>JANAVB010008197.1:2167746-2513088 GCA_029216955.1 Iris pallida
TGTCTGCCTACGGACTGTAACATGATTAACAAATCTTAGGGTTGATCATGTATGACTGAAACTCTTGCTAGTCCTTACATTTTATACTACTAGCTTCATGATCATCTGTATATGAAATGTATAGGACGCCTTACTATTGAACATCTGATGGTCTAACATCTTGTGACTATTATTACTTGCTTAAGATTGAGACACTAGGCTTGTTCTTGACCATAAGAGACTGATGACTTGTAGATAAACCCTCATACATCTAGACAGCCATGACCGTATATCGAGGTGGATTACACTTATATATACGTAGTTGGCTGTGTTTGCCTCCGCTCTCCAGTATTCTGGATCTGGGGCGTGACAAATAGCCTAACTGATATCCTGAAAAATATGTTTCACAAAATACCCTCCTCCCCTCTCTCTTCCCCAGACCAGACCCCCCTCCCCCTTCTCCAGCCGTTCTGTCACGACCCGGTCCCCAAATACTTGGGTCGAATCGGATCATGCCCAGCCTGCACCGTTGATGAGACGGCGGCAGTAAGCTGTTCAGTAGCAGGTAACCATACAACAATACTATATTTGTCACAACTCAACATTCGGAAATTTAAAACTTTATTAAACTTTTACAATGAAATGAAAGATACAACTTAAACCATTTTCTACATACATCATGAATAAAAGAAAACTCTAGGCAAACAGCTCATCAGTCTCGAATTCCTCGTCTTGGGATCGCGGAACAAAGCCTCATCAGTGATACCTAAAATGTTGGGTCTCCAGTCAGGAGGGAGCAAAGTATAATTCATGCTAATTTTAAACAGTTAAAATAAATAATAGAATTATGCACTTTTAAACAATTTAGAAATGACCAATTTTCAGCAGTAAAACAATGTGTTTTGAATAGGCAATAAATATGACCGACTTGGGTTGTACAGTTGTATCATATGGATACGATATGGCTTATTACCGTATGTATGAGGGATAAGCTAACACAGTCAGTATACAGTTTTGGATGTGGTCATACTCATTACACTACTCCCCCAGTCCCCAATCAGTACAGTAGTTGCAGTCAGTACTCTCCGAGAGAGTTTCGTGTTTGCATCGTGGTTTAAACTTGCAGTAAAACGATTATTAAAATAACTGTAAAACCAACACAAACTATACTTGCCTCAGGAAAATGACTGGAGAGATGAGTTGGTACCGAGGAGGAACGTCAGGTATGTCTTCGAGTTCCTACAGTTGAGAACTCGACTTAGATCCGCTATATAACCAAGCTAAGTGTGCTAGTTGCAAATATCTAGTAGTAAGTCCTAATCAGGTTTTAAGTTGTATTAAGCTACAGCTAACGGTTACGTCGCAAGCTACGTGCGTTGATTTAACGGTTAATTTGATTATTTGGAAATATTAACAAGAATCAATTATCTTTGGAAAACTTTGTGCTTTTTTGTAATATATCTATAAAAATATATTTTCTTACAGTGACAAATCATGAACTAGTTATCCTACTAATATTTTATCCATTTTATTTAATTCTTAATTAATTATATGATTACGCTCTAACTACAATTATCCATTCAAACCAAAACCACCCAAGATCAACATCCACCCAGAAAGAAAGTAAAACCTACACTATGCAATACATGGGCACAGCTAATCATCATAGAGTTATGGGCTTATGTCCCTGTACAACTCTTTTACATAAAATAAGAGAAAATGATTTAGTACCTAATTAAAATGTGCAGTAAATAATTATCTAAAATAAACAACTTAAAAATAAAATAATTTAAATCAAAAGTTGGAGTCTCAGACTCGGTCCATCATCAAATCTAGCTAATACCTCAACGCCCGGTCGGACCGGTGCTGTTTGCATTTCGCTAAGGCCCACAGACCGGTACGGTCGTCGCCCGAAAATCAGTTTTAAATTTATTTTCCTGAAAACCAATTTGAAATCCAAATAAATAAAGTTTTTGTAAAAATTTGGGCAGCATTTCCTCTATTTCGGGACAACCCAAAACTGGGAAATGCGCCACAAAACCTGTAATTGTTCCAACCAGATAATAATCCCGAAAATATAACCACCGAAATAATTTCCAACCACCAGAACCTTCCCGAAATACCCGGGATATCCGAAATCAAACCAACAACACAAATCTCAGCAGACAATATCACAGAAAATGCTAACGTAGCTAACCGAAACTACCACGTAGCTAACCGAATTTCCGAAGGGGAAACCGGGGACCGATTATCATCACAGACTACCAATGAAAAGCCACGGGACAGAGAAATTATACCTCGGGTGCTCGACTAGAGCTCTCAGATGATAAAATAGAAGAATAATCCAGCAGCGACGTTCCGAAATGATGCTGACCCAACGTCGTCGACGTCGAACGTCGAAAACTCCGAAATAGGCACAGCAGAACAAATCCAGAGAACACTCGCCCAAAGAGAAATGAGCTCGGCTAGAGACAGTACCAGAGGCGCTGCCAAGAACGGCTAGGGTACGCGGGGAAGCGCACTGACAGCGAGGAGAACTCCGCCAAGGGCAGCGCGGAGGCGGACAGATCTGGACAGCACAGAGGAAAAGGGCGCGGGGTGCGCTGTGGTCGGCCGGAAGGGCCACGCGTGCTGGGGCGCACGCCGGAGGAAGTCAGCGCGGGTGCGCGCCGGACGGGGATGGCGCGAGGGAGGCTCGGCCGCTCGGGACAGAAGGGCGTGGGCGGTGCTGGACGCCGGCAGCGCGCCGGAGATGGCGCGGAAAAAGGGGGGTCGCCCACGGGAGTCGACGGGTGGCGCGCCGGAGGGTTGGCCGCGAGAGCCACGCGGTCGCCGGAGATGGTCGGGCCGCGGGAGAGGGGGCCGCGGATCTGGGGCTCGCCGCGGTCGAGGAGGGGATCGGCCGAAGTTGGCCGGGGGTTAGGGCTTCGGAATGTTTGGTGAGGGAGAGAGAGAGAGAGAAGTTCTGTGAGTTAAAGGGAGAGGAAGAGAGTTTGAGATTTTGTTTTCTTTTTCCTGTGAAGAGCTCGGGAGTGAGGGAGAGAGTGGGGGAAATGGGGAGAATAAAAAGGAGTGATGGTGATGAACGTTTGGAGAAGGTGGAGGGTTAGGTGTGAACCTGTTCTCTGTGAGTGATAGAGAATTAAGGAGTTGAGAATATGAAACGAAGGGTTGGTAGTGGGTTCTGTGTGTGGTGGAGTGTGAGGTCAGGGAGAGAAAATAGGTAGGCAAAGAATGGGTGTGTGAGTGTGGGGTGCTGGTCCTACGGGACCAGCTAAATAATTATTTTTTTTTATTTTTTTTTAACCAAGTCAATAATCAGAATTAAGAAGGAAATGAAAGGATATGGGTTTGGCTCAGGCCTGGGTCTGGGTCCGAAAATCAAAAAGCCTTGTTATTATAATTTCGAAATTCTTTTCACTCAAAAATATTTAATAATATTAATAATAATAATAATAATACCAAAACATTATTTAATTATTAAATACAAATTATGGGTTTCACAATCTTCCCTCCTTAGAAAATTTCGTCCTCGAAATTAAAGACAGGGTAGGAGAATCAAACAGCTACGGGTACTACGCCCGTAACTTAGGTCCAACCATAAGAATTTTCAAGGCAGTCGTGGATGAAACGATTTATGATATCATCCATGTAGAAAAATACAAAAGCGAACCAAAGTACACGAGGTTGATCAGACCATCATGCACCGGTCCTGATTAGACAATATATTAGTGGGTGCACCCAATAAAATACCGTCATGATCAAGCTTGACAAAAAAAATAGCTTGCAAAACTAGGCTAATTTAGCAGCATCAGTCAAGTTTAGAACAAAAAGATAAGAAATAGAAGTTAAAATGATGGCTCAAAATCTGATCTTCTTCTCACCTCTGACTACGCTTGCAACTGGTTTCTCTGGCACTGAAAGGTTGAGTCCAATCTTCAGCTCTGAATTATCCAATATGGGACTCGGATCCGGAATGTAGCGTCTGAGCTGTGATATGTAGAAGACGTTGCACACTCTCGAGATTAGCTGATAGAGCTAAACGGTACGCTACTTCCAACTCGTCTTAAAACTTAAATGGCCTGATGTACCTGGCTCAACTTTCCTGCTCTGCTAACACTGATCGTTCCTCTGGTAGGAGAAAATCTTCACAAAAGATGCTATCTCCTTCTTCAAACTCCACTGATTGACGATGCTAACTTGGTAGTTATTGTAAGGAAAAGTCTACCAATTTTAAATGATCTTCTCCAAGACCCTCTAATTTCTAAAACACAAGATCTAAACATATCTTCAAGTGTCTGGATTATCTTCTTTGATTGTCCGCTGGTTTGTAATCCATAAATCCGGTAGGGATGCCTCTCGTACAATGCTGCCAACTTCTCGGTGAATAAACTAACCTTGAAGGGAATAAAGTGTGCTGACTTAGTCAGTCGGTCCACTATAATCCAATTGGTGCCCTTCCCTCCTTGGAAACAAGGCAATCCTTACTCAAAGTTCATTGTTATATGCTTCTACTTCCACTCCGAATTGTCCAGCGGCTGCAACAAACTTGTTGTTCTCTTGCTAACTTCCTCATGTTGATAAATTCACATCTAATCCCATACCTGGAATTGTCCTTCTTCATTCCATAGCACCAATCAATGGAGGCATATTCTGATACATCTTATTAGCTCCAGGATGTATAGAATACTGCGACTGGTGCGCTTCCTTCATCAGCTCGTTCCTCCGTTTGTCAGCCGATATGCAAAATCTCGTACCATTCTTCAGAGTTCCACTGCTAATCAATTTAGAAACCCTCAAGTGTTCCTGCCAACACTTGATCTTCAAGCCTGCAAAGTGTCTCGTTTTGAAACTACGTCCTCTTGATTTTGTCCATCAGCCTCGAACTTCATCAATACTGAATCAGCATCCAGCTCCATCCTTCTATCTCCAGGTAGTATAATATCCAGTACAAACTTCTCGACGTCTTCTAGTAGGTGACACTCCTTGGTTAAGAACATTGCCACTGGGTATCGACTAAGTGTATCAGCGATTCACATTAGCCCTACCCGGGTGGTATAGCGGGTCGATGTTGGAAATCCTTCATCAGCTTCAGCCATCTTCTTAGTCTAACATTCAGCCCTTTCTGAGTGAAGACATATTTCAGACTTTTGTAATCCGTATATATTTCACTCCCTTTTCATAAAAATCATGCTTCCAAAGCTTCAAAGTAAAGATAATTGCAGCAATTCAAATTAGGTGTGGGATGATTCTTCTCATGAGTCTGTAGTTGCCTACATGTGTAAGCAATTACTTTCCCCATGTTGTTTGAAGAACGCAATCCAGTCCTTTTCCAGAGGCATTACTGTAAATTGAGAACCCACCGGTTCCTGCGAGTAGCGCAAGGATTGGTGTAGTGGTAAATCTCTTCTTCAGCTCCTCGACTGATGCCTGGCAATCTTTCATTCAGATGAACTCTTCATTCTTCCAAGTGAGCTTCGTCATCGGCTCAGCAATCTTGGCGAAAACTTTTACGAACTTCTGATAGTAGCCAGCCAAGTTCAAGAAACTTCCGAATTGAACTTGGGGTATACCACTTTTCAACAGCAGCTATCTTCCATCGACATTTCTTCTCTTGACAACATGGCCAAGGATCCACTTTGTCAAAGAAAATCCACGTTCAGATAACTTATCATAAAAGTTTTCAGAACTTTCCTCAGATGTTCTTCATGCTCTTCTTCAGTCTTCAAATATATCAGAATGTTATCGATGGAGAAGATAAACTGATTCAAATACTCATAAAAATCTCTGTTCATGAGATTCATGAACACAGCAGGAGCATTTGTCAGTCCAACGTCATGACCAAAGAAAACTACCCATACTTGGTGTTTGAACGCCGTCTTGGAATTGTCCTCCTTCCTGACTCTGATTTGATGGTAGTCAGATCTTAAATCAAACTTCGAAAACACCCTAACTCCACACAAACAGATCAAACAGATCCTCGATCCGGGCAGAGGGTATTTGTTCTTTAGTGTCTGGTAATCGATGCACATCCGTTGTTCTATCCTTCTTGGGCACAAACAAGATAGGTGTTCCCTAAGGTGAAGTTCCACCCTGAATAAATCCAAGAGCCTTCATTGATCTGGTCCTTCATCTTCTATGATCCTCAAGTCTACATCATGCCTTCCTGTAGTGGATGTAGGAGGCAAGATCTGCTGGATGGGAAGAGAGTCCCTAGGTTATGGCATAACAGGTGTAACTGGGATAGGTACTCCGGTATGATGGAAAGATAAGGGGCAATCCTTTACCCGATGTTCAGCAGATCCACATGCCAAACATTTCCCAATCTCTTACGGCAAATATTGGCTTGGTGATCAGTCCTTTTACAGTAGTCACAAACCAATAGCTTCTTACGATATGACTGCCGGATAGGGCTCAAAATGTCTTCTAGATTCAGGGGTATCCCTCCTAGGACGAGGTTCTGCTCCAACTTGGTTTAAGATAGCTAATGCTACATCATTGACGTTCTTCATGTCTTCTCTCGTGATATTCATCTGTTCCTGCTGGGCTTCATCTTGAGCTTTCTGGAACTCCATGATTTCTTGAAATAGGGCAACCATTTGGGAGGTGTTCGCTGGTACTGGTGGAGCAACAAGAATGGGTACTTCCCCAAAGAAATGCAACTCAGTTTGAGAAGAGGTAAGAATCGCCAGTGTAGTGAAAACTTCACTGGATGCATTATGGGGACGATCAATCAGCTGCGAGGGAATAAACCCTGGACTTGGTTGAGGAGATGGGGTATGATCCGGAGATGACACCTCATCGCCAGCAGGATTGATCTTGTCAATGGCCATTCTCTGGAAGGTTTAGGATGCAAACATAAGCAAGGTATCCTACCAGTTTATAATCAAACAAAAATATTTATTTATATATATGTCGGTCCTATGTCGTGACAAATAAATGTTCTAGTGTTCTAATTGTTTCTAAATATGTTTTCCTAAGTTGTTGTTCAGACCTGCATGGGCCACCACTAAAAACATGTCACGACCCGGTCCCCAAATACTTGGGTCGAATCGGATCATGCCCAGCCTGCACCGTTGATGAGACGGCAGCAGTAAGTTGTTCAGTAGAAGGTAACCATACAACAACACTATATTTGTCACAACTCAACATTCGGAAATTTAAAACTTTATTAAACTTTTACAATGAAATGAAAGATACAACTTAAACCATTTTCTACATACATCATGAATAAAAGAAAACTCTAGGCAAACAGCTCATCAGTCTCGAATTTCTCGTCTTGGGATCGCGGAACAAAGCCTCATCAGTGATACCTAAAATGTTGGGTCTCCAGTCAGGAGGAAGCAAAGTATAATTCATGCTAATTTTAAACAGTTAAAATAAATAATAGAATTATGCACTTTTAAACAATTTAGAAATAACCAATTTTCAGCAGTAAAATAATATGTTTTGAATAGGCAATGAATATGACCGGCTTGGGTTGTACAGTTGTATCATATGGATACGATATGGCTTATCCCCGTGTGTATGAGGGGTAAGCTAACACAGTCAGTATACAGTTTTGGATGTGGTCATACTCATTACACTACTCCCCCAGTCCCCAATCAGTACAGTAGTTGCAGTCAGTACTCTCCGAGAGAGTTTCGTGTTTGCATCGTGGTTTAAACTTGCAGTAAAATGATTATTAAAATAACTGTAAAACCAACACAAACTATACTTGCCTCAGGAAAATGACTGGAGAGATGAGTTGGTACCGAGGAGGAACGTCAGGTATGTCTTCGAGTTCCTACAGTTGAGAACTCGACTTAGATCCGCTATATAACCAAGCTAAGTGTGCTAGTTGCAAATCTCTAGTAGTAAGTCCTAATCAGGTTTTAAGTTGTATTAAGCTACAGCTAACGGTTACGTCGCAAGCTACGTGCGTTGATTTAACCGGTTAATTTGATTATTTGGAAATATTAACAAGAATCAATTATCTTTGGAAAACTTTGTGCTTTTGTAATATATCTATAAAAATATATTTTCTTACAGTGACAAATCATGAACTAGTTATCCTACTAATATTTTATCCATTTTATTTAATTCTTAATTAATTATATGATTACGCTCTAACTACAATTATCCATTCAAACCAAAACCACCCAAGATCAACATCCACCCAGAAAGAAAGTAAAACCTACACTATGCAATACATGGGCACAACTAATCATCATAGAGTTATGGGCTTATGCCCTGTACAACTCTTTTACATAAAATAAGAGAAAATGATTTAGTACCTAATTAAAATGTGCAGTAAATAATTATCTAAAATAAACAACTTAAAAATAAAATAATTTAAATCAAAAGTTGGAGTCTCAGACTCGGTCCATCATCAAATCTAGCTAATACCTCAACGCCCGGTCGGACCGGTGCGTTTGCATTTCGCTAAGGCCCACAGCCGGTACGGTCGTCGTCCGAAAATCAGTTTTAAATTTATTTTCCGAAAACCAATTTGAAATCCAAATAAATAAAATTTTTGTAAAAATTTGGGCAGCATTTCCTCTATTTCGGGACAACCCAAAACTGGGAAATGCGCCACAAAACCTGCAATTGTTCCAACCAGATAATAATCCCGAAAATATAACCACCGAAATAATTTTCAACCACCAGAACCTTCCCGAAATACCCGGGATATCCGAAATCAAACCAACAACACAAATCTCAGCAGACAATATCACAGAAAATGCTAACGTAGCTAACCGAAACTACCACGTAGCTAACCGAATTTCCAAAGGGGAAACCGGGGACCGATTATCATCACAGACTACCAATGAAAAGCCACGGGACAGAGAAATTATACCTCGGGTGCTCGGCTAGAGCTCTCAGATGATAAAATATAAGAATAATCCAGCAGCGACGTTCCGAAATAATGCTGACCCAACGTCGTCGACGTCGAACGTCGAAAACTCCGAAATAGGCACAGCAGAACAAATCCAGAGAACACTCGCCCAAAGAGAAATGAGCTCGGCTAGAGACAGTACCAGAGGCGTTGCCGAGAACGGCTAGGGCACGCGGGGAAGCGCGCTGACAGCGAGGAGAACTCCGCAAAGGGCAGCACGGAGGCGGACAGATCTGGACAGCGCAGAGGAAAAGGGCGCGGGGTGCGCTGTGGTCGGCCGGAAGGGCCACGCGTGCTGGGGCGCACGCCGGAGGAAGTCGGCGCGGGTGCGCGCCAGACGGGGAGGGCGCGAGGGAGGCTCGGCCGCTCGGGACAGAAGGGCGTGGACGGTGCTGGACGCCGGCAGCGCGCCGGAGATGGCACGAAAAAGGGGGGTCGCCCACGGGAGTCGGCGGGTGGCGCGCCGGAGGGTTGGCCGCGAGAGCCACGCGGTCGCCGGAGATGGTCGGGCCGCGGGAGAGGGGGCCGCGGATCTGGGGCTCGCCGCGGTCGAGGAGGGGATCGGCCGAAGTTGGCCGGGGGTTAGGGCTTCGAAATGTTTGGTGAGGGAGAGAGAGAGAGAGAGAGAGAAGTTCTGTGAGTTAAAGGGAGAGGAAGAGAGTTTGAGATTTTGTTTTCTTTTCCCTGTGAAGAGCTCGGGAGTGAGGGAGAGAGTGGGGGAAATGGGGAGAATAAAAATGAGTGATGGTGATGAACGTTTGGAGAAGGTGGAGGGTTAGGTGTGAACCTGTTCTCTGTGAGTGATAGAGAATTAAGGAGTTGAGAATATGAAACGAAGGGTTGGTAGTGGGTTCTGTGTGTGGTGGAGTGTGAGGTCAGGGAGAGAAAATAGGTAGGCAAAGAATGGGTGTGTGAGTGTGGGGTGCTGGTCCTACGGGACCAGCTAAATAATTATTTATTTATTTATTTATTTTTTTTAACCAAGTCAATAATCAGAATTAAGAAGGAAATGAAAGGATATGGGTTTGGCTCAGGCCTGGGTCTGGGTTCGGACTCGGGTCTGGGTCCGAAAATCAAAAAGCCTTGTTATTATAATTTCGAAATTCTTTTCACTCAAAAATATTTAATAATATTAATAATAATAATAATAATACCAAAACATTATTTAATTATTAAATACAAATTATGGGTTTCACACGTTCACCCCCCTCCCTCCTCACCCCCGTGCACCTGCGCGTGCGTACGTCCGCGCGTACCGTCCGTTACTGCTGCGCACGCGCAGACCCGTCGATGTTGCATTCGCACGCGCCGTCCTTCTTCGCGAGCCAGCCGTCCGATCCTGCGCGCCGTCCGTTGTTGCGCATGTGCGCGTCGCCCCTGCTGTTACGCCCACATGCATCGTCCGCCCGTGCGCCAGCTACTGCTGCGTCCCCTGTTGCCATCGCCGCTCCCCGTCGGAGAGAGATAGGAGGATCGTCAGAGGGGGAGGGGCAGGGGGGCGAGATAATGGAGGAGACAGAGGTATTTTTTTGTTTTTTGTTTTGCTTTAGAGTATAAAGTTAAAAATATTCAATAGTTGATAGTTTTATGTTAGCTATTTTGAAAGTTTATCAAGTTGTGGATATTTGAGTGTATTAAGTAGAAATATAGCCCCCCCCCCCCCACTCTCTCTCTCTCTCTCTCTTTCTCTTTCCTTAAATCTCATTTTATTACCCCTTCCTATTCCTATTATATGAAAACGTCTTTCATCATGGTACCGTTAAGCTAGGGGTGAGCGTCGGTACAATCGGTCGGTATTTGGTCGATTTTTTCGGTATTTTTTTAAATCGGTATTTGAAAAATCAATACCAATATCGTACCATTTAGAATCGGTTTTTTCGGTTTCGGTTAAATCGATATTCGGTCGGTTTTTGTTCGGTATCGATATTTTACCAATTAATATTTGATCAATTAACACACTTAATATTGTAGAACCTCTTAACCTACAATATATATTTTTACTTTTTGGAAGCATTAATTTTAAAGTCAAGCCTCTACCAACCAAACAATTAATCAAAATTATTAGAACAATATGTAATAAGTCGCAAACACCTAAAAATGAGCTTAAAAGATCAAACGCGGTCACTAAGTTTAATCTTTAGTATAAGTTTAAGTAACCGAAATTCACTTCAAAATTCTATAAGAATACAAAAATATAAGCTCAAAAGATTAAAAACTCAATTCTTAGCATTCTTAACATAAATTCAAGTCCACTAAAATTCATTCCAAGTGCTAGGAAATCAACCAAAACAAAGATAAAAATAAAAATGAGTAGTGTAAAATTAATCATGAACAACATTAAAAAATATGTGTGTGTGTGTGTGTGTGTGTGTGTGTGTGTGTGTGTGTATGAATTGCAAATGACCTCTAGCCTAGTGGTTAAGAGAGATGCATGCGGCCCGAGTGGTCAGGAGTTCGAATTCCAGTGCGAGCGATTCCAGAAACAATTTACCTGGTTTGTATATATATATATATATATATATATATATATATATCGCAAATGACCTCTAGCCTAGTGGTTAAGAGAGATGCATGCGGCCCGAGTGGTCAGGAGTTCGAATTCCAGTGGGAGCGATTCCAGAAACAATTTACCTGGTTCCAAAAAAAAAAAAAATATATATATATATATATATATATATATATATATATATATATATATATATATATATATATATATATATATATATTACGGTATATATATATAAATCGGTTCGGTTCGATATTTTTGGTATTACACTCAAACCGTTACCGTTACCGTTACCTTTATACCGTAATTTAGTCGATAATTCGGTATCGGTACATAATTTCAATTCGATTTTTCAGAATATTTTTAATCGATATTCGGTCGATTTTTTAATATTGGTTGGCATTTGCTCACCCCTGCTGTTAACGTCATTTGTCCTTTTCCCCAAAGAAGTAGGGGCCTGGCCAGCTGGTCCCGAGTAGAATTTTGGCTCCCCAAAGTCTCTAATAATAATTGTGCCAGACAAAATTCAAATGAAGGTTCCTGTCATTGTATTTGTATGTTGCACGGCTTCATTTGTATATATTAACAAGCGACAAAGACTATCCTACTTGGTAAAAAAAAAAAAGAACAAATTTTATTCGATTTTCGATTGTGGACCAAAATCGAAACCATTTTTTTAAAAAGTATTTTCAAAACTTGAAACGAATAAAAAAAATTTCAAATCGAACCGAATTACTTATTCGGTTCAATTAGATTTTGATTTTTCATCCAAGACCGAATAATGCTCAACCCTCCATATGCGATGATTTATTTCTTCTGAGTTATGGTGGGAGAAACTAAGAAGCTTTATCCTCGGTTAAAAGCTACTTGAGAGAAACACAATGACCAAAGATAGCACATAGTTATATTTTATATTTAGAGATTACACATAATTGTATCCTATGTTTAGAGAAATTCATATATAAATATATACTATATTTAAATTTCACCAAAGCTGGATTTTCTTTATGTAATTATGGAGCATACATAGTAATGGAACACAAAATATCATTATTGGGTTGCATTGTACAATTTCTCTACTCTAATATGGTATCAGAGGCCGCGGGTTGTATTATACTATAATTATGTTGTGTTATATTGATTAGTATGCCTATATACATCTTTGTTCAATTTCCAGTTTTCGAGCTTAACTTGATGCACTCGATTGATGAGTTGATTAGGATCCATTGTAGTATTAGACAATTTTGTTCATAGAATGTTACTAAAAAAAAATTATGAAATATCCAAAAATTGTAAAAGTTTTATGAAAAATCAACCGCAAAATAAATTTTATCGCGTGTCCAAAATTAGTGAAAAATATATAAAGAGGTTCGGAATGACATTTTTGTCCTTCTAATTTATTGAAAATACCCACGAAACCTACTCTTCAAAAAAAATGTTTCGATTTTTCCTCTTCTTTCATACGCTGCTCACTTTCGAATCTAGGTTTTCTCCTCCAAAATCTTCAAACCTTACTTTTTTTTTTTGAAAACATTCAAACCTTACTTCAAAAACTCGTCGAAAAATTTCGGAAAGGCCGACAAACGGTAAAAACTGTTAAAATGGAGGTCCAAACATCATTTTTTTTGCGATTCTAAAATTTCAGAAGGCCGACAAACGTTAAAATCGTTTATCTCAGGCTCCTAGAAAATACGCTCCTTTTGCGACAAACCGGACCTCGTTTTGACATTCCAGTCAAAAGTTATGGCCCTCCAAAGTTTCAACTGGTCATTTCTCGTGTTAAAATGCAGGAGAATAGTCATTCTCCATGTTAAAATGCAGGAGAATGACCATTCTCCGTGGTAATATCACGGAGAATGACAATTCTCCGTGTTAATATTACGGAGAATTGCCATTCTCCGTGTTAAATTGACGGAGAATTGACATTCAAGTGATTAAAATGACGGAGATTGGCCATTCTCCGTCATTTTAATACAGAGAATGATCATTCTCCGTGTTAAAATCACGGAGAATTATAATTCTCCGTGTTAAAATGACGGAGAATGGCCACTTCCCGTGTTAAAATGCAGGAGAATGGTCATTCTCCGTGTTAAAATCATGAAGAATGACCATTCTCCGTTGTTAAAATCACGAAAAATGACCATTCCTCGTGTTAAAATACAGGAGAACGGTCATTCTCCGTGTTAAAATCACGGGAGATGGACATTCTCCGTGTTAAAATGACGGAGAACAGTTGATAGAAACCAAAATTTTCGTTTCTTTGTAGAAAAAATTTGTCAGTAATAAAGATTCAGGACTTTTTCGTTCTTATTTCAAAACAATGCTAACTCTTATGGAGAAGAAGAAGATGTTTCTATCCACAATTGACCTAATCGTCAGAAAATTTCAAATCTCTCCACGAAGGTGGTGATGATGATGATGATGATGAGCGATAATCGGAGTTCGACTGAAGAAAAGTACAGTGAACTACGAACGATCTTTGCGATCTATGCTGAAGATGAGAGCAATGAAATTCATATATCTCGTGAAGAAGAAGACGAAAATCGCAATATAAATCTGAGTTTGTGAATTCAAATACATATATATGACCAAATTTGTGCAAAGGGGGTAGTTATGGTATTATCAAAATGGCAATTTTGTAAATAAATAGCATCTAAAGGGAATCTTGGAATATTTATTGTGAAAATATATAATTCTGGGCATTTCATAAAACTCACCCTGCGGGTGGATTTTTCATAAAAATCAACCCCGAAATTGGGTATCTCAGCAATTTTCAGTTACTAAAATTATTTGTTATATTTATAGACGAATTTGTTATATTAATATGTAATATTTTTGAGAATTTATTATAAACACCTTCACATGCGTTGCACGTATCAAAAATAAATCAATAAAAGTATTAATAAAGAATATAAAAATTTTAATTACATTAGAATATTTTAAATATAAATTCAATATAATTTAATATGATTCGTTATGATTTTTTTTAATTATGGATATGTGTTTAATTAGATAATATTATGAAGTTAGTTTAAACATAGTTTTATTTTTAAATATATTCTAGTATTGAATGATTTTTAATTTTTTACGTGAGGAGAGAGTATCACACAAAATATAAAAAAAGTAGTTAATTTTAATATTTTATTTTATTTTTTTAAAAGAAAATGGCTTTATAATAGTAAATATTTGTTATTTTTAAATATTAAGCGTCGAATGAACTCCTCCAAACAAACGCTTCCACGAGGATTCTCCATCCAGTAAGAACCGAATTCTTACACTTCAATGACCACTTAGTTTAGATATATACTAGTAATGTACACGTGCCTTAATTGCACATTGATACCCTCAACTATTCTCCTTTTTCAACTTAATATCCTAAACTTTTTTACTCAACAACTCGATACCCTTAACTATTTTAGTTTTTCAACTTAATTCCTAAAACACAAAATATACCCAAACTACCATGGCTCCCTCTTTCTCTCTCCCCATGCCCCCTCCCCCCCTCCCCCCTCCCCCTCTCCGGCGATGCCCCCCCCTCCAGTGGAGGCGGAAAAGGAGGGCGGCGGGTGGAGGGGGGTGGGTGGCGGGGGGCGGGGGGTGCTGCTGGGGGCTGAAGGGGGGGCACTGGAAGGGGGGCGGTGGTGGGGGTTGCTGCGGGCAGGGCAGAGGAAGGGTGGGGCGGAGGCGGCTGATCAGAGGGGGCCGGGGGCCGGGGGGGTTGTGGCCGAAGGGGGGAGCGGGGAGGGGGGGTGGGGGGGAGGGGGTGGGGCCGAGGGGGGGAGCGGTATGGGGGAGGGTTTGGGGGTAGTTTTAAATTTTAGGCAGGGACATTATTGTCCAAATAAAATTCAGGGTATCAACTTGAAAAAAAAAAGTTGAGGTAGTAAGTTGAAAAACAAAAATAGTTGAGGGTATCAAAGTGCAATTAAGCCATGTTTTAATAATGCTATGTAGTTAGTTTAAATATAATTTAAATGATGAATATATTTTAATTTAAATTTGTTATAATATGTATATAGGATTTGGATATATGTTAAAATAGAGGTAAGGATTTTGGATATGTGTGAATAAAATGGGTATTCGGTTATGCAGAAAAAAAGAGAGAGAGAAAGTTAATTAAAATTATATTATTTTGTTTTTTTTAAATGAAATGGTTGATGATATACACACGACTTAATTTGGAACTATTTTGAATCCCCCTTATATATGCTAGTAAATGCACGTGCTTTGCACGTGTGATAACGTATAATAAAAATATTATCCAATTATGGTAAAATTTCTTTTCTAGCTCATGTGGTTAAGGTGGGAGGTTTTTTTCTTATTTGGTTGAGTTTCATTCCCCATTTTGAATATATATAACAAATTTAAACTTTTTACAAATTTTTTTTTGAATGGTTGATGATATACACGGCTTAGACGGCTCGAACTTGAGCCGTTTTTGAAGCCCTTTATAATAGTACTAGTAAATGCACGTGCTTTGCACGTTTGATAATGCATTATAGTCAAATATCATTTCTAGCTCATGTGGTTAAGGTGAGAGGTTTTCTTATTGATTGGTTGAGTTCAATTCCCCATTTTGCATGTATATAACAATTTTAAACTTTTTTTAACAATTTTTTACATAATTTAATTTTTTTTTAAATGGATGATGATATACACGGCTTAGACGGCTCAATCTTGAGCCGTTTTGAAGCCCCTTTAGACGGCTCAATCTTGAGTGGTGAGGCATGCGGCCCGAGTGGTCAGGAGATCGATTTCCAGTAGGGAGGCATACGGCTATATATATATATATATATATATATATATATATATATATATATATATATATATATATATATATATATAATACACTTATTATACATATCTTTCTCTATAATTTATATTTTCTATATAAATTAATAACACTTACCCTATGGTTAATAAAATTTATAAAGGAGATGGGTGAACAAACCGTGAAAGTATTTTTATATTCAAAACGATTCATGATTTAGTCGTCTAAGCCGTATGTATATGATGGACTATTTTATTTTTAAAAAATTACGAAAGATAAAATTTAACTTCTTCATCCGCCATTTTTTAAAACAGATAAAAACTAACTTTCTCTCTTTTAGTACATACAAATATCTATTTAAAAACTAAATTAAAAACTGTTTAAAAACTAAATTTAAAGAAGAAAAAAATATCAGAAAATATTTGAATTGTTTAACAAATTTTAATTCAAATATATTTGAATATTTGAACTATTTTTTTAACATTATCTTAAAAATATTTATCCATAACAAATTAAAATTAAAATTAAAATATTTTTTACAAATTTTAACTAAAATATAAATATATATACAATAAATTTAAATTTAAATTTAAATTTAAATTTAAATATTTACATTATTTTATTATAAAATTAGAAAGAAAGAAAAATAATTTAACGTGTATCTTCTAGTAATAAATAAAAGCATCTAAAATCTGTTTGGAAACTAATAAATTATCATAATTTTTAAAAAAATTGGTTCAATCTTAAAATAATTCTATAAGTGGATGAAGTTATTTTTGTTATTATTTTTAAAAAAATAATTTGTATGCGATACAACCTAATAGCAAGAGATGGAGAACATTGAATATTGATAACAAACAATATATGTTGGTTCTGAACTTAGGCCTCGTTTGGTTCACGGAAAGGAAATGAATTCTCTTGTATTTTTCATGGGAACGAAAAAGTAGAATTTCTGTCACATTTTTTTTCGTTGTTTGGTAAAACAAAAAAACTATATAGGAAAGGAAAGTATAATATAACAATGATCCAATAATATCCTTACCTTTTAAAATAAAAATAATATTATAAAAAATAATATTAATGGTAAAATAAGTAATGACACATAGATTACTTTTGTCATAACTTTTGTAATAAATATTGGGAAATGAGAAGGAAAAATCAATCTCATGGATCTTGAGTGGAATCATATTCCTCCCAATTTTTTCCTTTGTCAGAAAATTGATTTTCAAGTTTGTGGCTACTAAATAAAGAAAAGGAACAACTTTTCTTTCTTGTTTCCTTAAATCCGTTAACCAAACGAGCCCTTATGGTTGTGGTGTTACCTACCTAATAAATAACATTCAACGTATGTACGTATATGTGAGCGCTACATACATACAAGAAAGAATTCAAATGATGTTGGAACCTGGAACTTGTAGAGGTCCCCAGTAACGATCGTTCCTTTTTGTTCAAAGTTTTCTTAGACAAGGTCCGGTCCCACTGCAATTTTCCAAAACAGACCAAACTCACATTTCATGTGCATTGACTTAAGGAGTACTGTCTCCCTCTCTCTCTCTATATATATATGTACCATCCCGGCCACAACACAAAACTAACTAGTACTAGCTAGCTAGCCATAGACATGGCAACCTTCCTCCAACACCTCCTCTTCTTGGCCCTCCTCCTCAAGTCCCTCTCCCTCCGCATGCTGCCGAGCTTCCTCGCGCCTCCGGCCACCGTCGACGGAGCCGATCGGTGCGCAGTCTGCCTCTGCGCGATCGGGGGACGCGAACGGGTCGGCGAAGGCTTGAAGTGCAAGCACGTCTTCCACAAGCGTTGCCTGGAGAGGTGGATGGAGCTCCGGAGACGGACCTGTCCGCTGTGTCGTCGCTATCTGCCGCTCCCCGGAGATCGGGAGGAGGATTTTCCTGGAGGAGCAAGTACTACCACCACTATTCTCATCTCTCCCTATGTTGACTGTGAGCTCGACAAGGATTCGTGGTGGATAAGATGAGAATGATTAGTACTATCGCGCGTGTCACGTATAGAATATTGTAGTACATATGTGTTCTTATGGTACGTTGATCAGTACCGAATGGATATTTGAAGTATATAGTTTGACGTGAACAGAAGAATAATGTAGTAAGAAATTTGAGTAACTAAATTATGAACCTCTGATCGTTCGTCTTTATTTCTCCAGAGATGTATTATGCATATATATACGTAGCAGCCCCAAATTTCATTCGAGTTAGTACAACATAGCCAAAATGATCTAATAGTGTATCCTGTGGCTGCTGCTATATACCTATTACCTGTTGTTTTGGCAGGTTTTGCTGTTATATACCATGTAGCTGGGTTCATTTAACATGCAGGAGGAGAAGTATATTCAAGTTTCACAAATAAGGCTGCAAAACTATGGCAGTGGTGAGACATACGGTCTGAGTGGATCATGAGATCGATTTTCACTTATATATATATATATATATATATATATATATATATATATATATATATACACACACACACACGAATCGGGAGTTCCGTTTCAGGAGCTCTGTCGAAGCCCTGTGTCCCTTTCGGCCCCGTTCGATCCGATGATGTAGGACGACGGAGCTTTGGCGGAGCTTCGCCAGGGGCGATCCAAGGTTGGCTTGGGGTGGGCTGGAGCCCACCCCAAAAAACAAAATTTACATTTTTTTCATATGATTTTTTTTTTTTTTTGATTTTTTTATATGGATTAATCGACTTGCCAGCCCACCCAAATATTTGTTAGCTCACCCCGGCTATAGCTTCTGGATCCGTCCCTAGGCTCTGCGGATGGGTCTTTTGATCCGTGCCATACACACACACACATATAAGCCAATCATGGTGGTCATAAGTACTGATCCTAATCTTTGGTGGGATCATAATCTTTAGTGGGATGAGATTAGGGGTTGCCCTAGCAGAAAAGGGTTGCCAAATCTCCAAATTTTGTCCGACCTATTCCAGGGCCCGGCCCTTGTGTAATTTGAGGTCTAATCTACGAAATAAAAATCATATAGAGGAAACCCTGTTTAGCTTGGACAGAGAAATATTTTCGAAAATGCAAACACAAGTTCTGAGTCTATTTTTCCTTAAAATCTCATTCTATTACACGTTCCTATTTTGTGAAGACGTCTTTCTTCATGGTACTGTTAAAGTCATTTGTCCTTTTCCCCAAGAAGCAGGGGGGGGGCCACCCAGCTGGTCCCGAGTAGAATTTTGGTTCACCTAAGTCTCTAATAATACTAGCAGTTGTGTACGTATTTTGCACATATATTTTATGCTAAATTATTACCTAATAAAAAATTTGGAGATGTTATATGAAGAAAATGTTTTTTATAATTTATCAATTTTTATTACGCTTTTTTTAAAGTTAAATATTTGTAATGAATTTTTTGATAAAAAATGAGATATTTTTTTTGAAAAGTCAAATATTTGTAATAAAAAACATTTGGTGTGTTTTTTCTTTTTGTTTGATAGAAAATAAGATATTTGTAAATAATTACTATTTATACCATTATAGTTTTATAAAATAAAAGATATTAATAGTGGAAAGAGACATGATAATGGATACTAAGTATTTATTATGATAGTGGATATTAATGATAGTCGTGGACATTAATGATATTGTATTATATTTATGATGACACCATTAATTATATTTTAAATTAATCAAATAAGGTAAGTTAAGGGCATTTTAGAAATCTTGAAAGTTTCACGGTGAAGCCTTTCAAGTTTTCTTATTATAAGTCTACATGTACGTGTTTTGCAAGTATTTCAATTAGAATATCATAAGATCAGCTACAACATTTCCGCCTTTTCTAGGTGACTATTCACATGTGTGTGCTTACAATGCTAAGGGATTCAAAGTTCAAATTTTGTTTTTGTTTTTTTCTATTGAGAATAATAACATTTGAAAAATGGTAAGAACAAAAAAATTTATTACCATTGGACACACGAAGAGTTGTATAGAAAGAGGAGACTTCGTAGCATGCAAACTTTATTTCTTTGACTCTTAAACATAAATGACATGCAAGTTGACATGATAATATCATGTTTATAAAATACTCAAGGATAGTTTAGGAATTCAAAAGTTTCACCACCAATTTTTCCTATTATATAGTAGAATAGATAATTGTGCCAGACAAAGTTCAAACGAAGGTTTCCGTCATTGTATTTCTATGTGAACGTTGAACCCTTCATTTGTATATATTAACAAGTCGGTGTGAGCATACAACTGTTAGAAACAAAAATTCTAACCGAACCGAATCAAAATAAGACAATCGGTTCAATTTTTTGGTTATAGATTCAATTTTCAGTTTGAAAATTTAAAATTTTAAAATATCAGTTAGATTTTCAATTTTTGGTCCGAGTAACCGAACAGAACCGAACCGAACCGAACCGAAAACCTAGTTAGATTCAATAATTTAACAAACCATCTTCAATTTATGTATACTAATATTTTCGTTAATCTCCTATCTAAGCGCTTCTCTCATTCCATTCTCTTTTGGCACTTGTCGCCTCTTTTTTGGACGCTCAGCTCTCTCTACCCTCAAACTATATATACTAATATTTTTACTCTCTGTAATTGTAATAATTCATAAATTCAACGTCATTTTTTTAAGATTTGTTATTTAAATTATCGCATTTGCTAAAATGTGAAGGCCCGATCCATTGGCCCATAAAATCGAACCGACCGAAAATCGAACCGAATTAATTAGGTTCGGTTTTCGGTTTTGAGAAATACGATGTACGATTATTTCAGTTTTTATATATTCGGTTCGATTTGAACCGAAGCAAACCGAAACGTTACTCACCCCTATTAACAAACGACAAAGACAATCTTACTTGGTAAAAAAAAATTGAAGATATCATGCATATGTGTAGGAGTGAGCATCTAAAATTCTAAAAATTTAAAATCGAAATTCAACCAAAATTACTCGAAACCAAAACCGAACCAACTAATCAATTCGGTTTGTTCGGTTGAATATTTCTATTGTTTAATGGATCGGGTCTAAAATTGGGATCGTGGTTAAATTATATTTTTTTACGAACATTTGTTGTTTTACATAGTTACGTCCAAAGTTGAGCTAGTTATTACATTATCAAAGTTGTTTTCAAAACATATACATAGAATTGTTGTTTTCAAAATATATACATTTTTTAATCATAAAATTAAGGATATCTACATAATCGCACAAGTCTTATTCGATTTTCGATTTTGGACCAAAATAGAAATCAAATTATTTTTTTAGTATTTTGAAACCGGAAACGAACAAAAAAATTTAAATCGAACCGAATCTCTTATTCGGTTCAATTAGATTCGATTTTCCGTTCAAAATCGAATAATGCTCAACCCTACATATGTGATCATTCATTTCTTCTAAGTTCTTATGGGAGCAGTCCCCGGGGGGTGCAGTTGCGCCCCTGGAATTTCTATTTTTTTTATATACTAATTTTCTGAATATTACTGCAAAGAATTATCCAAAGTTCCACCATTCAACATTTATGATAACTACACACGACCTCCTACCTTCCTGCAACATTATCTTTGAGTCCCTCTTAACAAACGGCGGGTGCGGATGATGTGTCAGGGTGTTGGTAATAATTTTTTTTTCTTTTTATGAGCTTATCTTTCCGTTTGATTGTGCATTATTAATTTTATTTTGCATTTTGTACTCAAGTTGTGTTGCGGTAATATTGATTTGTTTTGTGTGTTCTTTCATTTGATTATGTTATTTTGTAGGTTAATATTAAGGTATTTTGAGTTTTTTTGCTCATATATTTAGGTGGTGGTTGTTTTTGTTTCATATGGGTATGCTAATATTGAGTAGTACTCAACTCAATATATGCTGCCATTCAATGTTTAATGATTTATACCAATAAAATGTTGCTTGGATCTTCTTGATCCCATTCTTAATCTCAAGAAAAGTATTTTTATATCCCACGATATTATAAATGGACAATAATATTCTCCATCATTGAAATTTCAAGATACACATTTTACACATTTTTTAAAAATGCAACTTTTTCTAGCCTGGTCTTCTGAAGTTTATATCCACTTCTCTTTGACTGACGGTATACACATTTTACACATTTTTTAAAAATGCAACTTTTTCTAGCCTGGTCTTCTGAAGTTTAAAATTTATATGTATATATATATATATATATATATATGTACACGTTTTACAAAATATGAGAGGTCCACATGTCATACATAGAAAATATTAAAATTTTGATACCCCTCCCTACTGTATCAAAGTTTCTCCCTATGGACAGTGACCCTCACCTCATTTGTTGGAAAGAAACTGCCCGACATGAAAGTGGCACCATTTAGACTTTGCCTGTCGGCGCAGTGAAATTTTCCCACTTTCATATCTGTAATTTTTGAGGGAAGTTTTTATTTTTTTAAACTTGTAAATAGAGTCATTAAATCTTGTTTTTAATGTATATTTTAGTCAAAGTTAGATGTGAATTGCAATAAAATATTATAAGTACATGAGAAGTGTACCTGACTCTCTTTTTTATGTACATTAAGCTTTAATAAGTACACTAATTTATAATAAAATTAATATGGAATAGATAATAAAATACTTAATATACATTGAGAGTCTGCTTGGATTGAGGGTTAAGAAAGTTAAGTGAGAAAAAATTAAGTGAAGAAAAAATAAAATCATGCTTGGTTTGAGAGTGGAGGTCTAGGAGGGAGGGTTATAGAGGGTTAAGTGAGGGTTTATTTCATCATCTTTTGTCCATTTTTTTAATTCCCCAAATCGGAGGGTTAACGAGAGGAGATTTGGGAGTTTTGTTTAAAAAGTCATAAATACTCCTTATTTGTTCTATAAAATATTATGATTTTTTTTCTCTATTTTTTTTTTGTTTGCTTCGTGTCTTCATAATTTATGAAAATAATTTGACAAGTTCTAATTAAAAATTTTAATCATATTTAATTTTATGACATATGTAAGGTTATTTTGATAAATATTATATTTTTATTAATCTTCTTCCTACTCAAAACCTCCAATCCAAACAATAGTTATTAAACACCCCTCACTTAACTCTTCCTCCAATCCAAACAAGGTTCTATGTATTGACTCTACTCTCCCTCACTTAACTCTCCCTCATTTGACCCGCAAACCCTGAGAGTGATGTTCAGTCTTATGTTAATGACCTAATTAATTAGATGCTTAATTAGTAGTAGGAGATTAATGATTATTAATTAGTATTCATTAATTAGGATAATTGCTAATCATAATAACTAATTAATATAATTATTTAATAAAGGGTGCTGCTATTAACACTCCTAAAATATCATTTTACACTCCTTTTTAATTTTTTAACATCCGGTTTTCAAATCTACCCCTGAATTAAATATGACATTAATTTGTGTATGCATGGAGGGAGGAGTGTAAGATGACATTTTAGGAGTGTCAATAATGTTAATGCAGGAACAAATATGAAATTTAAATGTTAAAAAATTAAAGAAAAGTGCCGAATGATATTTTAGGAGTGCTAATAGCAGCACCCTAAATAAAATAATTATGTTAATATTATATTTTTTTGTTGTTAGATAATAAATTAATTATGTTAGGAAAATACACAAAAAATCGTACAATGATATTACATATCAACCACAAACTGGTGATTACGAGTGTAAGTAAAATTACGATAATGGTGTCGGAGCACAATAAGCAATAAAAAATGAAAACTCTTTATCGGATGATTAAGTAAAGGAAGATTCGATCTTTTTCGTCGAACTGCTTCCAGGAACCAACATGCTCGATCGAACTTCTGGAAAGCTCCTTTTCACCGTGTATAAGTCGGACAAAACTTGGACGTTTGACATAGCACTCTAATCCGTGTCTATCAACAGTCCTTTAATTTTGACCATCCTTATCCTTAGAGAGCTCATCAAGTTTTAATCATAGCCATTTTGTTGTCCAAGTTCTCTAGCCTAGTGGTATTAGAGCGGACATCCGGAGGGGCCGGCAAGGTTCGAGCCTCCCAATTGTGTGTGTGCGTGTGATTTCAAAAAAAAAATCATAGCCATTGGGTATAACTTACATATTTTTAAGGCTTAATTGTACTTTGATACTCTCAACTATTCCCATTTTTTAACTTACTACCTCAACTATTTTTTTTTTCAAGTTGATACCCTGAATTTTATTTGGACAATAATGTCCCTACCTAAAATTCAAAACTACCCCCCAAAACTCTCCCTCTCCATCTCCGCTCTCCCCTTCAGCCCCAACCCCTCCCCCCCCCACCCCCACCCCCGGTCCCCCCTTAGGCCACAACCCCTCCCCCCCGGCCAGCCGCCTCCGTCCCGCCCCTCCTCTGCCCCGCCCGCAGCAACCCCCACCCCCGCCCCCTTTCCGGTAAAATGTTTAGGGTATCGAATTGTTGAGTAAAAAAGTTTAGGGTATTAAGTTGAAAAACGGAAATAGTTGAGAGTATCAAAGTACAATTAAGCCTACTTTTAATGTTGACAATTCTTTGTTTTATATAAATTTGATTAAAAAAAAACACCCCTCTTCTTTATTATACATATTATTATTTAATATTATTCTAATGTACTTTTCCATTCTTTCCCTTTTCACTTTAGCTTCTAACCAAAGTAATTGAATGGGACAAAAAGTAACATAGAATCCATACACTTTCAATCTTTTGAAAATGCAAATCAAAATACTCTCCCTAAACAGCCCCTAAGTGCTAATTAATGAGAGGCTTGCGTGTAACGACGACTATATGTATCAGATTTTTGTGTAAATAAAGAATGAAATGATCGGGAAAAGAAAAAAAAAAGGTCCGAGAGAAACTGTAGTACAATAATTCTCATCACAAACACCACCACCACAAAGTCTTTATCACACTTTCTGGTATTGGTTACAACAATTCTCATCACAAACATAGCATGAAATTGTATCAACAATATTAAGTCGCTGCCTCTTAATATCGATCGAGAGAAAGAAACAGGACCACTCAGTTTACAGTGAAATTGATACTGGAAAATAACTTAAAATATGAATAAGCACAAATTTGTAGTTCTTGCCAAAAAAAAAAAAAAAATCTGTCTACATTGTGTAACCTTAAATTTTGCGACAATCGCAATAGTATGTGAAGCAATGTAAAGAAAGTAAATCAGCACATGTAATCGACAGCAAGGAGATGGAAAAAGAGGCACAAGTTATGTTACATTTCATTTTAGTTACTGGAAGTTTACTGAATTGTTCCTAACAAGTTGCAGGCAAATTTACATCGACAAGGCCTTAGGAGGCTAGTAACACAGACAGCATTGAGCGCCACAAAAGCTCGACCAGAAACCCATAGGAAATCTATGGGGACGTCTGAATGAGACTCGGAGCTGCTAATACAACAACAAAAGAGCTAGAACCACCCATCCAAATCTAAAAAGAAAAAAATAATATGGACACGCACGCAGTCAGAAAGATGCTGAACTTGTTCTTCGGAGCTGGTATTTTGGTTCCGGTGGGGGTACATAGAGTAGCTTGTCCAACTCCTGCACGGGTGAAAACGAAGGAGATCAGTGCCAAAATTTTTAAAAATTCAGTTAAGAGTTTTTAAACTCAGAATCTATAACGAGCATCTACAGTATGTGTTCATAACTTCATATATAGTTAGATTGAAATCTTATGCCCTTTGAAGCTTCAACTTACCAAGTGTCCGAGTCTGTGGTTTATAACTGAGAATTCTCCACCATTATCTGATGACACCAAACTCTTCCTTTATTTACTTATTTTCTAGTACTGTTAGGTTTCGGTAGTAGCATATTATTCTGAAACATATTGCAAACTGTGCTCCATTTGTTACTTTTGAAAGGTAAAACAAATGAGGATAGTAATTGTATACCTTGTTTGGATCTTTATGCTCTTGCCTGTATCTCTCCAACAATTACCGACTCTCTCTCTCATGAATCATCATTTCCAACATGAAGTATCCTTGTCATTTCTTGGTTATTATTGGCATCTTACTGGTTGGAGTTAGTAAGTGATAGCATCTACTAGGTATCAAATTTATACTTTCAGTAAACAGTAGTAGTTTAGTTATATATTGTTGGTATATTTAGTATGAGAATATGTTATATTTAGTATGGGAATATCCTGAGGACATATTTGGTGTTGGTATATTTAGTATGGGATATATTATATTTAGTATGGGAATATCCTGAGGACATATTTGGGATGCCAGAATATGCCACAGGATATTCCATTGGATATTTCATCATGTAAAGGCTATATAAAGCCTATGAGACTCAATCAATAAAATCACTCAATTATAACATGGTATCAGAGCCACAAAAAATCCTAGCCGTCACCCTCTCCCCAAAATCCTAACCATAGCGGTCATCAACGCCGCCACCACCACCACCGACACCGCCGCCACTACCGACACCACCACCACTACCGTCACCACCGCCGACATCACCGCCACCTCTGCCGTCCCCACCGCCGACATCATCGCCGACATCACCGTCACCACCGCCGACATCACCGTTCGTCACAGAAATGAGGGGGCAATCCAAATGTGACATCAAGGGCCTAGATCTGATGGGAGAGAGACATGTTCGGATCTCCGATAGGACGACGAAGACGAGCGTGAGTCGTGGAGCGGACGTGACGTGATCGGAGAGGAGAAGCATCGATGGAGGAGATCATCAAGAAGCTGGATCCTGCAGAGGTTGCGACGTTGATGAAGTTGATGAAGATGTCGGCTGGTGAGAGCACGACACGAACGTCGCCGAAGTTGGAGCTTCCCTCCATCGATCTGAAGCTTGATGGACCGACTACCTACCTAAGTTGTTCACGACGAGAAAGGAGAATCCGGAAAGAGAAGACAGAGCCGAATTAGGGCTCGACAGGACGAAGAGCACCGTCAGGACCTAAGGGAGAGCCCTGGCAGTGCTTCAACTGCGGGGAGGTGGGTCATCTGAGGTATGCTTGCACCAAACCACCCAAGGGAGATTCAGGCGAAAGACATGGACAGTTTGGAGGATGTGACCGTGGTTGTAGGGGTCAACGGGACGGTCGAGGAGGTTGTCGTGCGAACCGGCTGGTAGCAGAAGGCGAGAAGACAACTGACAGTCCCTATACTGAGGAGGATCAGGAACTGCAGGACATGTTGGAAGTACTCAGGAGGAGGCAAAGAGCGTCGAGCGATGGAGACAGGAGGAGTGGGACCCGGGAGACGTCCACCTCATTCTTCGCCGGAGGCAACGCTGCCATCTATGCTCATCTGTCGGCGGAAGGCACTGACGACTCGTTCGCCCTTGCATCTATGTCTTCCCTTAGATCGTTGGATTGGATTATCGATTCGGGTGCGTCTCAGCACGTGACAGAAAATGCTAGTGAGTTTTCTTCCTACACTCACCTAGCATCAGCGGACAGCATTCAAACAACTGATGGTACTTTCCAGCCAGTGGTCGGTAAGGGTATTGTCGATTATACAGGTTCAGTAAAATTATCCAATGTTCTGTATGCTCCTTCTTTTTCAGTCAATCTTTTGTCCATTAGTTCTATAATCCTCCAATTAAAATGCACTGTCTGCTTTGATATTCCTAAGGTGATCTTCCAGGAAAAAAAGACGGGACGAAGACTTGGGACTGGCACTTGGCATAATGGACTCTGGTACCTGGATCGAGAAGGGCTGGATTCAGCATTAGTATCTATGGCAGAAAAGGCAGGGATGGGAGGATTGAAGAAGATGAGTGTGAAAGATACATTGCGACACCACCATAGGAGGTTGGGGCACTCTTCATTTGGTATTTTAAGCAAATTATATCCTGCAATTTATGAAGAAGTTAATAAAGAGAAACTAGTTTGTGATGCTTGTGAGTTAGGCAAACTTACTAGGAGTTCATATGTGAGTAGCGGTCATAGGAGCTCGTCCGTTTTTGATATGGTACACTCTGATGTCTGGGGGCCTTGTACTACACCTA
Source organism: Iris pallida (assembly GCA_029216955.1). Lineage (NCBI taxonomy): Eukaryota > Viridiplantae > Streptophyta > Magnoliopsida > Asparagales > Iridaceae > Iris > Iris pallida. The sequence continues at coordinate 2,195,837 of JANAVB010008197.1, forward strand.
TGAATGGTTACAAATATTTTGTTACCCTCATAGATTGTTTTTCTCATACTACTTGGCTATATTTGATGAAAAATAAGAGTGTGATCCCTTCCTGTTTTCGGGACCTTCACAAACATGTCCAGATTCAGTACAAGGCAGTGGTGAAGGTACTGAGGTCTGACAATGGAACGGAGTACACCAACAAGACACTTGCGGAATACTTGTCCGCCCAAGGGATACGGCATCAGACCACCTGTGCATATACACCAGCACAGAACGGAGTAGCGGAAAGGAAGAACAGATACCTCCTGGAAGTGGCGAGAAGTATGATGATAGACATGAACGTCCCACAGAGTCTATGGGAATATGCAGTGTTGACAGCAGCTCAACTGATCAACAGGATGCCTTCGAAGGTGTTGGGATGAAGGTCTCCATGCGAGATGCTACAGGGAAATAATAGTGGGATGCTCCCACTAAAGGTGTTTGGATGTGTATGCTTCGTAAAGGACACGCACATACACAACGAGCCATCGAACCAACTTCACCCTATACATGACCTTCTGCAGACCTAAAATATAACAAAGAATGAAATAGAGATCCATTTCGTTCCATTCCTTTCTCCAGATTAAATCCACACTTTGACACCTGAGATTCCGTAACGAGTAGATACTTCCGCAGGAGCATAATTTATTTTCTGGAAGCCTTCCGCCTTTTTTTTTTCGAAAGCCCCACAACTAGCTATCTTATAGCAGACTAATAACGCAAGCCTACTCAACGAATCTCATGTAAACGCTTGTTTGTTCGCAACTAATAGAAAAAGACAACTACTTATTAAACATGTAGTTGAGTGCTCCGTCGTTGTTCGGATCTTGACCGGGTCCGAGCTTCCCAAGCTCTATGCAGTTTGGGAACTCTGCAAGGGTCTTACCACCTTCTTTATTTACTATAAACCAAGAATGTAAAGACCCTCGGTAGGAAAGCTTGATCCCCGAGCAATCAAGTGTATCTTTGTGGGCTACTCGGAAAATCAGAAGGGCTACGTATGCTGGAGTCCAGTGGAAAAAAAAATTGTAAGTATGGATGTTCACTTCAGAGAACATGAGTCATACTACAGTCAGGAGGAAAACCCAAATATCTCGCCTGATACTGCAAGTATGAGGCGAGAGGTGGAGTTGTTGGAAAGCATTTCGACTGATCTCGGAGTATGGCTTGGAGGAACAAATAGGGTACAAGAAGGTGAAAAGGGCCAGGGGGGAGGAAATAAGAGGTGTTAGGCACACAGCTCAGGGGGAGAAAATAAGAGGTGTTAGGCCCACAGCTCAGGGGGAGATACTTACCTACAGCAGGCGAGAGAAGCAACTTGCAGGACCAGTTCCTACAGTGCCAGTGCTAAGTCACTTGCCTGCGTCCGTCTTGACTCCTGAGACACCTACACCACCCCCTTCCCCTTCAGGTGATATCCTTCCTGCTCCTCCTCCCCAACCATCATCAGTATGGAGGTCCACTCGCAGCAATGCGGGAAAACCTCTTGATAGATATGGTTGGAACCTTGCTAAATTTGTCTCATATGATCATATCTCTTCTTCTCATGGAGCTTTTATTGCATCATTGGATAGTGTTACTGTACCTAACAATTGGCAGGTAGCCAAGAACGATCCAAAGTGGAAAGCAGCGATGCATGAGGAGTTGGGAGCTCTGAAGAAGAACCGAACTTGGGAGCTAGTGAGACTGCCAGAAGGGAAGAGAGCAGTCGGATGCAAGTGGGTTTTCACTGTGAAGCAGAACCCAGATGGACAGGTTGAGCGCTACAAAGCTCGACTAGTGGCAAAAGGATACAGTCAGATGTACGACATCGACTATGACGAGACCTTTGCACCAGTGACAAAGATGAGTACTGTCAGGACCTTGATCTCTCTGACAGCCAATGGAGGATGGAAGCTACACCAACTGGATGTGAAGAATGCATTTCTTCATGGGAATCTAGTGGAGGAGGTGTACATGGAGATACCACCAGGATTCGGCACCAATCAGACAGAAGGCAAATTCTGCAGGCTGAAGAAGTCCCTTTATGGACTGAAGCAGTTTCCTCGAGCGTGGTTTGACAGGTTTAGGAGAGCAATGATAGGGATGGGATATCAGCAGATTAATGCTGATCATACTGTGTTCTTCAGACGAAGTGGAGGCCACATCACCATGCTTGCGGTGTATGTGGATGATATGATTATCACAGGCGATGACGAGCAGGAGATCGCCCAACTCAAGGGAAAGCTTGGCAAGGAGTTCGAGGTGAAGGATCTTGGCCCTCTTCGATACTTTCTTGGGATTGAGATTGCTCGAGATACAGAGAGAATTGTTCTTTCTCAGAGGAAGTATGCACTAGACCTGCTCACGAAAACAGGGATGATGGGATGCAAACCAGCTACGACACCGATAGACCAGAAATTCAAGCTGGATGCTGAGGCCGGAGAACCAGTTGACCGGGATAGATATCATCGATTGGTGGGCAAGCTGATCTATTTGAGCCACACACGTCCAGATATATGCTTTGCAGTTAGTTGGTGAGCCGCTACATGCATGACCCTCGAAAGGGTCATATGGATGCAATATACCAGATTCTTAGATACTTGAAGGGTGCCCCTGGAAAGGGACTGATGTTCAGGAAGAATAGTCACATGGACATCGAGGGCTACTGTGATTCTGACTGGACTAGTTGTGCTGATGACAGGAGATCTACCTCGGGATACTGCATCTTTTTAGGAGGCAACTTGGTCTCTTGGAGGAGTAAGAAGCAGTCAGTGGTAGCTAGATCGACAGCTGAAACGGAGTACAGAGCTATGGCCTTGGGAGTTGCAGAGCTGCTTTGGTTGAAGAATATGCTGGTGGAGCTGAAGCTGGATCAAGGAGCCAAGATGAAGCTGTGGTGCGATAACCAGTCAGCTATTAGTATTGCCAACAATCCAGTACAACATGACAGGACCAAACACATCGAGATCGATAGGTTCTTCATCAAAGAGAAGTTGGTTAGTGTACTACTGGAGCTAGGCCACGTTCCAACAAAGCATCAGGTAGCAGACGGACTGACCAAAGGACTTAGCTCTGTGAGCATGATCAGAGGATGTGACAAGATGGGCTTAGTGAATATCTTTCGCCCATCTTGAGGGGAAGTGTTGGTATATTTAGTATGAGAATATGTTATATTTAGTATGGAAATATCCTGATGACATATTTGGTGTTGGTATATTTAGTATGGGATATATTATATTTAGTATGGGAATATCCTGAGGACATATTTGGGATGCCAGAATATGCCACGGGATATTCCATTGGATATTCCATCATGTAAAGACTATATAAAGCCTATGAGACTCGATCAATAAAATCACTCAATTACAAATATCATTCATCTCCTAGGTTGTTATAAGCAGGGACATGGATTCCAGTACAACACGATAGGGATTCGAATTTGTGCAGGAAATCATGGAATTTAAACGAAGATGCGGACCTGCTTAATTGGGTCAGATATGGGATATTTTATTTAATAATGCTCAATTGTATGGTTGTACCAATTAAAAAGATTGTGTATCACATCAAATCATATCTTTTGAGGAATCGTCCAATATATGTATGATCGGAACAGAAAGATAATTCGTCAAATTGTGAGTGGGTTTGGTCTTTCTTTCCTTCATTTTCACGCCATAATAAAAAAACTTTTTTTTGTTTTTCTATGCAACATACCAATAATGCTTTAATAAAAGATAAGGTAAAGGAAATCAATTGTATTATTGTTATTAGTTAAAATGTTGGATCGGTAAACTGTTGTGCACTTATGCACGAGGATGAAGTATCTGACTCTCGAATGACTGTTTTTAATATTGTTGTATTTTGAACTTCCGTATGGAAAGCGGTATGGATATGGTTTGGTACCATAGAATAGTTGGAAATGGTTTGGGATTAATGGGTCGTCAATCGTAATAACTCTGAAATGGGAAGATGTGTTACAAGCATTCTGAAATGGGAAGATGTGTTACAAGCATGGGGCTCGAAAAATGAGAAGTATAATGAAGTTAAATTTCATTCATTTTTTGGATACCATTACCATGCATATTATGTTTTGTAGATAGAGCATGCGCATTTGTATGGTCATAGACAACTTATGCACAAGGTTTGATTCCTTGAATAGTACCCGGGGTGCCGTGATCATGTCGGCCTATGAGAAAATGATGAAAGTGCATTCCTTTCGTCGGGAGAATAGGCGCATGTGTCTTCTTTGAGAGAAAAGAATGGTACGAGTGCATGGCTTCGTGAGAGAAGAAGTGCACGTGTATTAGAGTCCTCCACTCAGACTGGCTACCTGAACTGGGGACACCTGAATACCATAAATAGTTAAAAATGGTGTATCACAAGTGACCATCATGTAGTTAGGCTGTATACTAATGATAGTTGTTTTGCAGACCTAACCACCTGATGCAGGGACAAACTTGAGACGCTTGTATATATGATTTCTATTTTCTAACATCATCTTGCAGAGATAGGTAAAGAGGAAAAACCCAATATTGTATCATAATCCTTATCTTTGTAGGGAAGAAATATTTGTCGGTAGGTAAATAAATCACTCTTTAGTGATGATCATCGACTATGTTTAGACTTCTATGAATTTTTAATAAACCTAGAAAGATATAATAAGACCACAGAATTAATATGTATGCATCATATGATCATTGTGTTGGTTTAGGTGAGTCGGATTGATATCGCTCACAATGCATTCTCCAATGCATTATCCCCCTCCTCCATAGGTGCGGGGAGTCATTTGGAAGTTATGAGACATTTGGAGCTCCTTTGACAAATTGAAGCTTCTCTTAAAGATGTTATTTTTTGTAATAAATGACATAATGTATGAAAATTTGTACATTTGTATTAGTCTCATGAGTTGTAAGCTAAGTTGGCATATTTTAGTTGGCCATTGAGAGCCTTTGTATGTTGCATTTAAATAAAAGATGCATGTAAAGTTGAATAAGAGTCCCTTCAGTTTCCTTGAAAAATAAACTATACACTATAATTAATAATGGTTTTCGTTAACATGTGCCCTAAGGGCACATGTTAATATATTGATAAATGTGCATTTTATATGGTACTTCCACCAACACATTTATCAATGCACCTTTCACTTAAAAATTAAAATGTGTATCGATAAGTGTAAAATACGCATTGATAAATATATTAGTGGGAGTATCCATATAAAATACACATTTATCAATGTATTAATATATGCTCTTAGGGTACATGTTAACAAAACCTATCAATAATAAGAGTCACTTCAGCTCCCATGTTTTTTTTTTCAAATACTTATTTCCATAAATGAGCCTACTACTCCCAGGATAAAGTTGTCTAGGTGGAGCTCAACTACTCCCAAGATAAAATTAATAATAATCGTAACTATATAATAAAGCAAGGAGGATTTACTATTGTCATAAAGCCTACTTACCTCCTTATTCTTCTTCTTCTAATCTATCCAGCAACAACAAATTATAAAAAAAATGGTAAGCATAGAGCTCCCCTAATTTCTTCTTCTTCATTTGCCGCGTCTGATTGTTACCATGGAGGATCCGATCCAGATCTGTACCCATGTCATGTCGGATCGACATGGGTACTTTGCCTTAAAGCGTTGAGCCCGGTGACAAGAGGTTCATCTGCTCCAGCTGAAGGAGTATTGCTTCCCTCTTCCTCCTTGGTCACAGTTACTGCTCCTCTGGCGTCAATTCCTGCTTCATAGTCAGATCCTATGCATGTGGCTGCATTGATTTCTGGACTCAAGCTTGTGCCTTCTCCTGCTTTAGAGCATGAGCCAATCATTGTCTCTGGCGGTGAAAATTCCAAACTGCTCTATTAACGGGATCAAGTATGAAGGATCTATTGCTAAACATATCAAGAACTTCTTCGAAAGTCTGCAGCTAAGCATGGATTTCATCTTTGATGACAAAGGTTTGACCTTTAGCTCCTTCAAAGATACCTTGATCCACAATATTGAAAGTGTTAAGAGCCATTAGTGGCGACGACCGGTTAAGACCGCTGGTGCGACTATTGGCAGATTTTGAGGCCATTGCAAACGAATGGTGTATTTTACGCCAATGTGACATCTCTTTGTTAGTTGAGGAAGAACATCGACACATCGCAGCTATAGTAGAGCGTGCCAAAGCTGAGATTTGATGTGAAGAGAAAACTTCCTTGCAGAATTTTACCATATTGCAAGCTGACGTAGAGGTTGTTGGTTGCCAAGGATGTAGAATCCCTCAAATTTAAAGAATCCTCTATCGACAGGGAAATAGGGCAGCTCGAAAAGACTATTCAACGGGCCTAGGCACTACTTCTCTAAGATTTCATCGCCACACTTCTCCAGAAATCTGTAGAAGTTGTAGATTTTGTTTTCTAATCTATTGTTAAAGAGTTGTAACAAGTTCTCTGCAATCAATACAAAAGTTTTTCCTTCATTTATGTTTCATCGAAAAACAACTACAACCTAGATCTGGGGCGCATGATTTATATATTATCATTTGTTACCTGTTTTCTTTCAGGCTAATCAAGAATGTATCTTATGATCCACGATTCACCACTATATAGTTGAATCCGATCTCTAGGGATTTACATACGATCCAGATCTTACAACATTAGTATCAAAATTTTATCCTTGTTTTAGGTCATCCTGAGGATGGAGCACTAGGCCTCTAAGATTGTAGAACTGCACATAGTTATTTATTATATTTTATTTATTTATTTTTACTGTGAAGCGTATCAGAGAAAAGGTTTCATGGCTTTCTGTGGAAAGAGTTTGAAATTCTAGGTCTGCATCATTTGAAGCAATGATCGTCTTTCCTATCAAGCATGATAAACAGTAAACAAAACAATGAAGTCGCAATCACACAAGTCTTTATAAGTGGCTAAATGACCTGTGTGCTCCATTAATCTTTAAAACTGTTATCTTCTTAATAAAGTGTCGTGCTGCATTACTTTGAAGGCTTGGCTTCCATAAACTAGTTCCTCGTATGTTGTTTCCATGACACATCCGTCTTACATCCTCCCCGGGCATATAGCTTAAATAGAAGGGTTTTGTTAACATGTGCCCTAAGGGCACATGTTAACACATTGATAAATGTGTATTTTGTATTGATATTGATAAATATGTTGATGGGAGTACCATACAAAATACACATTTATCTATGTGTTAACATGTGCCCTTAGGGCACATGTTAACAAAACCCTAAATAGAATAGGCTCATCTTGCACAGCTCATCAGATGATCTCTGTTTTTCTTTGTTCTTGAAACAAATCATTTGATCGCTAGTAATTATCTTGTTGCCATGTTTATTATTATTTATATCGTCTTCACCCTTGTTACTACTATCAATTTGGTTATCATCACCATTTGGTAAACTTGGGCATGCTATTCAAGGTTAATATTCTGGGAGCATCAAATCTTACTCAACTCACGAAATGCAGTATGAAAGCAACCAATTGTTCTATTTATTTAAAGATCCTTAAAAAGGATTCAGTTAACAAATTATAACTTGGATATGTACTCGTTAGTGAATTTATTCATAACTAGACATCATGCCTAGGATGGATTTCTCATTAGTAACACAAACAGCATTGAGCGCCACAAAAGATTGATCAGAAACCCGTAAGAAACCTATGGGGACGTCTGAATGAGACTCAGAGCTGCTAATATAACAACAAAAGAGGACCACCATCCAAATCTACAAAAAATAATATGGACACCCACGCAGTCAGAAAGATGCTGGCATAGTAATCAAAGTAAAGAATACATGGGTGAGAGAATTCTTCTAAAAACAGGAACTTGTTAAAATACCTACAAGTATTAGAAAAAAATTAAAAAAAATTTATGTAAAATAGGCTAGGAATAAATTACGTATAAGAACTTCACGAAAATTATCAGACGGGACTCTAATCTTCTATTTAATATATACATGAAGTTGAACTTTGAGCCATGCAGTAACAACTTCAGTATAAAAACTGCATCCATATTATGGTTCATACAAGATTGCATGTAAATACCGGCAATGAACACTTAAGAATAATACCTAAAAGAACTTAGTTTCCTAAATTAACCAGCGTATAGATCCTTTTATCATCTTCAGTCCTTGAAAAGAAAGACTAATTTATTTACATCCATATGAGAAAGGCAGAAAAGATTACCTTCTGTTTCTTCAGCCTTTCATTCTCTTCTTCCAAACGTGAAACTTTGTTCTCCAATTCATTGGTGTAAGCCTGTGACAGCAACAAACACAGATACAGAATTAATATACTCAACCTGCCCCCAAAACGAATATGGAAACTGAATGAAAGACTTGGTACCTGCTTCCTAGCTCTAGAACGGGCAGCAGACTCCCGGTTCTTAATCATCCTCTTCTGCCTCCTCTCCACCATCTTATCCGTGTCCCCCGAATGCCCCCGCTTCTTCCCAGGCGTCTGCGAGTCAGACATCGCCCCCAACATTGGTGGTGACAGGCTCATCTGCCCTTCCAAGTAAGTCGCCTCTAACATCTGGCCCGAGCCTTTACCCATTATTTGGGGAACTGCACGACCCGGCAGGTAACCAGCCATCAGGCTCTGCTGATCCAGTGCAGGCATTTGCTGATACAGCCAATGTGTGCCCTGCGGGTACTCCTGTGGCGCCCCTGTAACGCTGTCTCCATCCTTCCCAGATCCCTCTGGCACGACTCCTGCCTTAGCCAAGAAGTCCTCCAACGTCATCTCGCCGAGAGTTGGCTGCCTCTCCTGGCCTGACCTCCTCCCTTCACCATCTTTGTTAGTCCCCTGCTGGATGTCTCTCCACACCTCCTCAACCGTCTTCTTGGTGAGGGCCCGCGGCATGGTGACACTTCCCTGGCGCTGGATGCCGAACCCTGACGCACATTGATCTCCATCGGAAGGTCCACCGACCGCAAGTGATTGCTCGGCATCCAATCCCTTCAGTAGCTCCTCAAGGTTCATACTGTGCAAGGGTTCACTCAAGTGGGTCTGGACTTCATTGAGGGTGAGATTGTAAAGTGACCCTTGTCTAGCCAAGCTCGGAATCTGAGACACCTGTCCGCCACCCTGAGATGCCATTGTCTGAATCCCCATGCACTAACTCTTATTTTCACGAAGTCTCGGTATTTGAAAAATTCAAGCAAACCCTTTCAAATCAAACCCTAAACTGCAAAATGAGTAGAAAGATTTCATCTTCCCCCATAAGAGCTAAGCTTACAATATCCACGACAGAGCCACAATGGAATAAAAAATAAGCAACAAATCGCATCGAACACTCATCAACTTGAAAAAAGACTTCACCTTTATCAAAATATAAGCAAACTATAAATATAGATATCTGCATCTGATCCCTACCCGTATAAAATTTCAATCCAAGGATCTTTCAGATGTCAACTAAACCATTTCATACCAAACCAAAAATCTAAAAAATTGAGTATAAAGATTCCATCTTTTGCAAATATACAAAATACCCATAAGAGGTAAGCTCGGAATCAAGGTTCGAAATATCTATATCGGAATTGGTTTCGGACCCTTCCTATGAGTATCGGTATATGCGGTTTCAGATTGGAGTATCGGGTTTTTCATTTCAGAAAACCAAAAATGATCCTTTAAAATGCTAGAAAGATATTTCATATAATTTTATATATTATATGTTGGTTTTCGTTAGTTCTAAATGGAATAATATTCACTAGCAATAGATAATATTTTTTTATTAATTTGTCTTTAGACATTGTGCAACCACAATAAATAGTTTGAATCAAATAATATTAATATGGATGAATGTTGTGAATTTAAAGATACACAACTTCAAGATAACATCCACAACAGACCCATAATAGAATTAAAATATGCAACAAATTGCATCAAAACGCTGATCACAACGAACAAAGACTTTACCAGGGGAAATGTAAGCAGCCCATAGATACATATCAGCTACTGACCCCAGCCCATATAAAATTCCAATACAAAGATGTTACAAAATTCATCTACACCCTTCCAAACCAACCCCCAATTTGCGAAATGAGTATTAACATTCCATCTTTTGCAAAAATACAAATTACCCATAAGAGCTAAGCTCACAATCTCCACAACAGACCCACAATAGAATCCAAAATATGCAACACATCAAAATGAAGAAAGACTTTACCTTTAGAGAAAATGCATGCAGCTCATAATCCATATAAAATTTTCAACACAGAGATGAATCAAATGTCATCTAAACCCTTTCAAATCAAACCCCCAATCCGCAAAATGACAATAAAGATTCCATCTTTTGCAAAATACAAATTACCCATAAGAAAACAGTTCAGGATATCCAAATCAGACCAATAATGGAATCGAAATACGCAAGGAATTGCATCAACACTGATCAAATGAATAAAAACTTCACCTTTAGGGAAAATGTAAGCAGCCCATAAATAGATATCAGTATCTGATCCCAACCCATTTAAAATTTCAACACAGAATCAAATGTCATCTAAACCCTTTTATCAAACCCCCCCAATCCGCAAAATGAGTATAAAGATTCCATCTTTTGCAAAAAGAAGAAGAAGCAAAATACCCATAAGAAAGCGGCTAAGCATATCCACCACAGACCCATAATGGAATCAATATACACAACAAAGTGCATCAAACACTGATCAAACTGAAGAAAGACTTCACCTTTAGGGAAAAATGTAAAAAAAAAAAAAACCACAAATGGATTCCTTCATCTGAACCCAACCCAAAAAACATTTCAATACAAAGATGTCTGAAAATGTCATCTACACCCTTTCAATCAAACCCCCAGTCCGCAATATGAGTATAAAGAACCCTTTTCTTTTGCAAATATATGAATCACCCACAAGACCTAAGCTCATAATATCAATAACAAACCCATAATGGAGTCGAAATACCAAAGTTCGCAGTATCGGAATCGGTTTCACACTCTTCTCATGAGTATCAGTATCGGTGGTTTCAACAGTTTCAGAGATTTCGTATCGGAGTTTCGGAGTTCTTTGTGTACTAGGCAAGGTTCGCAACATTGGTATTGATTGTATCAGACCATTACTATGAGTATCGGGATCGACGGTCTCGGCTGTTTCGGATCGGAGTATCGGATTTTTTTTATACATTTAGGCATAATTTGAAATATTGTGTCGTTTCTAAGTAGTTTTGAAATTGAAAGAAATAGTAGTCACTCCTTGTTGATTGGTTTACATGCGATATATAAAGTTTTTTTCGTTATATGCTTTTACAGCCTTAGTGTTCTTTTACATCCTTCCTAACTTGACTTTTTTCATTCAATTTTTTCTTCCAAATTGAATAGGAAAAAGATACCGTCGGTATCAGTCAATATGAGTAGCGTCGGTATCAGATTGGGACATGTCAAACTATATCGATATCATCTGTACCAAGGTTCAAAGTATCGGTATCGAAATCGGTATCAGACCATTCCTACGAGTATCGGGATCGGCGGTATCGGAGGTTTCGGGTCGGAGTATCGGATTTTTTGGTATCGGAAAACAAATAATTATTAATAAATTATTAACATTTTAGAAAATATATTTTATACATTTAGGCATCATTTTAATATTTTCAATGTTGTTTTTTAGTAGTTCTGAAATTAAATGAAGTAGTAGTCACCCTTACCAATTGATTTACGTACGATATATAAGTTTTCTTCTTTTACATGCTTTTATAACCTTTTCATGCTTTTACACCCTTGTTGATTGGTTTTTTTCGTTAATTTTCTTTGCCAAATTGACCGAAAAAGAGACCCCATATGTCGGTATCGGTCAGTATCGGGTATCGATCGGTATCGAATCGGGACATGCCAAATCGTATCGGTATCGGCCGATACTGCGAACTATGATCTGTACCGTATCGGTATCGACCGATACTGCAAACTATGACACTAAGTCACTAAGTAATAATAAATATTGTAAAAGAAAACTAGAAAATATTTCATACATTTAATTTTAATTCTATGTATTATTTGTTATCTTTTGTAAGCTTTGAATGAAATAATATTAAGATTGATGGATAATGTGAATCTATGTTGGACGGACACAACATGGGATACGGGACATGAAGCAACACGAAGCAATACGAACAATGCAACATGTATTTTTCTTACAAAATACTAAGACACCGCAAGTCTGCAACACACATTTTTTTAAAAAACTAGGACATGGCACATTAAGGACACTATATATATATATATATATATATATATATATATATATATATATATATGAAAATTAAATCACCACAACAAAAATGCTTAAAATTTTATCTTTTATATTCGATTTTTATCCTTATTTTAAACAAAAACATTATAAAAAGTCTCAGGCATGTCCTTTGGAGTGTGTTTGTGCCCTAATTCAAATGAAAACATGAGACACGTAATGACAAGTTTCCTTATTCGAAGCGTGCTAGTGCTCGATTTCAAATGAAAATACATGGACACGTAAAAATGAGTGTCAAAAGAGTGTTCGAGAGTGTCCGTATCCGATACGTGTCCGACACAGGACAAGTTACTACGATGAGAGTGTACGTGCTATATAGTAGTGAATTTGTAAAAAAATACATATTCGACAAATTGAATGGCTACAATGCGTCGATAATGAATCTTATTGACACATTGTAACATCTTGATCTTCGACATGTTGAATCATTGTGATGACCTTTTCCCCATATTTATCAATTTTCTGTATTATGTTTTATTTGTCGAATTGACCTCCAAAGATTCTTGATATTGTATTGGCCAGTATCAATATCCGTCAATACCGGATCGGACAAGCCAAAAAAGATACGATAGGACTGATACTCATCGGTATTGGCCGATACTGTGAACCTTGCGAAATACACAACAAATTGCATCAAACACTTGTCAAAATGAAGAAAGACTTCACCTTTAGGAAAATGCAAGCAGCCCATAAATAGATATCAGCATCTAACCCCAGCCCGTATAAAATGTCAACACATAAACAAATCAAATGTCATCTAAACCCTTTCAAATCAAACCCCCAATCCGCAAAAATGAGCATGAAGATTGTATCCTTTGCAAAAATACAAATTACCCATAAGAAAAGTAGAAAACAGTTCAGGATACCAACAATAGACCAAAAATGGAATAAAAAATACGCAACAAATTGCATTAAACGCTGATCAAAACGAAGAAAGACTTCACCTTTCCTTTAGGGAAAAATGAAAGCAGCCCATAACCCATACAGAATTCCATTGCAAAGATGTCATCTAAACCCTTTCAAATCAAACCCCCAATCTGCACAAGGAAAATAAAGATTCATTCTGCAAAAACGCAAATCACCCATAAGAGCTAAGCCCAGAATATCCACCACAATAGACCCATATGCAATCTAAATACGCAACAGATCGCATCAAACGCTGATCAAAACGAAGAAAGACTTCACCTTTAGGGGAAAATGCAAGCATCCATAACCCATATAAAATTTCAACATATAGAAGAAATCAAATGTCATCTAAACCCTTTCAAATCAAACCCCCACAATCCGCAAAATGAATATAAAGATCCAATCTTTTTTGCAAAAATACAAATTACCCATAAGAGCTAAGCTCAGAAAATCCACAACGGACCTATAATAGAATCGCATACGCAACAAATTGCATCAAAACGCTGATGGAAACGAAGAAAGACTTCACCTTTAGCGTAAAAAAATGTAAAAATGTAAGCACCCCACAAATAGATAACCATCATCTGACACCAAGCCCACACAAACCTCATTAACAAGAGTAGAAGTTCCAGAGAATGTAGAATTTGGTATGTAGGAATAAAATCATATCTTTTTCTTCCTAAATAGAGTATAAAAAAAAATTGAGGAAAGAAGAGGACTTTCAAATGAAATCCCTACCAGCTGGCTCGGTTGCTCGATCATTGAAATGAATCCCCCCACATGCAGATGGTATTGCTTGCTTTGGTTCTGTGCAATGAATCTCAGAGAGAGAGAGAGAGAGAGAGAAAGAGCAAGTGGGAACTGACACTTGGGTTTCAGAAAAACTTGTCATATGTATCTGCGTCGAAGTGGGATTCCACTTTCACTTTCACTTTCACGCCTCTGGTGGGACCCACCAGCTTGTAAATTATTGGAGGATTTTTTTTTTTTTTTTTTTTTTTAGATGTCCGAGGTTATCCACAATAATGAAACTTTGTGGACACTTTAATACGCTTCCGTAGTTTGATCCACTGATCTTTCGGCACCGGTCTTACATTTTTTTTTTCTTGATAACCACAAGAGTCACTCGAATTTGGCTATTTGAGGATAATTTGAATCTCTTTTTTTATCGAAATAAAATATATAGATTTATGAATACTACCGACCTACTTTTAAAAATCATTGGATTGTCAAAATTATATATGTCTACAGTTGAAGTTGTTGCATATACATGGTTGTGATAGCGATCGGGGTGGTTGGACATATTGAAATTCATGGTTATGATCATGGTGGCTGTATAGGTTGGAAGGGAGAGACGATAATGACAAAGATGGTGACAACTAGGAGAAATTGTTCTGTCGGTCCAGCTCACCATGGACAGTGGTAAAGTTTTGATTTAATAAAAATAGTATGACAATGTACTTGAAGAAAATCAAGAGGCACTACTGTCACGTGGTGAGCCGGACACACTTAGTAATCTCTCCACAACTAGTGAGCGAGAAGAAAAAAATTACTGACGAATCTGTCTCTCTTTTTTTTTTCTTTTTTTTTTATGAATCAAAAGCAGACTCCAAAATATAAATAGTTCTATCTTAGCAACTCAATAATAGAAGTAGTTTGTGGTAAGCATTTAAGTGAAAATGAGACATCATTTGTATTACTAAAAGTGACAAAGGCATATATACCACTAGAGACAGAACTCGTGACCTAGATTCTACTAAGTCAACCTCCAAATTTCAAAGTCCAATATAACAAAAAACATCATAGACCTCCTCTTGAGATGGACTCGTGACTAATTCCCTTGAGTGCTCAATGGTTCATTATCGTCCCCGTTAAATTGATTGTAAGGTTCTATGAAGAAGTGTTAGAAAAAATTCTCGGTTTCCTCAAAATCCAAGAAACCTAAAAAGAACAGCTGTGTTTTCTACTGGGGAATCATTCGGTTCACGGAAAGTAAAGTAAAAGCAGTTTTTTTGTTTTTGATTTTTTTTTTCTTTGTTTTTGTTTTGTTTTGTATGTGTGTGTGTGTGTGTGTGTGTGTGTGTGTGTGTGGTGGGGGTGGGGTGTTTGGGGTGGGGGTGGGGTGGGGTTTCATAATCAACTTACAATCTTGGGATTATAATCATAGGAATCGACTTACAATCTTGGGATTATAATTTTTATTTTAAAAAATTTTTGATATTTGAAAAGGCTAAGAATATAGTTATAATGAATTTTTTTAGTATGAATAATTTAGTCCTAAATTTATGTAATAAGTACAACAAATTTAAAGCAAAAGTGAACCATTGAAGTTGGATGGGAGAACCATTTTATTTTATTTTTAGAGAATATTTTACTTGTCTGATCATTCTCTTTAGCATCCAGATACAAAAAAAAATGACTAATTTTTCTTTTTTAAGGTATATCGCTAGTTCAAATGGCATATAATAGTAGTAAACTTTTGTTGTACTTAAGTTTAAAGGCAAAATACTTATTGATATATTATCAACCAACCTACACCACTGTTGCTACCCAATGGAGAGCCAACAATAGTATTTGGCTTTTTTTGGTTTTTCTTCATTTGGTTTGAATTATTCAAAAAAATTGTCTCACCACCATATTTTCTCTTCCTCTCTCGTCCAAGTCTTCTAAAAAATTTCGATAAAAAGTTCTAGTTGGATGATGTAAGATCGGTGCTCATGGGAGTCCACAATCAAGTATTGAACTTAGGACCTTTAGTAAGAAGTCTAAAATACTAACCACTACACCACAATAATGTTGTATCTAAAAGGACACATGGTATATACTAGGGGTGAGCAACGGTTCGGTTCGGTTCAAACCGAACCGTATATATGAAAACCGAAATAACCGTAAACCGTACTTCTCAAAATCAAAGACCGAACCGTTTTTATAAAAACCGAACAAAATCGAACCGAATTAATTCGGTTCGGTTTTCGGTCGGTTCGGTTTCATGGACCAATGTGCCGGACCTTCAATTTTTTAGCAAAATATGCCTATTTAAATAACAATTTATTTTTAAAATATGGTATTATTGTATTAATGAATTATATATTACATAGTGTGAAAAATATCAGTATATATATAGATTTAGGGTAGAGAGAGAGTGCTCAAAAAAGTACCGACAGAGAATAAGAGGAGAGTGTCCTCGGCTAAGGGTTACAAAATATTAGTATATGTAGATTGAGGATAGTTTGATAAATTATTAAATCTAAATCGGTTTTCGGTTCGGTTCGGTTATCCAGATCAAGAACCGAAAACCGAACCGTTATTTTAAAATTTTAAATTTTTAAACCGAAAACCGAACCGATAACCGAAAAGCCGAACCGTTTGTCATATTTCGGTTCGGTTCGATTCGGTTTTCGGTTTTCAACCGTTATATGCTCACCCCTAGTATAAACTAGTTATATTTTAAAAAATAAATTTATTAATAAATTTATTTTTAAACCATTTTTTTTTGGGCTCCTCATGATCAGGAGGTTCTAGACAGTGGCCCTAGCTGTCCTGGGCCAGGGCCCAAGCAATAGAAACGTGGATCCAAAAGATATAAAATATAGTATGAAAAAAAAAAAGTTACTTCGAACACCGTAAAAAAAAAAATTTTTTTTTTTCCATAAATTTTTGAAAGAAGGGTATTTCTTTATCCCCTTCGATGAAATTTGTCAAAGTTTGGTCTAGATATGCCCTACACTGATGAAGACTACAATGAGCACTCTCAACCACCCAAGGGCCAAGACCAATAGGCAGAGATATCAACGACATGACAGCAAGAAAGCTAAGCACTTGCCAACTGTGTAACGTGAAAGGCTTAGCTTATTAAGGAAAAATACTAGGTGTGGAAAAATGCTATAGATGGAAAATAAAATATCTAAACCTTCTGTCGACATCACATGACTTATCCTCACATATTATAAGTCATTTTTAATTTCTGAAGAAAATGTCACACGCTACTGCTAGAGTACTAGCTAGTCACCCAACCTTATTAAAGTTTTTATGTCGGGAAGAATAAAACTTTTATGCGAATATGCCATTCCTAACCATACAAAACTAACATAATATCAAATGTCTGGTCCTAAATGAACAATATATTATTTTTGAACTATTAATTTTTTTTTTACATTTTATTAATATATTACACTGTCGAAAAAAACTTAACAGTTACATAAATTATGTATCCAGTCAGGATTGTAAAAAAAATTATGCAATCATGTGACAACTGTCAGGACTGTAAAAAAAATTGACGGTCCGTAGCGTAGTGGGAGGAGTCAGGACTGTAAAGAATATGCCATTCCCCACCCCACCCCCTTTCCGCTTCCGGCCACCCCCCCCCCCCCCCTCCAGCTTCCGGCCACCCGCCCCCGCCTCTCCCCCTCCCCCAGGGCACGGCAGCGTGGGAGGAGGGGGGGCTGGGAGAGGGTGGACGGAAGCGGGAAAGGGAGGGGAGGGAGGGGGGGGGGGGGGAAACGGCCGGAAGCAGGAGGGGGGGAGGCGGTCGGGGGGGGGGGGGGGCGGAGGGGGGCGGGGCGGGAGGGAGGGGGGCTGGGGCTGTGCGGGAGGAGGGGGTGGCAGTAGTGGGGCCGGAAGAGAAGGGGAGAAGGGGAGAGGGAAGGAATATGGACATTTTCGAAATTTTTAAAATTTTAGGTATGAAGTTGAAAATAAATAATAGTTAAGGTATTAAGTTGTTGAGTAAAATAGTTTAGGGTGTGAATTTGAAAAATCGAAATAGTTGAAGATATCAAAGTACAATTTAGTCCAATTTTTTTTTAATATCAAATTTGTAAATAATAAAAAGGAAAAATTTGAGTGGCACCCCACTTTTTTTACGCTTATTTAAGGTGCACCCCACAAGTTTACATGAATGTATGACACCCCCCACTTTTGACGGTTTCAGTCTAAAACGAACGGTCAAACCCGTTGACCAATTTTTTTGGACGAAAATACCCCCTATCTGTCTCTTCCCGTGTCAACTATCCGTCCCCCCTTGCTCGGCCCCCCTCCACGACGTCGCCGCACCCCCCCCCCCCCCCCCTCCCCGACCTCGCCGGACCCCCCCCCTCCCCGACCTCGCCGCACCCCCATCACCACCACCATCATCATCACCACCACCAATACCACCACCTCCACCCTTTCCACCTCCAAAACCACCTCCATGACCTCCTTCTATGCCACCGCTGCCTCCACCACCACCTCCACATTCGTGATCACCCCGTCCGAGTCCCAAGCTCTGATGTCCGAACTCAACGTCTCCTCCCTCCCGGACCTCCTCCCCCTCCTGGTCCCATCCGCGCAGCTCCTCTCCCGCGCCCCTATCTCCTCCTTCCCGGTCGGCGCGGTCGGCCTCGGCTCCTCCGGCCGGATCTACGTCGGCGTCAACCTCGAGTTCCCCGGACTCCCCCTCCACCACAGCGTCCACGTCGAGCAGTTCCTCGTCACCAACGCCCTCCTCCACGCCGAGCCCTCCCTCGACCTCATCGCCGTCTCCGACGCCCCCTGCGGCCACTGCCGTCCGTTCCTCCAGGAGGGGAGGCTGAGGGAAGCGGCGGTTCGGGCTGCGGGTCGGGCGCAGGCTCCGTACACCGGGTGCAGATCCGGGTTCGCGGTTGCGGATGGGGAAGGGAGGGTCTACGCGGGCACTTACATGGAGTCGGCGGCGTACAATCCGAGCGTGGGGCCCGCCAATACCACCACCTCCACCCTTTCCACCTCCAAAACCACCTCCTCCGAACCCTCCACCGTCACCACCAAGAAACCCGTCCTTCCCGAGCTTCCAACCATCAGCAATGGCCATAACTATGGCCAAACACAACCAAGACGAGCACCATAACTCCTGAACGCTTCACACTGGACCTCCCCATCTCAGCCTTTACTTGTGTTTAAGCTGCCATTAGCTTCGGAGCTGCGACGTCGTGGAGGGGGGCCGAGCACGGCAGGGGACAGCATGTGTGACAGGAAGGGGGGACACACAAAAGGAGACAAGGGCATTTTCGTCAAAAAAAATTGGTCAAAGGAGTTGACCGTTCGTTTTGGACGGAAACCGTCAAAAGTGGGGGGTGTCATACATTCATGTAAACTTGTGGGGTGCACCTTAAATAAGCGTAAAAAAAGTGGGGTGCCACTCAAATTTTCTCTAATAAAAATGGGCAGCCTTTTTTTTTTTCGCCTTTAGTAATACCCTTTTTAATTCAACTGTTAGGTTTCCAAAGAGAATAGTGGGTAGGGCTTGGTGATTGTGCCTCTCGATGACTTCTTGCAATCCAAACCCTTGTTAGCAATCATCCGAATGAAACTCGTATTATATGCGAATTTTTCCGTATCTTTCATTAACGTATAATATTTGCGTACTTTTGACAATTCAAATCAGTACATAAATTTTAAGCATGCGAGTTTTTAAACGTATTTCGTATAAAATATTAAAAAATTTGGCACAAAAAACATGCTGGGAACCTGTTTAATTAACCAAATTTGACAATATATTTAAGAATGTAAAGTTTCTAACATCAATATTTTCATTTTTCGAATATTTGACCGAATTTTTGAACGTATTTATTTGTACCGAGCCGATTTATACTCGTACTTTGGTCGTCCCGAATATTTTCCGTTTGCCGAATTGCTAACAAGGATCCAAACAGTTGTTTTTATGCCGACAAGCAAAGCACTAAATTTTATATCTTTTCAATTTTAAAAAATGAAAAAGTTTTTTTTCTTCCGTTTTATTTAGAGTCCAAGAGATCATCTCACTAATTGTCTATCAAACTTGCATTCTCTCTCTTGTCATCTTGTCTGCAATCGTTTCTGTGCGGCTTTTCTTATTTTGGTATGGCTAAGATGTAAACATGTTGCCATTAAGGCCTTTGGTTCGCGGTAAGGAAATCTTGTTCTTTCCTTTTTTTTTTTTAAAAAAAATTGCAATTTTCATCTATTTAGGTCTCGTTTGGTTCACAGAATGGAAATAAAATCTTGTTCTTTTCTTTTCCTTGTGAGAAACTAAATCCTTGGTTGGATGGAGGGAGCCTTTTTTTTTTTTGAATCATTTTTTTTTCCTCATATTTTTCTTGGACATCCAAGAAAGGAATGACTTTCCAATACCATGATCCGCCAAACCAAACGAGGCCTAAGAGTAGGGGTGAGCATTCGATTTATTCGGTTTAAACAGAACCGAATAATCCAAAACCGAATTGGACCGAAACCAAATAAGCAAAACCGAAACCGAACCGAATTGGCCCAAAACCGAATCAAACCGAACCGAATTAAATCGGTTCAGTTTTCGGTTTATTCATTTTTTTTTGAGATTTTTTTTGTCAATATATATAGTAACTAAATATACATAGACATATTTAGTGTATACCTATATATATTTAGTATATACCTATATATATTAATACTTATATATAGTGCGCGCACACACACACACACACACACACACACACACACACACACACATATATATATATATATATATAAATTAATTAATTAAATTTTCTTATCCGGTTTTCGATTTTGGACCGAAACCGAAAAAGAAAATTTAGTATTTTCAAAACCGAAACCGAACCGAATTTTTTTAAAACCGAACCGAACCTCTTATTCGGTTCGGTTCGGTTCGATTCGGTTTTCGGTCCAAAACCGAATAATGCTCACCCCTACCTAAGAGTGTGTCGGCACTCGAAGCTAGAAAGAAAAAGAAAAAAAAATAGAGTACGAAGAAAAGCCAGTATATATATATATATATATATATATATATATATATATATATATATATATATATATATATATATATATATAAACAATCCAGAATTTAGCTTTTATTTCCATGGAAAATATTTCTATCACAAATTTTAGTGTTTGATAGTGTATATTTTCCATGAAATTGTTTTTCAAAAATCTATCATTTTCCTCCAAAATGGTGGAAAATAAAACTAGTACAGCCCATAAAAAAATATCAATTTCCATGAAAAATATGGAGATAAAACATTTTCCATGGAATATAACAACAATCAAACACCCAAAATAATTCTGTGAAATTTTCTTCATAGAATTTTTCCTAGTAAAATAATACAGTGGAATTAATTTATTTTTCAGGTATTTTCTTACTTGTAATCAAACGCACCCTAAGTTGGAATATTGGAATAGCTATATACGGGCCATGATCAAGCTAGGGAGCTCCAACAATCCTCCATGTATCTAATTCCTGGACAGGATGAATTCCTGTTGAGAAAGATTTCATCTACGATCAATAAATCCTAGCTCAAGCAACATCTATAACTCTGGACAGGAAGAATTCCTGATGAGAAAGATTTCAAGCTATAAATCCTAGTTCAAGCAACATCTATAAAATCCTAGCTCAAGCAACATGTCCTGGTCACAATGGAGCAAATGTTACCAACACATGAACAGCCTCACTGGTTTTCTTTCATGTTTCTCAGTACAGACACGGGCATAGTTTAAAAAAAATCAAAGCAAAATCATAACCATTAACAGGCATCAAAACAAGACTGCAATTATGGACTAGAAGGAAAAAATATCAAACCATAAATATCCAGTTAACAGGCATCAAAGTAAAGTCACTTTGAACATAAATATAATCCAAAGTTTAGAGCCACCCTAACCCTCAGGATAAAACAACTGACGACACACTAGAGCTCAAACTTAGCTGCTGTGACCATAGATTTAATCACGAGATCCTTCAATAAACTCCCGTCACAAGCATGCCTCCTAATGATGGTGGACATCAAACACAGTTTACCGCAAGATGAACCTGTCCCTTGTGCAATTCTAACCTGGAAGAAGACATGGATTATCTATCAGCATTTCAGAATATATATATATATATATATATATATATATATATATATAATAACAATGCACATGTATAATGTCAATGAAACCAATTATGATTCGTGACATCAACTAATATATTTCTTAGGCTAATCAGGAAAAAGACAAATACTCCCCGAAGCAAAGCTTTTGAACTCTTGAAAGTTATTTGTGGAACAGCTATGATATAAACATCATGTAGATGCATGTTTCTCTCTGTCAGATGTGGCTGTGTCGGCATCAACTAATGTATTCATGCTATTGAGCTCTAAACCTTCTACATACAACAGAAATTGCTTCTTCTTTGTAATGTCGAGATGCAATAGATATTGTAAGAATCGTCCAGAAACACCATTCAGACATATGTCTCTGTATCGAATAAAAGCTGCATATGGGGTTGGTTCATGCATGTGGACTGTACACATCCCTAACATATTAGGTATTCATGCAGGTTCTTTGTCATCATCAAACCTTTTCCCATCAGAATGGGGTTGGCCATGGAACACAAGCAAACTCCATAAAGGATTTGAAAAAGTTCCATCTATAATTGTTCCTGAATATATTATATATCCATGCAGATTCGATGCGAAAAAACAATCAGTAGCAAGCAAAGGTGTTGACCTCTCAAAAGTTCTACATATAAATGTTTCTTTGTTTTTATTTTCTGGAGAGATGCAACAGACGTCCTAATAATCATCCATGAACATCATGGAGACACATATATCTGTGTCCAACATGGCTTCATATGTTGTTTGTTTAACTGTACACCGAAGAACCTAAAAAAGTAAATAATAAAATAAGAGCAATCTTAAAAAATCTCTAAGGCATAAAACACTTTCATCTTTGTGCATTCTTTGTTCAGTATGTATAATTGGGACACATTTGTAAGTCTGAACCAAGTGATTAATGTACTACAAGTCTACAACCACCACCTATATACATCCACAAAAGGATATCCTAAATGCAATATGATTGTGAAGTACTGTAATATAAGCATCTTAATTTGATAACAATAACAACATAAAAACAAGAACAAGAGGTCTACCAAAAGAATCATCCCTAAGAGGCATTACCACGAATTCACAGCACTTTATTATCTAAGTTCATCCTAGATACCTCATAACAAGATCCTTGCAGATTGTGCCCGATTATCAGGAGAAAGATCAGACCCACTGTGACTCCAGTACATCTCACATGCTGAGTGGAGTTCATCAAACATTGAGTCAATAAAATTGAAGTCATTGAGCTTGGATGAACAGGTCAAGGCTAATTCATACCACATTTTATGTTGGTTGGAAGAACTTTGGAGGTTACATTGCACGGGCACAGATATGACACGGTAAGGACATGCGCTGCGGACACAGCACCTATTTTGTTGTGCCATATTGTATTTCGGAGTGTCCAGATGTGTCCAATACAAGTCCGATACAGTCCAACAAGAGACTGCCCTAATGTTTGGGCTTTGGAGTGCCACTGTCATTGCTTCCTTGAACTTGGAGGACAATGTTTATCCTTGTTAACAGGGGAAGACAAAGGAAAGAGAGAGTGGTATAAAATTTCTTGTGACGAAAACCGTGCCTTTCCAGAAATGTGGCTCTAATGATTTTTTGGGATCAACATTGTCAACAAGATACATTGTTAAGGGGGAAATCCACCAATAACGCTCATACGTGTGAACTTTATTTGATCAAAACAAATATCTTGTAAGACGGGCTATTAAAAATGGTTGAGGTGTACAAGGAAATATACAGTAGCTCCCGCCTTGTGAAGGATGGCAGAACTCCCAAAAAGAATAAAATGGTATCAAACAATTTGAAGAAAGAGAAGTTATGCTAATATTCTAGGCAACTCTTTCACCATTTTAAAGACAAACTATGAATTGAAGATCAACTCCTAACAAAAAGCATAAGACAATTTTCTTATTGAACTCCGAAACCTTGGGAGAACTCATCCTAAAAGCTAGCCGTTAAGAAGAGAGAGCCCAAAATTATACCAACTCACATTGAGTTTCCTATATAATCGATGTGGGAGTAAAGGATTGTAACATTTCACCGCGCTTCAGAGTCCCGGCACTTACGGACTGGCTCTGAACTAGACTTCTAGTCCAGGGTGAACACTGCTATGTCGGAGTCACCACCCGCACTGCATGATTGCAACCGGGAGGCAGTGTATGCTCTGATACCATTTGTAACAAATCTTTGGAGAACTCATCCTAAAAGTTAGTTGTTAAGAGGACAAAACCAAATATTATATCAACCTACATCAAGTTAACGGATCATATCAAGCCCTTCAAGTTGAGTACACAAGAAAAGGTTTAACAATGACAAAAATGACACCATAAATAAAGGAAATATATGACTAAAAACTAAGCAAGACATTTATTATAATATATGAAACTATTTGATTTAGCATTTAAGAATCATGGTCTGAGCTTCCAACATAGTAGGTGAATTTAACATGCCGCGATTACATATCAAGTAATGGGGCCGTGCTAATTTTGTGATGCTTGATATTTCAGTTTTCTGAATTTATGTTTTTCATTTTTTTCCCTAAATTCTTTCTACATCTTGGACTACACGTTGGATGCGTACCCATCGAGCCAACACCGGACTTCAAGCAACACATTGCCCACCGCCAGATTTAGGTAAGTTTTAATTATTTTTTATCAGTGAATTGATTGAAATACTAATTTAGATTTTTTATTTTTGCTTTAGTGATAACCTTTACTAATTGTATGTATTCTATTTTTTTATCTTTTGCTTTAGCACATGGTCATGAGAACAAATTTTGGAGGCGTGCTAATTTTGTGATGCTTGATATTTCAGTTTTCTGAATTTATGTTTTTCATTTTTTTCCTAAATTCTTTCTACATCTCGGACTACACGTTGGATGTGTACCCATCGAGCCAACACCGGACTTCAAGCAACACATTGCCCACCGCCAGATTTAGGTAAGTTTTAATTATTTTTTATCAGTGAATTGATTGAAATACTTGTTTAGATTTTTTATTTTTGCTTTAGTGATAACCTTTACTAATTGTATGTATTCTATTTTTTATCTTTTGCTTTAGCACATGGTCATGAGAACAAATTTTGCTTTATGTTTACTTTTTCTAGGCTATTTAAAAAGAAGAATAAAAATATTTCCATCTTCCGATTCTTATTTTTCATTATTGACATGCTAATGAATAATGCATAACAAACCAAATTAAAACAATTCAAGGGAAACATTTATACCTATCGACCAAAGTAAGATGGGAATCCCGCTCCATATGATCCAATGCCCGACTGTGAACTCATCCCGGAAGCCGTTGTTGAGTTCTGCTGGTTCCCCTGGTACGCCCCCAGCCCCTGCAGGGCTGCCTGTGACTGGTAACTCCCAATAATGCTCGGGCTCACAGTGTTAACCCCCGACGCGCCACCAACTCCATAAGCACCCTGTGTGATACCACTCCCACTCCCGCTCCTATTCACAGTAGGCGAGATCCTCGCAGTCTGGTTCAGCAATCCCACCCCTGAACCAGGGTTCATTGCCGCCGGATTCATCCCCAGGTTCATCGCCAGTGGGTTCATCCCCATCATCACGGCCGGAGCATAGGCCAGCGCAAGATCGTTCGGCTGCAGAATCCCGGACGCAGCCACCGGCATTGCCGCGAACGGGGCTGCGGACGCCATCTTTGCCTTGTTAAGCCCTTCTACCGCCCTCTGGCAGTGCAGCTGGGATCCCTCAAAAACCTTGTTGGGTTCCTCGAGCGCCATCTTGCAGCCCTCGACCGTCTTGTAGACAAAGATCGCGAACCCGCGGAGCTTCCCGGTGGCTCGATCGAACCCCAGCGGCCCCTCCTCGATCTCCCCGAACTTGGCGAAGAAGCTCCGGAGCCGGTCGAGGCTGACACCGTCCGGGACATTGCTGACGAAGATCTTCCTGCCCGTCGGCTCCGGAGCCGCAGGAGAGCCCGACTTCGGCGCTCCGGCGGAGGCCAGCTGGCAGGAGGTGAGGCGGCCGCCGATGGTCTTCTGGGGCTCCTTGAGGGCCTTGCGGGCAGCAGCGCGGGAGCGGAAGAGAACGAAGCCGTAGCCCTTGCTGCGGCCGGTGGCGCGATCGGCGATGACGCGGGAGTCCTCGATGTCGCCGAAGGGGGCGAAGGCGGCGGTGAGGACGGGAGTGGTGCAGTCCCAGCCGAGGCCATGGACGAAGATCTTGCGGTGGATGGGGTCGGTGTCGGCGGAGGCGGAGATGCGGGCGATGACGGAGGGGTTCCTGAGGGCGGCCTCCTTGAGGAGATCGAGGAGCTGGTCCTTGCCGAAGGGCTCCAGGAGCTTGCGGAGGGAGTCCCGGTCGGAATCTTCTTCCACCTCCTCGTCCTCTTTTTTCTCTTCCTCTTCCTCTTCTTCTTCCTCCTCTTCTTCCTCCACTTCTTCCTCTTCTTCTTCTTCTTCTTCTTCTTCAGATTCCTCTTCTTCTTCGACTTCTTCGACTTCTTCAGCTTCTTCGGCTTCTTCTTGTCGAGATTCTTGTTTCTCTTCCTCAGAGGAGGATTCGGGTTTGAGGACGGGGTGGTTCTTCTTTTTCGCCATGGACAAACAGAGGATTTTTAGGGTTAGGGTTTTGGAAAGGGGTGGGAGTCGGGAGAGAGAGAGAATTGGACTTTCTTCGCATATAATAAGGGTGAAATTCGGACGGGTTGGGTCGGCTCAATCCGAGTCCAATCCCATGAATAGCAAGTCTAATCCTACTTCGAGTCCAAGTCCGATCTCGGAATCAACATATAAAGGTTAAAATTGAGCCGAATTTATAAAAATATAATATAATATTTAAAATAATTTTAAATAATATAAATATAAATATTAAATATATAATCAAATAGTAATTAAGCACAATTATCATAAAATATAAACTGAAATGAGATGAGATTTATGAAAAGAAGTTAAAGAGTTTGGATGGTAAAAACTAGATAGTGCATAAGTGATGTTCTCGATCAAATCTTTTGGTGTTCTAGATCAAATCTTTTGGTGACTCCCCCATGTCAGTCACCGGAAAACTTGAGTTGGATCAAATTTTTTTTTATTTTGCTTGGTTTTCACATCTAATAGTAGGTAAATCAAACTACAACTGTGCACATACAAAGCAATCAGAGACAGTCTTCTCACGAGAGACCGGTTGGAAAGATTTGGTATTCTGGTTCCAAGTCTGCAGTGCGTCTTATGTATGACAGGAGAGGAGTTGAGGGATCTTTTATTCTTCCAGTGCCCATTTGTAGGACTTATATGGCAAAATTGTAGGACTCTATTGGGCATTACTACTACAGAGGGGTCGGATTGTAGGAGGTCTTTGAAGAAGTAGTCGCCATAAGAAATAGAAGCCTCTTTATATACAGATGAGCCAGGATAAAACTGCTTGTTGCCGAATGGCACGTCTTGCGAGAAAGGAACGGGCACATATTAATTTGTGGGTGTTGCAACGTCAATGAACGACATTATTAATAATGTGGAGTATGACTGCATGTGCCTGGGGGCATAGCAAAGAAGTTCAGAACATGTAAAGTAGCTGGAGATTGTAAGTTGTAATTTTCTGATTATCAATAAAAGTACACTTGCTTCAATATATATATATATATATATATATATATATATATAGACTAAATTACAACTTGATACCCTCAACTATTTCAGTTTTTTAACTTAAAACCCTCAACTTTGATAGGTGCTAACTTGATACCCTGAAATATTTTTGACAAAATTATCCTTCCCCTCCACACCCCTAAACCCGCCCTCCTGTCGGCGGTCCCCCCTGCCACCAGCGACCTCCTCCTCCCCCACTCGCACCTGCAGCCTCCCCTCCACCTGGCGCTGTGGGTCGTCTCGGAGCCACGCGGGGTAGCAGGTCGTCGAAGGGGGCAGCTGCGGCAGCCAGAGGCCGTGCGGGATAGGAGGTGGGCGCGGGTGCGGGGGCTCGGCGTAGGCGCCGGCTCGAAGCTATGCGGAGAGGCGGGTTCACGAGCAGGGGAAGCAGCTGCAGCCGAAGGCGGGAGCACGGGGCGGGGGCAGCCGCACGGGGAGGTGGGGCGCAGGGGCGGAGGCGCGGGGCGGGTGTGAGGGACGGTCGCGGAGGGGTAGGACGGTCGGAGGGAGGTGCTGCTGGAGAATGAGGGAGAAGGTGGTGTTGTGGGTTAGAAAGATAGGAATATTTTTGTATTTTTAAAATTTAGGTATCAAAATAAAAATTATTATATAGTTGAGATTATTAAGTTAGCACATATCAAAATTAAGGGTACGAAGTTGAATATTTTGAATAGTTGAGAATATTAAATTATAATTTAGCCATATATATATAAACCTCATAGAAGTTAATGGAAAGGTACTAGATTTAATAATAAAGATTGCACTCAGATGTGCGATGGAGATGTTGGTTTAGTTAAGTAACTTCAAGCAAGTTTACAAAGACTAAATTAGAGAAAATAAAAATAAAACAAGTTTTATTGGAAAATGACTCGTGGTCCACCACTGCTATGTGATGAGTCCATTCCGTTGAATAATTTCTCTTTCGATAGGGGTCTCAATGTCCAACACTAAATTGAGTTTGATAACAAAAGCAGTATATTTGGGACAAGAATTGTACTGAATTTCGATATTGGGTTGGACTAGAAAATGAATTGGACTTTATATTTGGGCTTTTAGTAAATATTGTTAGCTCAATCGTACCGCTACGCGCTGCAGAGTTGAATAGTAAGGATGGTGCATAGGTTCGAACTCTCTAGCCTAGTGGTACTAGAGCGGACACTCGAAGGGACCGGCAAGATTCGAGTCCTCCAATTGTGTGTGTACATAGAATTTCAAAAAAAAAAAGAAAAAAAAAAAAAGAGATTGTGCATAGGTGAAGTTCGAATGGTTTTTTATTATTATTTATTTTATGCTCTAGTTTACGAAAAATATTCAATGGGCCGACCTCAACATTACATGGTAATGTTTTATTTTCCTCCAATAACAATATTATACAATACGGAAAAAAAAAAAAATATGATACTACAAAAGTGATGTATCATATTTTGTTATTGAAAAAAAAAAAAATTATCACTGCCACGTGGTGAGACCAGTCCGCCGTTACGATTGTCCGCACGACAGCTCCACCCTTCTTCCATCCTCGTGCTCCACCTCCAGCCGGTCCGCCACCGGCTGGTCCGGCTGGATCGTCACGCGCGTACACATCGCTAGCAAAACAGTGCGGTTGATTTTATTATGATGCTATTCCTGTCGTCAAATACCCAGCTAAACGGTGTATAGTAAATGCAGTGGGGGATTTATAACCTTGTTGGCTTATATTTGCTGGTTCAAGTTCTTCCAATTAGAAAACCATATTAAATAAATTATTGTACTTTGCATTGTTTAATTATAGGGTCTAGTATAATATTAAAATTTTGTATTTAGGTGTTCATGTTGTTCATAAGAGAATTTGAATCGCGTTTTAACAGTTAACTTTGACTGACAGTTCAAAATTGAGATATAAACAAAAAAAATTGAATATTATATGGTACCGGGTACCCTAAAGCTAAACGGAAATATGCGAGGGTTGTATGATTTGGATTATGGTAAAAAATTGTCTGACTTTGATTATTTAAAAAAAAAATTCATGACGAATTAAAAATGAAACTTGTGTTAAAAATGAAACTTGTGACGTTGTTTGCTTCTATCATAGTCTTATCGGACACACAACTCTGTGATGCTTTTGAGCTGTAAGCATTCAACAATGTCACCGAGACGAGAGACATTTGACCATATACGATGTCCATGAAGTCGTCCCATTGAAACTGTCGTCATGATAGTTGTGTGGTTGCTGAAAGATAGAATCAAACAGCTGTGCCGCAATTCTCATTCTCGATCGGTCATGACCAAACTAAATAATCTAAATCACATAATTCCCACCACGTAAAATAAATCGAAGTCACACAACCCCCACATATTTTTATTTAGTTTTAAGATCTCGTATAATATACAAAATTGTGTTTAAATCTTCAACCGTTACAACAAAATTCAAACCGTATTTTAAACAATGTGAAAACTTAAGCTCAAAATTTAATATTATTCAAACCCTAAAACTAAATAACACTTTTATTTTCTACTGACCATGAAATTATTTGTTGTCGCATCAGTTGAGTGCAAATAGGGGTGAGCATTCGGTTAATTCGGTTCCAACCGAGCCGAATTATTGAAAATTGAATTGGACCGAAAACCGAATAAGCAAAACCGAAACCGAACCGAATTAAATCGGTTCGGTTTTCGGTTTATTCGATTTTTTAGTTTATTTGAGCTTTTTTGGTTAATATATATAGCAACTAAATATACCTAAATTTATTTACTTTATACATGTAGTTTTTATATATATATATATATGTATATATATATATATATATAAACTAAAATTTCTTATTCGGTTTTCGGTTTTGGACCGAAACCGAAGTTCAAACCGAAACCGAAATCGAATAAGAAAATTTAGTATTTTCAAAACCGAAACCGAACCGAATTTTTTTAAAATCGAACCGAATCTCTTATTCGGTTCGGTTCGATTCGATTTTTGGTCCAAAATCGAATAATGCTCACCTCTAAGTGCAAATGCTTTGTTTGTTGTATATTAAAGTTACTCCTTGATAAATATATTTTGTGGTTATGTCCTCAAAGAGCAAAGTCCTCTCTTTACTACCTCGTGAAATTATGAAGGTGATATTAACTTTTTTTATTATAAAGGACTAAAAAAAGTATCGACTCCAAAAAACTTACATTTATAATAGGGCAAATTAGCGTTTAGACCCTAGATTTTATATCCGTGAGTTTAATTTCTGATATGTCCAATTGAAAAGTTTAGACCATAAATTTTTATTTTTTTTTTCTTTTTTTCCTATTATACCCTTCTTTTATGTTTGAAAATAAAATTTTCATATACAAGTTCTAGTCTAAAAAAGAAAACAAAAAATTATTGTTTGGCTTACCCCTGAGTCGGCCCTGCCTTCATCCTTAGGGCTGGTTGGTTGGGCTCACAAGATAAAATTCTTGAGTTACCATTAAGAAAATCTAGAAAGAGAGATTGAAGGAGAGTTCGTTAGAGATGTCCTAGGAAGAGGAGTTTCCGTATTATAGTGTGTTTAATCTTCTTAGTAAGCTTTTTTTTTTTTTTCTTCTATTGTTGATTCAATAAAATTATTTATCCTCTTATCTTATTGAGTTTGACTGAAACACGTTAAATATCGTACGTATGCTTCTTGTGTTATTATCAATGTTTTAAAAAACCGGACCGATGATGGAACCGAAATTTTTTGGTATAGGTCAGACCGGGGTTCAACCGGGGTTCAAATAGACTTGGCTTAGTATGGTTCAAATAGGTAAGATATCCATATTTACTTCTTGGTTTAGTTTGGTTTGGTCATAAGTATGTTGGTTTGGTTTAATCTTACAACTATAAGGTCGATAAAAACCAAACCAAGAATCAAATTATCCAAATTTTACATGATATTTTTTTTTTAATTTTTTTTCTTAAAAGAATACCAAAATTGGTCGGTTCAATTGTGAACCGGTTCGGCCGGTTCACCGGTTGAACCCGATTTTCACAAAAAACTGACGGTTCTTTAAAAGATCCGGTTTTAATCGAACCGGACCAATTTTTTGGTATAAACCAGTCAGATCCGGTCCAACCACCGGTCCGGTCCGATTTTTACAACATTGGTTATTACGAGCTAGCACAAGAATAACGTGGGTATATATACAGTGGTGAGTTTGACCGAAACACGTTAAATATTGTATATTTGCTTGTTGTGTTATTACAATTGCACAAGAATAACGTGGACACACAGATGGGTCCTTATAGTCACAAGCAATCTTTGAGTGAAACAAATAGAGAGTAGATGTGGATTCTACTGATCAGATAGCTAACTCAATAATATCTTAGTTTTGCAAGTTGCAACATGGGATAAAGATCATGGCAGCCAAGTATTTGGTTAACAGCAGTTGCCACAAGAAAAATATCGAGCTGCAACCAAAGTTTTGCTCTCGTACAAACTTTGTTGTTGGGTGTTTAATTAAACCAAGGTTAGCGGCATCAGAATCGGTATCGAATCCTTCCTATCTCTACTGTTATAAAGGGACTTCAAAACGGCTCAAAATTGAACCGTCTAAGCCGTGTATATTATCAACTATTTAATTGTTTTAAAAAAATTATGTAAAAATTGTTGAATTTTTTTAAATTTATTATAAATATTCAACATGGAAAATCAAACTCAACCAAACAAGAAAAATAACTTCCACCTTAACCAAATGAGTTAGAAGAGATATTTGACCATAATTGAATATTTTTTTAATATACGTACAAAGTACGTATATTTATTTTGATAAGATTAGAAGAAAAAAAAATTATCCTACGTGTACGTGCTTTTACTAGTCCATATAAAATTGGAGTTTTATCCAAATTATAATTGTTGAAGGGTTTACACGCTGATATCTAGCTGGTACTTACTGCTACAATCTTCAAGCTAAAAGGTCTGGACTTCATTTGCAAACTTTTACTTTCATCCCCAATTTACTTGGAGACCAAAATTTCAAATCCAGCTCGGGCCTAGACTCGGATAGTGTCGGTCCGTACTAAGTTTGGACCGGCCTGCAGGCCCATTCAATTAAAAAAATATATTAGAATTTAGTAATTTGGTGGCTTTTATTATACACTTCTTCAGTTTAGAGGTTCCACTAAATAGTCAATTTTTTTTTATGATCGATCACACAGAAAAATCATAAAAATTCTGATAGTTTCACTCATCACAAATACACCAAACTAAAGCCATAATAGCACATACAAAGGAAGAAAACTATTTCTGAGGGTTATTACATGGTTTTTCCCAATATATATATATATATATATATATATATATATATATAGTCTTTTTCCACATGGACTTGAAAAAATATTCTTCCAAAAAATTGTTCTTCATTTTATTTGGTTCGGACAATCCCTTCATGAATACTTGGATTTGGACTAGTTCTTTTGCATTGATGAAGCAGCCAGACAAACATAGCCCTCTTTAGTCCCACATCGGATGGGCGCAGAGAACCAGGGAAGAAGCTTGGCCATAAATAGAGGGCCTCCTGCAGCATTGAGCCATACTTACCTGGACGGGGTCTTTGGGTGAATAGAAAAGCCCAGGCCTAGGACAGTGGCCTCCATTGCACTCTGGAGGGGTGCTGGCCTATCATCTCCCCAAGTGGGAGAGTGAACGTCATTATTTGTTGCTTTGGGGGCCTGCGTCCGCGCGGCCCCTGCCGAACTCTTTAATCAAATTTTTATCGGTATTTCAGAGTCCAGACCATTGTTGTACTTCTTGGCCCGCTTTTTAGGGTTTTTCTTAGTTGGCTGAACTAATGAGTAATAAGACATCTACTTTAAAAGTAAATTTTATACTGAGTTTATCCTGAACTATATAATAAATAAATAAATATAACCTGGCCACAACGTCCCACCATTGTATAATTTTCAGTACATGAACTTAACAAAATGTTCTCCCGAAAATTTGTTTATCACCATTTTCGTTCGTTCGGACAATCCCTCGTCGTGATGTGCCTCGAATATTTGAGCGAGAACATAAGATGCGATGATTTAGATCCGTTGTTTAGGGGGTGAACATTCTTCGCGGAAAATCAAATCAAATTAAACCGGACCAAATAAGATGTTCGGTTAGCTTTGAGAAATATTTTGCCGGACCAAATAAGATGTTTGGTTAGCTTTGAGAAATATTTTGTTCTATTTCGATTTTAAAAATACTAAAATTTATTATCCAAAAATGAATAAATTTATGAAATTGTATAATACTACTAAAAATTATTTATATTTTTATGTGTGTTTTAAAATATATATATATATATATATGTATATATATATATATATATATATGTTTTAAAAACCAATTTTGATAAATTTACTAACTTGTCTAACATTTTGCCCAACCTTAAATACGACAAATATATGTATAAAAATTATAATTTTTAAAAGTATAATTTAACCATAATTCTAGTTTTGGATCCTTCCTTTTAAACAATAAAATAGTTAACCGAATAAAGGGAATCGAACATCGGTTCAGTTTTGGTTATGGCTAATTTCGTTTTGGTTATGATTTTGGAATTTTAGAAGTTTAGTTTATTCAGTTTTGACTTTACCGGTTCTGTTAAAACCGAATAAACAAAACATTCACTCCTTTTTTTTTTTGAGATATTATTTTGTTGCTTGGTCTTATTTATAAAATTAAAATACAAATTGGGGTTAAGTTCAAAACTTGCATCACCTAATTAGCTTTTAGGGGTGAGCATTCGATTAATTCGGTTCAAACCGAACCGAATAACCGAAAATCGAATTGAACCAAAAACTGAATAAGCAAAACCGAAATCGAATCGAGATGACGCATAACCGAATCAAACCAAAATAAATTAAATCGGTTCGATTTTCGGTTTATTCAATTTATTTTACTTTTTAGTTTATTTTTTCTTTTTTTGTTTATATATATATATTCTTATTCGGTTTTCGGTTTGAACCAGAAACGAAACTAAATAAAAAAATATAGTATTTTCAAAACCGATCCAATTTTTTTAAAACGAACCACATGTCTTACTCTTCGGTTCTATTTTCGTTCCGAATAATGCTCATCCGTAGGTAATTTGATGGAATTTTGGAACTCTTGAAGTTGCCTGCAACTTCGAATTTCTTTCTTCTTTCTTCTTTCTTTTTTATTTATTTATTTATTATTATTATTATTAGTACTACTACTACTAATACTAAAGATTGGATGTATTTTTTTTTTAATTTCTTGGAAGTTTATATTGCACGTTAAATATCACTTGAATCATGTTCTGAATCGTGTAATGAATGGGAACAACCATTAATTTGAGCAAAAGCTAATATGCCCTTAAATCATGAATTCAGATTTAACTGGA
The DNA here is from genome assembly GCA_029216955.1 of Iris pallida. Taxonomy (NCBI): domain Eukaryota; kingdom Viridiplantae; phylum Streptophyta; class Magnoliopsida; order Asparagales; family Iridaceae; genus Iris; species Iris pallida. Next base: position 2,230,803 of record JANAVB010008197.1, read on the forward strand.
TTTTTACATGAATCTGGAACCTGCAATTGTAGAAATATGGTGATGTTCCTCTACACATTTGTTTTTAATTTTTGTAATTCTTGTTGATTTGTAATTGCCACATAATTATTAATACAATAAATTATTGAAATAAATTAGCATATATATATATATATATATATATATATATATATATATATGGAAGCGGATCAAAAGTCCCTCGTAGAAAACTCCCTAAAAATCTCCCTCACTCTAATCCGTAATTTAATGTTAATATTAATAGTAATATTAATATTAATGTTATATTAATGTTAATATTAACATTAAATACTAAAATTAATATTAAACTTAACATTAAAATTAATATTAACATTAACATTAACATTAATATTAACATTAACATTAACATTAATATAAAAATATAAAAAAATTAATATTAACATTAATATTAACATTAACATTATATTACGGATTAGAGTGAGGGGGGTTTTTAGGGGACTTTATAAGGGAGGCTTTTGATCCGCTCCCTATATATATATATATATATATATATATATATATATATATATATAGGGAGCGGATCAAAAGCCTCCCTTATAAAGTCTCCTAAAAAACCCCCTCACTCTAATCCGTAATATTAATGTAAAATTAATGTTAATGTTAATATTAATGTTAATATTAATGTTAATGTTAATATTAATTTTTTATTTTTATATTAATGTTAATGTTAATGTTAATATTAATGTTAATGTTAATGTCAATATTAATTTTAATGTTAATATTAACATTAGTATTAACATTAAACTTAATATTAACATTAATATTAATATTAAATTACGAATTAGAGTGAGGGGGGTTTTAGGAGATTTTCTAAGAGGACTTTTGATCCGCTTCTATATATATATATATATATATATATATATATATATATATATATATATATATATATATAGAAGCGGATCAAAAGTCCTCTTAGAAAATCTCCTAAAACCCCCCTCACTCTAATTCGTAATTTAATGTTAATATTAATGTTAATGTTACATATATATATATATATATATATATATATATATATATATATATATATATATATATATATATATATAAGCGGATCTAAAAAAAAAAAAAAATATATATATAAGCGGATCTAAAGCCCCCCTTAGAAAGCCCCCCAAAAACCCCCCTCACTCTAATCCGTAATTTAATGTTAATATTAATGTTAATGTTAATATTAACATTAAATACTAAAATTAACATTAAACTTAACATTAAAATTAATATTATAATTAACATTAACATTAACATTAATATAACATTAACATTAACATTAATATAAAAAATTAAAAAAAAAAATTAATATTAACATTAACATTAATATTAACATTAATATTATATTACGAATTAGAGTGAGGGGGATTTTGGGGGGGCTTTTTAAGGAGGACTTTTGATCCGCTCCCTATATATATATATATATATATATATATATATATATATAATTGATAACTTAAAAAAATAAAATAAGACATTTCTCCACTAACTGTCACATCTGAAGAAAATCTTCCGATGTCAAAATGTGAAAGTACAGTCCACACAATTTCTTATGGTATGTTTTAGCGGGACAAATATTACCATTCAAGATATAAAAACTAGCATATATCAACTCATTTAAAAAAATTAACAAATGTCCTCGTACCTTTGTAAATCAGTCAAATATTTAATTAAATAGTAGGGATATATCTTACAATGTTATTTGTAGGGGTGAGCATTATTCGGTTTTGGACCGAAAATCAAACCGAACCGAACCGAACCGAATAAGGAATTCGGTTCGGTTTTGAAAAAATTCGGTTCGGTTTCGGTTTTGAAAATACTAAATTTTCTTATTCGGTTTCGATTTCGGTTTTGGGATTCGGTTTCGGTCCAAAACCGAATAAGAAAATTTAGTTTATATATAATATATATATTTTTTTTTTCTTTTTTTCTTTTTCCTTTATATATATATATATATATATATATATATATATATATATATGTGTGTGTGTGTGTGTGTGTGTGTGTGTGTGTGTGTGTGTGTGTGTGTGTTTTATAATTATAGGTTATATACTAAATATATATAGGTATATGTTATAGGTATATACTGAATATATCTAGGTATATTTAGTTATTATATATATTAACAAAAAAACACACAAAAACCCAAAAACCGAATAAACCGAAAACTGAACCGATTTAATTCGGTTCGGTTCGGTTCGGTTATTGACCAATTCGGTTCGGTTTCGGTTTTGCTTATTCGGTTTCGGTCCAATTCGGTTTTTGCTTATTCGGTTCGGTTGGAACCGAATAAACCGAATGCTCACCCCTAGTTATTTGGTCCCAACAAAAAAAATATGGACATTTGTTATTTTTTTTAAAAAGTGAAAATTTATGCTAGTTTTAGTAATTTTAATAGGGATATTTGCTAAAATATTCTATTTCTTATTCATGTTATTTCATCATACTTTTTTTTGGCTAAATTACAACTTGATACCCTCAACTATTCGAATTTTTCAACTTGATGCACCCAACTTTGATAGGTACTAACTTAATACCCTATCTTAACTAACATTTTTAAGTTGATATCGAATTTTTTTTATTCCTAAACTACTCTTCCCACCCCCCCCCCCCCCCCCCCCCCCCTCACCCTCACCCTCACCCTCCGGCTGCTAATCCAAACCCCCCCCCCCCCCCCCCCCTCCCTACGACGGCCATCCCCCACCCCCCCTCCCCCCCACCCCCTCCCGTCAACCCGGCCATGACCAACATCCCCACCCCCCCCCCCCACCCCACCCCCCGGCGGCCATCCCCCCCATCTCCCGGTACCGACCACCCTCCTATCCGGCCCCGACAACCCCCCTACCCTCCCCCGAGCCTGCTCTCCCCGCTCCGGCTCGTACGTTGCGCCCCACCCCCCCCCCCTCCCCCACCCCACCCACACCTCGAGCCACTGTGCGCCGTCCCGCCCCACCGCGTGCCGCCCTGCGCCTCCGCGCGCTGCCCCGCATCCCGCCGCCCCCCCTCCCCCCATGCTGCTCCGCTCGCCGCCGCGCGTTGCAAGCGCGCCCTCGTGCGACCCTGCGCCCGCCGCCCGATCGCGCGTGCCCGCCGCCCACCCGCAGCCGGAGAGAGAGAGGGGGGGGGGGGGGGGGGGTTGGGGGGAGAAGAGAGGGGACAATTTGGTCCATAGAAATTTCAGGATATCAAGTTTGTACCTATAAAGTTGAGGGTATTAAATTGAAAAACAGTGATAGTTGAGACTATCAAGTTACAATTTAGCCTCTCTTTTTTTTAAATTTTTTTGCAACAAACACGTGAAGCCGAGACAGAGGAATGAGACGCCAGAAATTCTCTCCCAACTGAAACTTCAGTGCCAAAATTAAGAAACCAAACAGCCCTATAGAGAAGTTTATATTTATTAGGTCGACCAGTCGACACCATGGACTTGGAAACCATGGGGAGAAGTTACATAGTAGTTCGACAGTCGACACCATGGACTTGGAAACCCACAGGGACAAGCTTACAGTAAGCTCGACAGTCGACACCATGGACTTCAAAACCATAGTTCTGTTGATGTTACAACTTCACGTCTGTCTGGTTGGTGCGGGGTCCCCTCGACGGAGCTGGCACGACACGAGGACTTCGTGTTTTTTGGGCGAGGACCCACAACGGAAAATTAATAACGTTAGTAGTACTCCTTAATTTGTATGGTTCGTGTTCAACTACGAAGTACCTGTTTTTGAAAATTTATAAAGAAAATTTCAGTGAGATTGGTACATCAATACATGACTATCTACAGTTACATTAGAATCATCAGCATATCGACGGTACACCGATACATCAAATTTCAACAAGTTCGGAAGGTGGGGGTGCAAAACCCACAACATAGTATACTGCTAGTATATTGTTCCGGTTGGATGGTCTTTCGGTTCAGATATAAGGTGACATATTTCGACTGTCAAGATTGTTTTTTTTTTTTTCTTTTTTTCTTCCGTGCAGACTCAGAGTATACCACATTCATCAGGCATATGATGTTGTGGGATCGTGGTGAGACGGCCGCACCTCCTCACGGTATTTCATCATTGTCATTGCACCTCTGTCGACACTGGCACCCTTTCGACCGTGCACAAGATAAAGGACGTCTACATGCCGATAACTTTGATAAATGTTGATGATCCTATTTAAGGCTTCTCCCTCAGTCCTAGGTCTGGTTGGTTTTGTGCTTGATGTCATAATAATAGCTATCAAAAGCGAGTTCTTGAGATGCCATTGAAGACTTCATGAAGAAGGGAAAAAAAATGAGAAAGATTGTCTGAAAATTTCGTAAGAAGAATGTTTCATATACGATATTCTACGTGTAATTCTTGTAAAGGTTTTGTTGGTTCAACAAAGATTTTTTTTTATATCTTCCCGCGAAATAGGTTAAACTTAACTAAACCACATTAAATATTATTATCCTTTTAGTTGCTATTTATTTAGTAGTTATATCTTTTACTATTTTACTTATCATTTTAAGATTATTATTGTCTTTATATTTTTTTGCGTGTGTACGAAACTCGTAACATGGAGTAGCCATCCGTAAACGTATAATGTTCGATACTTTCAAAGAAGGAACGTTTTGCAGTCGATTTGCAAGCAACTGTGAAATATTGTTGAGCTGCTCTTGCATCAAATTACATGCAATTCTAGATCTCGAGTGGTGTAAACATGGGATGGTTTATTAATCTCATGATCAATAAATCATATATAAAAACATGCTAACACTTTAGGAATGGGTTTGGTAAGATTTTTTTAACTAATTCAATAACTTTTGTTTGTTGTTTTAGGGAGCAGATCTGATTTTCAATTTATCATGTCCTAATTTTGTCGTCCTCCCTATTATATATGGATCATGAGAGTAGATAAGTGGATGGTGACCCATATGTAATAGAAATGAAGATATAATTGGAACATAATAAATAGGACAATAGATCTACTCCCGTCGTTTTAGCACATGCAAATAATTGTGCTCTACTCTGCCAATAACTTTGATTTATCAGAAAATTTCACATACAACACTAAACTTTAATGTAATTCCAAGTATAGCATTAAGTTTCATAAAATTGTAGAAAAAACAACCAACCGGACTTCAAATGTCCGTTTGGTGATGTCACCAAACTTCTTCTTCCGATTAGACTGAATTAGGAGGAAATTAGGAGGAGTCGGACTTTTGAAGTCCGGTTGCTGACGTCAGCAGCGTGTGCCGGACTTCAAAAGTTCGGTTTATATATTTAATTTTTCTTCATTCGCATCAAACAGCTCTTTCTGGAGAAAATTAATTAATACCAATCCCCAGCGTCTACCCTCCATCTACCCAAATAAATAGGAGCAACCGGATTTCAAAAGTCCGGCTCCTTGCGTCACCTCATGACGTCACCTACCGGACTTTTGAAGTCCAGCCGCTCTCTAATTGCGGGATTAGCAGATTAGGAGGGTCCGGACTTTAGAAGTCCGGTTCGGTACCCATTGACAATTTTCTGAAACTTGATGCTTCTTTTCTAATATTCTAAAAGTGTGATGCTTATTATGTAATTTTCTGTTGATTTATTCACTTTTAGTTGACTTGCTATATAAAGTTTTCATTGTTTATGTGAGCATGGGTGCCATTTGGTGAACACCCTGTGCTTACTCACAACTCACCAGAGGAGTAGAAATTGTGTATATTAGATGCTTGACGTTCAGAGCTCACTGTCTCAATTAGGAACGAACATTATTCCATCGGTATTATTTTCGTCCAAAACCGAATAATTTTTACGTATTTATGTAAATAATTTCAACTTTATACATATTTTGCAATTAAAAATGTGTATACTTTTTTATAATATACTTTGATAATAATAATTGTATGTATGTGTTTTAAAAGTATAACTTTCATAATTTAATAACCAGTCCAATTTTAAAATAGGCTTAATTGCACTTTGCTACCCTCAACTATTCCGTCTTTTCAACTTGATACCATAAACTTTTTTTCGTAACAAATTGGTACCTCAACTATTATTTTTTTTCAACTTGATACTTAATTTTTCAAAAATTCCGAAAATGCCCTTCCCTCTTCCTTCCCTCCACCCCCTTTCCCACTCCGGCCACCACCCCCCCCCCCCCCCCGCTAGCTCTGGCCGCCCCACCCCCCCCCCCCTCTGCTAGCTCCGCCCCCCCCCCCCCCCCCCGCCCCCCACCCCCCCCTGCTACCTTCGGCCACCCCCTGCCCCGCCTCCCGCCCCGCCCTCCCTCCCCAGCCCCCCTCCTCCCGTGCTGCCGCGGCCTAGGGGAGAGGCGGGGGCGGGCGGGCGGGCGGAGTGAGCAGGGGGGGGGGGGGCGGCGGGGGGGCGGAGCTAGCAGGGGGGGGGGGGGGGAGGGCGGCCGGAGCGTGCAGGGGGGGAGGGGGAGGGGTAGGGGTAGGGGTAGGGGCATTTTAGTCCAAAATAACATCTGGGTACCAAATTGTTACAAAAAATAGTTTAGGGTACAAAGTTGAAAAATGGTAATAGTTGAGGGTAGCAAAGTGCAATTAAGCCTTTAAAATATAACAAATTTATGTACAATTTTTTTTAATATAACTTGAACACAATTCTAACTTTTGGTCGGCCTATTAAACGATAAACAGTCCAATCGAACAAACTGAATTGATTATCAGTCCAATTCGGTTTCGATTATCGATTATGACTAATTTCGATTTAATTTTTAGAATTCAGTTTATTTGATTTTTAACTATCTTAGTTCGGTTGAATAAAATAAACCGAACGTCCACCCCCACTTTGAATTAGGAAAAAATTTGACACACTTTTATTATGGTCGGCAACTTATTTTTATTTTTTCGGCTAATTTATAATTTGATACCCTCAATTATCGATATTTTTTCAACTTAATCCCCTAAACTTTATTAATAAACAAATTGATACGATATCTATATATATTTTAAAATACCCCTCTTCCTCCTCCTCCTCCTCCCTCCCTCCCCCCCCCCCCCCCCCCCCCCCACCCCCCTGCCCCTCCTCTGGCTGCCTCCTCTTCACCCCTCCTCCCCTCTGTCGTCCTTCAGTTGCCCCCACTCGCGCCCCTCCCCCTCCTATGGGCAACCCCCCCCCCCCCCCCCCCCCCCCCCCCTCTCCCCCCCCCCTCCCCCCCTGTCGTGCATCGCGCACTGCGCAGTGCCGGAGAGAGAAGTGGGGGTGGGGGGAAGGCATCGCAGGAGAGATGGGGGGTGGGGTGGGGTGGGGTGGGGGGGGGTGTTGGGGGGGGGGGGGGGGAGGGGGGAGGCGGGTGTTGGGATAGTTTTGAGTTTTTTTTAGGGTATAAAATTAAAAATATTCAATAGTTGATAGAATCAAATTGTTCATTGAAAAAGTTTAAGGTATCGAGTTGAAAAATAGTGATAGTTGAAGGTATCAAATTACAAATTAGCCTTCTTTTTAGAGTCTATTATAGCAAGTACCAGGGGATCAAAGACGCCATCTATGTCAAATAATTATAGCTTTATTTACCATTGAGGCTTGGATTATAATTATATTTTATTGGAGAGGCCATCTATAAGATATTAATTAGTTTTGAAAAAACAAGTTATTATTTACTATTGAGGGCTTGGATTATGACTATATTTTAAATTTAATCAAAATTTTATTTGTTGTCAATATAGAAAGCCAAACCGCTTGTATTACTACCTTTGGCCAAAAATAATGCTATTAGGGCAATTTACTTATGTTAACTATTCTTATGTTTTACACTATGAAAATTACTTGTACTTTAAAACTAATTACACGAACCACCTATGGTTTATCTTTTCTATACAAACTTATAGTACTAAAAAACTTCTATATTGTATTAAAATTATAAAGCAAATGAGTGGTTGGTGTAAATATTTTCGGAATAGAACTAGTTCATGTAATACTCATGAAACATACGAAACGGGAGGCGGGGTTTGAATTTATTTCTTGTTATGATGAATATTTCCGGAAGGCCATATAACATGATAAAAAAAAAACCAAGCTTAGACGCACTTGGTCAGATTATGTAGGCAAAATATGGATTTATATACTCATTTATTTAGGAAATATATATTACTCAATTTTTTTCATGGAATTTACAAATAAAATAAAATAAAAATAGAAGCTCCTTCCTTTTCAAGATCTTGTGTTCGAGTATTGTTTACGTTTCAACCAAACCAACTTTTCTCAACCAATCCCTGGCCCCCACGTTGATCACCTCTGACCTCCCTCGTTAATGAATTTAATTAGAAGTAAATTGAATTTAGGGTTTGTCGGTAGCTTAAATGTCACTCAAAGGTTTCAACTTTTCCTTAATCTCCAAATGTTCTCTTTTCTGCCTACTTAAGCTTTCCATCGCTTTCTTTATGGAATGGAGAAAGTCTTGTGATCACTAAAAAAAGTCTAAATTCACATTATAATCATTTACTCCTAATATCTAAGTTGTGACGGTCCGAGTTGAACTAGTCCAAATTTTTAACTTTTGTAACTCATTATATCTATGTTTTGGATCCAAACACTACCCATACAAGTTGCGAAAGAGAGCGTCGACGTACAATTACTCCTCTATTTTCAATTTAATTAGTAATACTTACAATTTTATAAAATTATCAAGTATAATTTATCTCCCAATGTGGGGAAGGGGTGGGTTACTAATAAATTTTAGAATGAAGGATAATTTTATTTTGATTAGCAATTGTGGGATAAATAACTCTAAAAATTGTATCCTATATGTTTATCAATCATAAAATTCAAATATAGTCTAAATATTTTACTATAATTTATAAAAAAATAACTAATTCAAATATTTTTGTTTTGATATTTTTGCATTTGCATCACTTTGATAGGTATACATTTTAAAGTAGTCATATGGACGATGCCTACATGTCGAAAGTAGGATCTATATAAATTCTTACATAGATCTTGAATTTTTCACAAAAATATCCTAGTCTATTGCTTTATTACTTTATTCCACTTTTCCTTATTAATGTACTTACTTAACAATTAATGGTTAAATATATTTGAATTTAAAAAAGTTATATAGTATGAACTAATTTGGTGCCTAATCAGGTGAGTTTTTTAAAATAATTCACGATGTATTTTCCATTAAAAAAAATTACATGTGACAAATAGAGATATGTTAGCACATAGGGGTGAGCATTATTCGGTTTTGAACCGAAAATCGAATCGAACCGAACCGAATAAGAGATTCGGTTCGATTTTTAAAAAAATCGGTTCGGTTTCGGTTTTGAAAATACTAAATTTTTTTATTCGGTTTCGGTTTCGGTTTTGGGTTTCGGGCCAAAACCGAAAACCAAAAACCAAAAACCAAATAAGAAAATTTAGTTTATATATATATATATATATATATATATATATATATATATTAACAAAAAAAATACAAATAAACCCAAAATCAAATAAACCGAAAACCGAACCGAATTCGGTTCGGTTATTGACCAATTCGGATTCGGTTTCGGTTTTGCTTATTCGGTTTCGGTCGTATAAACCGAATACTCACCCCTTTTAGCACATCCCCAAAAAATTTACTAGTTCACAAGTCAATTTGTTTCTTTATTTGCATTTGGAGCTAACAAAACATTTATTTGAGAAGTGAGACTTTTTCTTTTTCTTTCTTGCAGTCCTTTTCAAGCTATTTTTTATTAGGAACACTTGAATCTTTATATAATATACTTATAGGAAAATTGTCCCATTCAAACTTCTTATTTTTTTCCAAGGCCCAGTTTGCACCTAAGTACTTCAATATTTACATTCTTTTGCATCTTGTTACAAATTATTACTTGGAACTTTTGAGTGTTTTACAAATTGTCTGTCACATAAGGCATGTCACTATGTTAGGACAATTTTGCCCCTAGAAAAAACATTTTTATTTTTTAGCTGGAATTGAACTCGAATTCATGACCTCTCTAATAACCTCTACTAGTTCCAACCCTTGAACCACCCTCGATAGCACCTTAGAAAAGAAAAAAATTGCATATTAAGCATCAAACTTCTCTTGAATTGTACCAACAGCATACAATTTTGGAAAGTTATAAATTCAGCTCATTACGCCCTCAAAAGGACGTAATTTTTTTGTGTGTGCATAATTTACGCCCTTCTAAAGGGTGTATATTTTGCATACTAATTTTGTTTCTCGGTGAATGGTGTTTCCGAAAACATGAATATTGTAAATAAAAAATTGTCACTAAAAGTTCAATTTCGTCACTAAAAGTCCAAATTTGTGACCGAAAGACAAATTTGTCATAAAATTTCGTCACTAAAAGTTTCTATCAGTTTACATCCACTCGAGATCAATAAATAAAAATACAAACTATACGCCCTTCAAAAGGGCGTAAATTATGCAACAAAAAAAAAAAAATTATGTCCTTTTGAAGGACGTATTGGGACCGAGTATATAATTTTTCTAAACTTTATGCTTTTGGTGCAATTTAATAAAAAAAATGATGCTTAATATGCAATTTTCTGTATAAAAAAGAAAAATCCTCACTACTCTTTTTTTTTTCCCTCCTACCAAATTTTTTCCTGATATATAGTAAAATTACAATAAAATAGTAGCAAAATTGAAGATATTTAAATGCAAATGAGCTTAGAAAAAAAAAAAAATATTCCAACTAAAGTTTGGTTAATGCTTTGTGAAGTTTTTGATTATTACAGCTCATCTGTGGAATCTGCCCCCCACCCTTCTTCTTTTTTCCTGCTTAGTTTGTTGTTAATACACAATCAGAGCCTCAGAGGAAACGTCACCTGCACCTCTCCTTCCTCCCCACTCCCTATATAAACACCTCTCAGTTCACCATTTCTCTCAACACAGCAATTCCTTCCCCCTTCCTCAAGAATCCAGGTCACTTCTCTCTCTCTCTCTCTCTTCATTTTCTCACTCCTATAGATCTTTTATTTTTTCCCAATTTTGCATCCATAAATAATATTTTCATAGATCTATTGATGCATGCAAAGAAATTATTCTTGCTATTTCTTCTTCTTCTTCTTTGATATTTTTTTTTACCAAATTTAATGCCATTAACAGATCAGATCTGGCTTCCCCTGATCTCTCAGATCTATCGGGTTTTTTTTTTTTTTTTTTTTGTTCTAACAGATCTGGAAATTTGTTGAATGTTGGTGCAGGAAAGAAAGAAGAGATGGTGAAGATCTGCTGCATTGGCGCCGGCTACGTGGGCGGGCCGACGATGGCGGTGATCGCGCTGAAGTGCCCGCACGTGGAGGTGGTGGTGGTCGACATCTCCGTGGCGCGCATCAGCGCGTGGAACAGCGAGCAGCTCCCGATCTACGAGCCGGGCCTCGACGACGTCGTCAAGCAGTGCCGCGGCCGGAACCTCTCCTTCAGCACCGACGTCCACAAGCACGTGCGGGAGGCCGACATCATCTTCGTCTCCGTCAACACCCCCACCAAGACCCGCGGCCTCGGCGCCGGCAAGGCCGCCGACCTCACCTACTGGGAGTCCGCCGCCCGCATGATCGCCGACGTCTCCAAGTCCGACAAGATCGTCGTCGAGAAGTCCACCGTCCCCGTCAAGACCGCCGAGGCCATCGAGAAGATCCTCACCCACAACAGCAAGGGCATCAACTACCAGATCCTCTCCAACCCGGAGTTCCTCGCCGAGGGCACCGCCATCGAGGACCTCTTCAAGCCCGACCGCGTCCTCATCGGCGGCCGCGAGACCCCCGGGGGCCGCAAGGCCGTGCAGACGCTCAAGGAGGTCTACGCCAACTGGGTCCCCGAGGACCGCATCCTCACCACCAACCTCTGGTCCGCCGAGCTCTCCAAGCTCGCCGCCAACGCCTTCCTCGCCCAGAGGATCTCCTCCGTCAACGCCATATCCGCCCTCTGCGAGGCCACCGGCGCCGACGTCTCCGAGGTCGCCTACGCCGTCGGCAAGGACACGAGGATCGGGCCCAAGTTCCTCAACGCCAGCGTCGGCTTCGGGGGCTCCTGCTTCCAGAAGGACATCCTCAACCTCGTCTACATCTGCGAGTGCAACGGCCTGCCGGAGGTGGCCAACTACTGGAAGCAGGTGATCAAGATCAACGACTACCAGAAGACCCGGTTCGTCAACCGCGTCGTCGCGTCCATGTTCAACACCGTCTCCGGGAAGAAGATCGCGGTGCTCGGGTTCGCCTTCAAGAAGGACACGGGGGACACGAGGGAGACCCCCGCGATCGACGTGTGCAAGGGCCTCCTCGGGGACAAGGCCACGGTCAGCATCTACGACCCGCAGGTGACGGAGGACCAGATCCAGAGGGACCTGGCGATGAACAAGTTCGACTGGGACCACCCGATCCACCTGCAGCCGACGAGCCCCACCGCCGCGGTGGCGAAGCAGGTGACCGTGACCTGGGACGCGTACGAGGCGGCCAAGGGGGCGCACGGGGTGTGCATCCTGACCGAGTGGGACGAGTTCAAGACGCTGGACTACGAGAGGATCTACCAGAACATGCAGAAGCCCGCCTTCGTCTTCGACGGGCGCAACGTGGTCGACGCGGCCAAGCTGAGGGAGATCGGGTTCATCGTGTACTCGATCGGGAAGCCGCTCGACGCCTGGCTCAAGGACATGCCCGCCGTGGCATAGTCGCACGCTGCTGCGACGGGGGGGACTTTGATAGAACTGATGATTCTTTACAAGAAAGGAAAAAAAAAAATGTTGTTTCTTTAGCCGAGGGATTGATTACTTTGCTGGTTGTGTCTTCCACAGGGACTAGTTTGGTTTATCTTCTGTTATGTTTCTATGATACTTCGTAAGGGTCATGTACTATGAATGATGCAATGTCAATAATATGAGAATTCGAATTTTGTTAAGTTGTGATCTGATCAATGAGAATTTTGTTTCTCATTGGCACATCGCTTGTGTGATGTGTAAATGGAGGAGTATACTCGGCTGAGAGAACATAACTCAAACTTGATGATACACACGGGTGTTGCAAAATTTTGTAGAGTTAGTACAAGTGACTACTACTCATTGGTTGATTAATTTCCAAACTGGAGTTGAACTTAGAGCATCTCCAACCCTATTGTGAGTTTGAAAAAAATGGTTGCCACATAGGAATGACAACCATTTTTTCCAAAAGTACTTCTCCAATGCAAATGTGAAATAAAGTGTGGAGTTGACATGGCAATGACATGGCAAAGACAATGTGAAGTTGGTTGTCTAGATCTAGACAATGCACTTCACAATGTCTTTATGTCCACATCATCATTTGTGAATAAAAATATTTATAAAAAAGAAGTAGAAGAGTAAAAGTTGTCTTGGAAGTTGTAAAAAATTATTTGTATTGTCTTCTCAATACTTTTGCATTGGAGATGACTTTTTAAACCCATTGTCATTTGTGAATATAACCTTGCCACCTATACAAGACATTGTCTTGTCCCTCATGCCACATAGGATTCACAACACAAAACAAGACAATAGGGTTGGAGATGCTCTTAGGCCTGAAATCAATTACTTGGAACTCGTTTGGTTCGCAGAATTATCTGGTTGGAAAAGGAAAGTGATTACTTTCCTATATTTGGGTGCCAAAAGAATTGAGAAGAAAAATAAAGTGATTTACAATGAAAGAAAAATTAGGACGTCCATCCGTCCAAACAAGGAATCACTTTTCCACATTGAAGTATTCACTTTCTATTCCAAATTCCTTGACATTTCCAAACATTGGAAAGAAAAATTAATAAAAAATTTAATTTTCCAAAGGAAAGAAAATGTCAAGGAATTGATTTCCTTTTACTTCTATTCTGCGAACCAAATGAGGCCTTAATGTTTCCTTTCCTTAGAAACATTACAACTTCCATCAATTTAATTAGGAGGAAAAGTAAATACTTCAAAGTGAAAAAAATAAATTCTTACTTGGATGGAATCATTTTTTTAAAAAAATTTCATTGGAAATCACCTTCCTTTGACGACTTCCCTCTTTCAATTTCATATGATTGGAGGCCTTATTATTGGTTCCGCTTCAATCAGAAATCTTGTTTGGATGCCAGTTGCAAAGAAAAAAACGCGCACAGTTTGATCGGTTGGCGCGTGACCAAAAAGGGGACCAGTCTTCGCCTTCGGCGCGTCATTTTTATTCAATTATGACTGCTCCTCGTTGTTATTCAATTATGTCATAATTCTTTTTGATGGAGATTTTTTTTACATCTTTCAAGTAAATATCAGAAGATCAATTTGATTCCTCGCTGGGGAGATTTTGAAATACCAGTTCTAAAAGCTCAATCCTGAAATATCAAATTGTTGAGCTAAGGAAACAGATGAGGTGATCAGAAATGGAAAATGAATCTACAACCAATCAAATCCAATAAATAGGCGGTATACATCACTGGAATAATGAATCAGGAAATACCATAAATTTGGATATTCTGCTAGATTCCAAAGGAGGATATACTGAAGAACAGGGAGAATATTCCAAAGATCATCAGAACGTTATACATGAGCAAAAGAAGAGAAATATCAAATATCATCAACCCACTGGCATATGAAGGTTAGAAAAGCCATTCCCTATGGCGAACTTGATTTACTTCATAAGTACGACATAAAATAGAAATAAACAATATAGTAAAAAGTGTCAGCAACCAAACATCAAAGATCTAGTGTACATCTTCAGGACATTGGTACAGCAGCTGTAACCTAACATTCATTGAAAAAAAAAAAAAACATTGACAAATGACACCATGAATAAGAACAACAGAAGATTAGTCTAACTATATAACATTGCACATCTTCAGGGCATTGGTAGCTTATGAAGAGCAGAAATTGTTAGGTAGCTCAAGAAAATTCCTCCCAAGAACTGAATGTCATAATCGACAGGATCTTAATTTGTGCATATGAGAACAAAACTATTCCCATAAACTTGTCCAAAAATCAGCTGAATGAAGACTTATAAAAGCAATAACAGGAGCTTACATACAAGTTTGCAATAATAACCACCAAGACGAGACATGGTGCTGGCATCCAGAATAAAGCAATATGAAGAAAGTCGAGTTCTGAAACATCTCACACAACCTTTGCTGGCCATGTTGCCTGAGCGGACATGATAATGCCTACAATCACACCAAACAAACCAAGTGCACTACCAAAGATTTCAATCACCAGTATCTTCACAAAGAGTGAGGAATTCTGGGCATCAGAAAGTGCACAGCTGCTTCCAATTATTCCAACACAAAGCCTGGGAAGAAATATCAAATTGTTATCTAAATCAATGTGAACCACAGTGAAGACAACAGAGATCAACAAGAAGTACAAATAACTTACCCACAAACAAGATTTGCGAAGCCCACGATACCGGAGGCAAATATTGCGTATCCTGCCCGTAGAAACTCCGGATGATACATCTGAGATGCTGGCACACTTTCCAGTTTTGTTTGGAGAATGATAGCGACAATCACACCATATATAGCAACAGCCTCACAGAAGATAACACTGAAAGAAAAGCAAATCAAAGTCCATTATATTCCGTATTGGCATTAAAAGGGCAGCTTATAAAAACTGCAAATACAGATCATGTTTGTGGTTGCTTTATAGACCTATAATCAATAATCGAAATAAGTGTAGACCAGGGTTCCAAATACAAGCTTTATAGATTTTGAAGCAGGAGAGAAATCTACTGATGAGTAGACAAATGCTATTGATGGCCTCGTCCTAAGATTGGATGCTTCCAAAGAGCATTGACTGCCATGTATAATGCAAGCTCGAGATCATTCATCAGGGATCGCATAGCAGTCACAGCATGTGCATGATACACTTACTTGCCTATCAGTTGGAAAAGTGAATGCATTTTGCAGCCACCAACTGCCTCCCAAAAAACAAAGCCTGCAACCAAGGTTCACAGTATCGGTATCGGAATCGGACTATTCCTATGAGTAGCGATATCGGTAGTATCGGCAGTTTCGGATCGGAGTATCGGATTTTTTGGTATCGGAAAACAAATAATTATTAATAAATTATTTACATTTAAAAACATATATATTATACATTTAGGCATAATTTTAAGTATTTTTAGTGTTATTTCTTAGTAGTTTTGAAATTAAATGAAATAGTAGTCACCCTTACCGATTGGTTTACATACAATTGATTGATTTTTTTCTTTTACATCTTTCTTATGCTTTAAACCCTTGCTGATTTGTCTTCTTCGTTTAATTTTTTTGCCGATTTGACCGGAAAAGAGACCCCCATTGCCAGTATCGGGTATCGGTCGGTATCGAATCGGGACATGCCAAACCGTATTGGTATCGGCCGATATTTAAACCATGCTGCAACATGTCGCCTGTCAAAACCATGCTCCCCTTATCAATGATTGTGCCTTTCCAAGGAAAGATGAGTGTTTATGTAATGTTGAAAAAGTCTGCCATGTACCACTCGTCTATCAGGAAGGAGATGATTGTAAGGATCACAACCAAAGACGCTGAAGACATCCAACATGATGAGGATGTTTGGGAGAATCTCACTACTGTCAAGATGCTGAAGATATTCAACGTGATGAAAATGTTTTGGAGAGTGTCACTACCAGCGTCTTTCCATTTGCACGGAAGTTATAGCACCAACTGTTAAACAGTCCAAGGATGAAGTAGCCATGAAGGCGTTCCCACGCAGAGGAAACTAGCAGGAGTTGGCGCCTACAGACTCTCAAGTGGTGTGACCAGGGTCAGATCACAACAACAGGGACAATGGAGCACTAAAGTAGGCTATAGGTAGTTCCACTGAGCTGGGCAGTCCTAGCACCATAAGGAGAACCCAAAGGCACCCCCTCCCCCCCTCCCCTCCTCCCCCCCCAAGCTCCAAGAGTTCAGAGTCTCAGATAACGCTTAAAATGATACACCTTCAAGAGCCATGACAATAGTGTGAGGTAATTCAAGCCTAGTTCAGACTCTCATCAAATTGTATTAGTTTAGAGTTCCAGTTTCATTTTATTATCATCTATATACGGCCCTGAGGTTCTTGGATAAACTCGTTGAATCCAATAAAATTTAATGGCTGAGAAGAGGCCCCAAGATGAACTCTTTGAAATCCATTAAGGTTTCATAGTTGGGATTTGACACTTTCTTCGATATACTTATCTTAAGAATAGTATCTTTATAATTTCTTGTAACTGTCACATAAATTAATAATGTCGACTTGTAGATTAATAATTTTGACTTGCAATTTTTTTACTTCTAGTGTTGCTATATCTGATTGTTGGCATCACTAATGTCAGGTTTATGAATCTCTATTCGGAAACCTGAACTATTAATGTTGCATTGCAAAATAAAAACCCAACAACTAATAATGGTTCGCAAAAGCAAGGATGGGGTTTTTCAAACTTCCAATGACTAGCACGCCTAATTCTTGGACACCCCCCCCCCCCCTCCTCTTTCTTACTTAGCAGCCATAGTATAATGCTGAATTTGCAAGATCTGAAACATACAACAACTAGTAGTAGGATTGAAAATGCAAGAATGGGATTTTTGAAACCCCCAAATGACTAAAATCCTTACCTTTTGAATTCGTCTCTCGGCTTTCCTCAGCCAGTGACGAAAGCTGGTAGCTGAGGGTGGATAATAGATGTGCTCCCCACTCCACTAACACACACTTAAAACCCTCTGGCCCTTTGCAACATCACCACAGGAAGCAACCTACAAGGTTTGCAAAGGTGGAATACACTTAGAGGGTGCAGAAGAGAGCACACAAAGTAAACTAGAAGATATAACACTCGGTGTTCAAAATGGCGT
Organism: Iris pallida; assembly: GCA_029216955.1. Lineage (NCBI taxonomy): Eukaryota > Viridiplantae > Streptophyta > Magnoliopsida > Asparagales > Iridaceae > Iris > Iris pallida. The sequence goes on from JANAVB010008197.1 coordinate 2,248,560, forward strand.
TCGAGGCGGCCGCCTAGGCGCTAGGAGGACGCTCGCGGCACCGCTTTTGCAGTAGGCGGCTAACGGAGGTTTGGCATCATAGACGGAGGTGAGACGGTGTAGGCGAAGATGAGGCGGCATAGGCGGGCGCCTAGGCGGAATAATACATGACTAGATGTTTTGACAAAACAGTTTTGCAAGCATTATGGACCTATGGTTCACTTTTACGAGACTGAAACTTCATAAATCTTAAAACACCTTTAAAATATGCTATGAAAAAAAAATAGTGGTAAAATAGTAAAAATGTCCAAAATGTATCAAACGCCTAGGCTGTAGGTGGACCCTCTCTGCTGCGCACCCGCCTAACGCCGTTTAGAACCTTAATAAGAGTAAGCTCTACGGATGCTAAAGTAGTATGACTATGACCAGGGTGAGATCAGAAAGAAGTAGGGCCAATGGAGCATTAAAGTAGGCTGCATGTAGTTCCTACTTCCTACGGGCCAAGCAAACCTAGCACCACCATTGCATCAATAGAACCCAAAGGCACCCTCCATGCAGCTCCTTGCGTTGGACAAAGCATTTAGAAAGCCTGTGGTATCCTCCAGGTGTTCAGATCCTAAGACAAAGATTAAAAATGATACCCCTTCAAGAGCCATGGCAATAGTTTTGAGGTAATTCAAGTGCGTAATTCAGACTCTCGTCAAAATTTATCAGTTTAGAGTCCCGGTTTCATTTGATTCTCATCTATATACGGCCCTGAGGTTCTTGGACAAACTATTTGAATCCATTAAAGTTTTATGGCTGAGATGAGGCCCCAAGATACTCTTTTCTATTAAGGTTTCACAGTCAACATCCGACAGTTTATTTGGTATATTTATCTTAGGGTGTTATCTTCATAATTTGGAGAGAGCTTAGAGATTTTTTTTTATTTTTTATCATTATTTCTTTCGCAACTCTTCTAGATAATGATGTCGTTGGCTTCTCAGAAATCTCACTTGTAGTGTTTGGCACATCTGATTGTTGGCATCTTGCCATGTTCACATCACTAGTGTCGGGTTTATGAACTGCTATCCGGAAACCTCAAGATTTAATGTTGATTTGCATGGTCTAAGACACCCAATAGCTAATATTGGGTTCACAAAAGCAAGAATGGGGTTTTGAAACTTCCAGTAACTATCACCCCTAACTTTTTTGAATTCCCTCAATCTCTTTTCGTCTCACTCTAGCAGCAAAAGAATAATGCTGAATTTTGCAAGATCTGAAACACCCAACAACTAGTACTAGGTTTACAAAATGCAAGAATGGGATTTTGAAACCCCCAATTGCTAAAACACTACTTGTGAATCTTTCCCAGCTATATACTAGACAACAACCTCTCAGCCAGCAACGGAAGCTGGTAGCTGAGGATAGATAATAGCTATGCACTCTACTCTAATCCACAGACACACACTTGAAGCCCTCAGGGCCCTTGCAAGATCGCCGCAGGAAACCACCTGCGGGGTTTGTAAAGTCGGGATCAACTTAAGAGGATGCAGAAGAGAGCAGAAAAAAGGACTCAAAAAAAAAAAAAAAAAAAAAAAAAAAAAAAAAAAAAAAAAAAAAAAAAATCACCCCCCCCCCCCCCCCAACCTTCAGACCCTGATGTAGCTCCGTCAAGCACCTCATTTGTCAATTTATTGTTCTAAATTACATAACAATCTACCAAAAGCTAATTGCTTTTGCGAATACAGGTCTTGGGTTATGATTAGGTCTAATTTTCTCTAGAAAATGAAAACAAAAAACTGTTCTTTCTTATATAGTCCGAAGAGGAATTTTGAACCTGGTAAGAATCTTCGATGTGATTCTAGGAGCCTTGATAGCCGCACCAATCAAGCTGCTCCCGTAATATAAATTCCCCTGAAAATCACAGGACAAAAATTGAGAGGAAAATAAATAAATTTTGTACCATAAATAAGGAAAGAAGTAGAGGAGAGAGTGAGGGAACTAAATTACCAAGCTGCCCCAATAACGGAGACGCCGATTGAAATGGCGATCCCGATCGACGCGAAAGTGTAGGGAGAGATCTGCATCAGTGCCTGCGACCACGAGCTCGCCATTTCTAGGGATCTCTTCAGTGGTTTCCTCGATATTTGGGGAAAATCTAGGGTTTCGATACGTGAGGCACCCACGAAATGGGAATTAGGGTTTAGAGATCGGGAAGTGGTTCTGAGAGAAGAGTGAGAGGGCGCTCGGGAGACGAGGGAATTGCTATTTGCACTTTATTTTATTTTCTATTTTATTTGGTAGTACGCCGAGTTATTCTTCTCTTTTTATAAAATTAGGGTGCGGCTATTCGCACCCCATTGTAACGTCCCAAATGTTGTACCCCGTCCGAGGCCCTGTTGCATAATCTTTTCGCGGACTAAGGTTATGCGGGAAGCTTCCAGAACATTCTAGAAGATGGCGGAAGGCTCTAGAAGACTGTGGATCTCTCCGGGAGGCCCAAGATCGTTCTAGGAGGCCCAAGAAGCTTCTGGAAGGCCCTTGAAGTTTCCTTTTATGTTGCTAGGGAATAAACCTGGAATATGCCATTCCAGTTATGGTAGATTGTAATAATCCTTGGAATATTCCTTCCAGGACTTTCCTTGTATTGCTCTATGAGCACTTATAAAAGGGGGAGGCTCTCATTTGTTCCTCACCACCTAAAATTGTAAGCATTCTCCAAGTCAATAAAGAGATTCTTACTAGTCTCATCTTTGCTCCACTATTCTAGTTTTCTTAGCGATCTAGCTAAGTCGGGACGGGAAGGCTTGCACGAGTCTTTGAGGAGAAAGACAGTGCGCCGCACGGGACGAAGTGCTAGCAAAAACACTAAGTCCGTGACAAGTGGTATCAGAGCGAAGGTTCGATCGCCGTCATGTCTTTGACCGAAGCCATCATCAACGACGAGCCCGCACAACCCTCGTCGCCTAAGGAGAAGGCGAAGACCTCGAAGAAGGGCAAGAGCAAGGAACCGTTGCTGGAACGGGCTCTTGGCGAGTTGGCGGACCGTGTTGAGATGCTAGAGAAGGGCGTGACATGCGTCGAGTATCAAGTGGAGCAGAACCAAGCGGCTCAAGAGAAATTTGCCCAAGGTTTGGAGGCGGATGTCGCCACGGCTATGTCGGAGTTCCGAGAGCATCTCCGCGAGATGCAGGCTGAGTTCGAGGAGGAACGAAAGGCCACGAAGGCGGAGATTGCTGAACTACGCAAAGAGCTACAAACCAAGGCGGAGGTCCTCGAGAGGGCCATTGCTGGTGGTCCGACTCCGAGGAGGGAGTCGACGCAGAGGGTGAAGTATCCAGAACCAAAATCCTTCAATGGCGTACGGGACGCGAAGGAGGTGGACAACTTCATCTGGAACGTCGAGCGTTACCTGAAGGCGGTCCGCATCGAGGATGAGACCGACAAGGTAAACACAGCGTGCCTATATTTTTCTGATGATGCTACGCTGTGGTGGCGACGCAGGTGCATTGATATAGAAAAGGGACTCTGCAAGATCGAGACTTGGGAGGATCTCAAGAAGGAGATCAAGTCTCAGTTCTACCCGAAGAACGTGGAGTATGTCGCAAGACGGAGTTTGCGTCAACTCAAGCACACCGGGTCGATCAAGGAGTATGTGGCGGAGTTCACCCGCCTGATGCTCACCATTTCCAGTATGGGCGAAGAAGATCGCCTGTTCGCGTTCCTAGAGGGTCTACAACCATGGACGGCACAAGAATTGCAGAGGCAAGATGTGTCAGATCTGAATACGGCTGTTGCGGCAGCCGAAAAGCTGATGGAGTATCGACGGAGCGATGCCCCAAAGCCCAAGGAAAAGACTACCACCAAGTTCAATGGTGGGGGAGCGAAGAAGAACAACGGAAAGGGAGGCCCGCCGCCGAAGGACAAGCCGCAAGCAAAGCCTTCGACGGAGCGGAAGATCGAGTGCTATGTGTGCGGTGGAAATCATCTCGCACGAGACTGTCCGAACAAGGGCAAGAGGGTGAACGCGGTCCAAGGCGAGGAGGCCGAGGACATGGAGCCTAAGAAGGGGGCTCACATGGGTGCCCTGCGCCTGCTGAATGCTTTGAAGAGCAAGGCGGTAGTGTCCAAGACCCCGAATCGAGAGCTGATGTACGTGGACGTGAAGATCAACGGCCACAACACCAGGGCGATGGTCGACACGGGGGCAACCCACAACTTTATCTCGGACGCGGAGGTCCGACGCTTGGGTTTGACGCTGGAAAAAGACTCAAGCACGATAAAGGCAGTCAACTCTGAGGCGCACCCTGTACAGGGGGTGGCCAAAGGAGTGAAGATCCAAGTGGGAGACTGGACGGGTGTCACCAGTCTCACAGCAGCACCACTGGACGACTTCAACATGATCCTTGGGATGGACTTCCTCACTTCGGCAAAGGCAGTCCCAATGCCACATCTGGGAGTCATCGGGATCATGGAGGAGAGCTCTCCATACATGGTGACAACTGTACGAGGCGAGCTTACGAAGGGAAGGCTCTCTCCGCTTTACAACTCAAGAAGGGGATGTGACACGGAGAGATGACTTATCTTGCTGTGCTCAAGTCGGAGGAGGCGCCCGTGCAGGGGGATCTTCCGCCTGAGATCGATGACGTCCTTGTGGAGTTCGGGGACGTCATGCCGAAGGAGTTGCCAAAGAGGCTACCTCCACGGAGGGAGGTAGACCACGCCATCGAGTTGGAGCCGGGCACGAAGCCGCCCGCCATGGCTCCATATCGCATGGCCCCGCCCGAGCTGGACGAGTTGAAGAAGCAACTCAAGGAGCTGCTGGACGCGGGATTCATCAGACCGTCAAAGGCCCCGTATGGTGCACTGGTGCTGTTTCAGAAGAAGAAGGATGGAAGCCTTCGTTTGTGCATCGACTATCGTGCACTAAACAAGGTAGCCGTCACGAACAAATATCCCATCCCGTTGGTGGCGGACTTGTTCGACCAATTGGGAGGCGCGAGATACTTCTCCAAACTTGATCTGCGCTCGGGGTATTATCAAGTCCGGATTGCGGAGGGTGACGAGGCTAAGACGGCATGCGTGACGAGGTATGGCGCATATGAGTTTATGGTTATGCCTTTTGGTCTAACAAATGCTCCTGCGACTTTTTGTACTTTGATGAACAAGCTCTTTCATCCCTATCTGGATCGGTTCGTCGTGGTCTACCTCGACGACATCGTCGTGTACTCAAACACGATGGAGGAGCACATCGAGCATTTGAAGACTGTCTTCCAGGTGCTAAGGGAGAACGAACTCTTCGTCAAGCGGGAGAAGTGCTCATTCGCACAAGAAGAGGTGTCGTTCTTGGGGCACTGGATCGGGCGTGGCAAGATATGGATGGACGGCGCAAAGGTCCAGTCCATACGGGAGTGGGAGGCTCCCACCAAGCCGACGGAGCTGCGATCGTTCCTTGGCTTGGCGAACTACTACCGGCGGTTCATCCGAGGATATTCCGCCATCGCAGCGCCTCTGACCGATCTGCTGCGGAAGGATCGGGCGTGGAGCTGGACGCCCCGATGCGAGGAGGCATTCGAGGCACTGAAGCGGGCTGTGACGGAGGAACCGGTCTTGTCTCTACCGGACTACTCCAAGGCGTTCGAAGTGCACACGGACGCATCCGACTTTGCCATCGGTGGGGTGTTGGTGCAGGAAGGACACCCCATCGCGTTCGAGAGCCGCAAGCTGAATGATACTGAGCGGCACTACACGGTGCAGGAGAAGGAGATGACCGCGGTCGTACATAGCTTGAGGACATGGCGGCACTACCTCCTCGGCACCAAGTTCGTGGTCATGACGGACAATGTTGCCACGAGCTACTTCCAGTCCCAAAAGAAGCTATCTCCGAAGCAGGCGAGATGGCAAGATTTTTTAGCCGAGTTCGACATGGCGTTGCAGTACAAACCCGGCAAAGAAAATCAGGTGGCCGATGCGCTTAGCAGGAAGGCCGAGCTCGCATCTGTGTGCTTGCTCAAGGGGGACATTCTGGACCGTGTTCGAGTAGGAATCATGGAGGATTCACTAACACTGGCCCTAGTAAAGCTTGCCAAGGAGGGCAAGACGAGAAGGTTCTGGCTGAAAGACGGACTTCTCTACACCAAGGACGACAGGGTGGTCGTGCCTAGGTGGAGTGGCTTGCGGAGACAGCTGCTCAAGGAGTGTCATGACACAAAGTGGGCTGGACACCCGGGGCAGAAGCGAACCTTGGCGCTACTGGAGGCCGCATACTACTGGCCTCGCATGCACGAGGATGTGGAGGATTATGTTCGCACTTGTCTTGTGTGCCAACAAGACAAGGTGGATCATCAGAAGCCCGAGGGCCTGCTGGAGCCTCTTCCCGTGCCGAGTCGGCCGTGGGAGAGCATTTCGATGGACTTCATCTCCGCCCTGTCGAAAGTGGGGGCGCTTGGGTCCATTCTCGTGGTGGTGGACCGGTTCTCAAAGTACGCGACCTTCATTGCTGCTTCGACGGACTGCACAGCAGAGGAGGCCGCACGACTGTTCATCAGCCATGTGGTGAAGTTCTGGGGCATCCCGGTCAACATTGTCAGCGACCGAGACCCCCGCTTCACGGGGAAGTTCTGGACGGAAGTGTTCAAAATCCTCGGGACGGACTTACACTTCTCGACCAGCTTCCACCCGCAGACGGACGGGCAGACCGAGCGGGTCAACTCGCTACACGAGGAGTACTTGCGGCACTTTGTGAGTGCCAACCAGAGGGATTGGGTGCATCACCTCGACGTCGCTCAGTTCTGCTACAATCTTCAACGGAGCGAGTCGTCGCACAGCAGTCCATTCGAGTTGGTGATGGGTCGCCAACCGCTTGCCCCGCACACGCTGAGTGCGGGGCCCTCGAGTAGAAGCCTCGTGGCCAACCAGTTCACTTCAGATTTCAAGACAAAGGCGGACATTGCGAAGGCATTTCTGGAGAAGGCCGCGAGGAAGATGAAGAAGTGGGCCGACGCGAAGCGAAGGCCGGTTGAGTACAAGGAGGGGGACATGGTACTGGTGAAGCTGCAACCACAACAGTTCAAGGTGTTCCGTAAGGTGCACAAAGGACTGATCCGGAAGTATGAAGGCCCCTTCCCCGTGCTCAAGAAGGTAGACAAGGTGGCCTACAAGCTTGAACTCCCTGCCAAGCTGAAGATTCATCCGGTCTTCCATGCCAGTTGCTTGAAGTCGTACCATGAAGACTTGGAGGATCCCCAGCGCAGAGTTTCGAAGCGACCAACGGCAACCATGACGACTTCCTTCGACAAGGAGGTGGAAGCCGTGCTGGACAGGAGGACCATTCGGCGACGAGGCGTGTCCCCGTATGTGGAGTACCTCATCCGATGGAAGGGCTTGCCTTACGGCGAGTCTAGCTGGGAACGTGCTGATACGCTGCATCAGTTCGAAGCCGAGATCCAGGCGTTTCTCAGCGAGCATGGTTGACGAGGGCGTCAACGCCTTAGGTGGGGGAGAATGTAACGCCCCAAATGTTGCACCCCGCCCGAGGCCCTGTTGCATAACCTTTTCGCAGACTAAGGTTATGCGGGAAGCTTCCAGAACATTCTAGAAGATGGCGGAAGGCTCTAGAAGACTGTGGATCTCTCCGGGAGGCCCAAGATCGTTCTAGGAGGCCCAAGAAGCTTCTGGAAGGCCCTTGAAGTTTCCTTTTATGTTGCTAGGGAATAAACCTGGAATATACCATTCCAGTTATGGTAGATTGTAATAATCCTTGGAATATTCCTTCCAGGACTTTCCTTGTATTGCTCTATGAGCACTTATAAAAGGGGGAGGCTCTCATTTGTTCCTCACCACCTAAAATTGTAAGCATTCTCCAAGTCAATAAAGAGATTCTTACTAGTCCCATCTTTGCTCCACTATTCTAGTTTTCTTAGCGATCTAGCTAAGTCGGGACGGGAAGGCTTGCACGAGTCTTTGAGGAGAAAGACAGTGCGCCGCACGGGACGAAGTGCTAGCAAAAACACTAAGTCCGTGACACCATGCTCCCCTTTCTACCTCCCCCACATGCTCCACCCCCCTCATCACTCCTCCTCCTCCTCCTTCGACCCTCCACCCCATGGACTACTAAGAAAAAATATAGAATTTTCTATTCTACCCCCCTCCCCCTTCACCATGACCCCTCCCCTCCGACCCCCTCCCCTTCCTTCCTCCCCCCCCAGGGGGGTCGGGGGAGCAGGGTAGGAGGAGGAGGGGAGGGCGCCGGGGGGGCAGGGAAAGGAGCGGGGAGTCGGAGGAGGAGGGGTCGGACCGTCGGGGTCGGACGAGCAGACCATCGGGGTCGGAGGGGGAGGGATTGTAGAATAGAAAATTCCATTTTTTTTCTTTTTTTTATGGGGTGTCTTTAGTAGTCCATGGTGTACGGATAGCCGCACCCATAAAATTTTATAATATGACTAAAATAATTATTAGCCATGTAAAATGATTTTAGCTTAATATGTTAGAGATGAGGAGTTTAAATTTTAGAATACATTTTGGGTTTAGCAAATCTAAGCTCTTTCCTAAACGGTAAATTTATTATCATCACTTAAATTTATTGATTCCTAATTTATGAGTCTTTAGTTGAAATTTCTATTTATTTTTAAGGTAAATTTTCTAAATTAAATATATTTTAAGTATCATAAAATTACTTACTTAGGGAAAAATATATGTTAAATTTTTATACATAGTCATGGAGTAAGTTTAAAAAATTCGACAAACTTGAACAAATAATAATAATAATTTGTCACGACCCGATCCCAAATAATTGGGTCGAACCGGATCATGCCCAGCCTGCACCGTTGTTGAGACGACGGCAGTAAGCTGTATCCACTATTGCAGGTAATCACAACAACATCTAAATATTTGTCACAACTCAATATTCGGGAATTTAAAACTTTATTCAACATTTGAAAAGTACAACCGGAATAGATAGACTGAAATAAAATGCTGAATTCAAATTATCAAAATTCTAAAACAACCAATTTGGAAACAGAAAATCTAGCTAAGCGATCGGCTCATCGGCCTCAGGTCCTGCGTCCTCCAAAGGGGACTCTGGCAACGCCACAGGTGACAGAACCGGGTCATAATAGCTGTGGTATAACAGCTCAGCATCCTCAATATCCCCTAAAAATGTTATCTCCAGTCAGGAGGGAGCAAAGTACAATTCATGATAATCTAACAATTAAAATAATAATATAATCATGCACTTTTAAACAATTTGAAAATAAACAGTTCTCCAGCAGTTAAAACATTGTGATGTGAATAGGCAATGAATATGACCGGCTTGGGTTGTACAGTGAAAGATATGGCTTATCCCCGTGTGTAAGAAGGGTAAGCTCGCACAGTTCTAAGTTATTATTTGGATGTGGTCATACTCATTACACTACTCCCCCAGTCCCCAAACAGTTACAGTAGTTACAGTCAGTTCTCTCAGAGAGAGTTCCGTGTTGCATCGTGGTTTAAACTTGCAATAAAACGATTATTAAATAATTGTAAACTAACACAAAATGTACTTGCCTTTGTTTATGACTGGAAACGGTGTTGGTTCCGGAAAGATGCTAGATTCGTCTCCGAGATCCTACAGTTGGAGAACTTGACTTAGAACCTTTGTGAAACCAAGCTAGGTGTGCTAGTTGCAATCTCTAGTAGCAGGTCCTAGTCAGATTTTAATCTTGGATTACGCTATCACAACAAATCTCGATTATCGGGTGCGTTGTAATTAATTACGAGGGAAAGATCAATTTAACTTTTTATTTTGGAAAACTCGTAGTTACCAATTTAATTGGTTAAAACTTTGTATTTTTCGTAATTATACATATAAAACTAAATTTCTTGTTTAATGAGAAAACATGATCTTTGTTTAAATATTACAAACTTGTAAATTTTAATGTGAGAAAAACCTCATTAATTTTTCTATATCAAAATAATATTTATTTTAGTTTTACACGTTTATGCTAAAAACCAGCAAAACCAGAAAATGAAAGAAAACTACGCTACAATAATTACAGGCCACAGAGAAAGAAAATAGAAAAGCTGGGCTTATGCCCTTACAAATTATTGAATTTAAATAAGAAATAGACCTGGATTATTCCTGAAATCTCTCCTACAATTTAATTATAAATAAAACTAATAATTAAAATAAATTTAATAGTGAGTCTCAGATATTGGTCCAATCGTCATATAGGCTAGTGCCTCAACGTCCGGACGAAGTCGGTTTCGTTTGCACTTAGCCAGAGTCCATTGACCAATACGGTCGTCGTCCAAAAATCCAAAATAATATTATTTTCCGAAAAAACCATTTTAAAATTATATTATAAAATTTTATAAAAATTTGGGCAGCATTCCCTCTATATTCGGGACAACCCAAAACTGGAAAAATGCGCCAACAATTCCAACAAATATCCTAAACCAGGAAGAACCCATTTATATAGAAAATATAATCACAGAAATCATTCCCGAAGCCTAATCAGAAAAACCCGAAATAAATCGGAAATCCCGAAATTCCGAAATTCAAAACCAATCCACAGAAACGTCCAAAATAAAATCCAGGATGTTTCCGAAGAAAGTTCGAAAATCCCGAAATAATCCCAACTATCAGAACTCTTTCCGAAGAGTTCTCGGGAAAAACCCGAAATCAACAGCAACTAAAAACCACAGAACAAAAATGTCAAGAATGGTTCCCAAATTCCCGGAAACCATAACGTAACAGAAAACCGAATTCCCGAAGAGAATTCGAGGACCAAATTCATCACAGATAATTACGGGAGGGACGAACTACTGTGATTATCCAGAAATTACCCAAATCGACAGAATCCGAAGGGTTGCCTCAGACTCAAAACGAAAACGGGAACCCACGGAGCACGGAACGACACAGCGGAACAGTGTCGAGCAGACGGGGACAGCAGCGGCGGCCAGAGGGGTAGGCCAGGGGTCGGGTCGCCGGAGCTTGGGGTCCGGCGGGGCCTAGGGCACGGGGCGCGAGTCCCGATCGGGCCGGGAAACTCGCTGCCGGGGTGGGCGAGCCCGCGGACGGCGCTAGGGCGCGCGCGGAGGGGTGCGATGGTCGGGGAACGGCGGGCGGCGGCGGAGTTGGCCGCGGGACGGCGCCGACAGGGGAGGGCAGCCGCGGACTTGGCTCGGGCTCGGGTGTTCTGGCGTTCGGGGAAAGGGTTTGTGAATGAGAGGGTGAATGGAAAGGAAATGAGAGGGAGAATGGAACGTATTGGTGGGAGTGCTGGTGCTATTTGCATTCGTGAGTGGTGTGGTGGAGTGGGTTGTTGTGTGCTGGTGTATGGTGGGGTGTTAATATGGGAAACAGAAAATTCAATATAGAGTAATGAAGTTTGAAGAAATTGCACGGAGGGTAACAAGTTTTAAGAAATTACTAATAGGAGAACTTTTCGACAGACGATCTGGCGAAAATTGGACGCGTTCAATTTTCGCCAGACAGTCTGGCGGAAATCGCGCACCTCGTGACGCGTGGCACGCAGTGGAGCTGATACGTGGTGGTGGCAACTGTGGTGCAGGGGGGGAGCAGCTGCTTTGCATGATTTCCGCCAGACTGTCTGGCGAAAATTGGACACGTCCAATTTCGGCCAGATGGTCTGACGGAAAGGTTTCCTATTTGTAATTTCTTGAAACTTGCTACTCTTCGCACAATTTCTTCAAACTTTGTTACTCTACAGTGAATTTTCTGTATGGGAAAAGGGTTATAGGAACGTGGAGGGGCGTGAGTTTAAAACGTGTGGTGGAGAGAAAAGTGAGGAGAATGGGAAAGGTCATGGGAAACGGTTCCTGGCCGAGTATGGAGGAAAAGAAAGGAAATAGTTTTAGGTTTTTTTTTTAATACTAATCAGACCAACATATGTATACATACATACATAGATATAATTTCAGATTTGAATGGAAACCATGGGTGGGTTCGGAAAACGGAATCTGGTTCGAGTTCGGGGTCGGACTCCGGACATGGGGTCGGGGCAGGGCCACAAACAAAACCCAAACGATAGTTTAAAAATAATATTTTTCTTAAACCCGACTAATAGATAATAATAATAATAACAATAATAATAATAACTATAATAATTAAACAAAAATTACACTACAAACCAATAATTAAATAATTCTAAAATTTTGGGTTTCACAATCTTCCCTCCTTAGAAAATTTCGTCCTCGAAATTAAAGGCAGGGTTAGGAGTAAACTCAAATCAAACAGGTACAGGTACTACGCCCGTAACTCAGGTCCAACAATAAGAATTTCCAAGGCAGTCGTGGATGAGGCGGTTTAGGGACAAGTTTTATTTATGATATCATCCATGCAGAAAAATACAAAAGCGAACCAAAGTACACGAGGTTGATCAGACCATCATGCACGGTCCTGATTAGACAATATGTCACGCCCCAGAACCAGAATACTGGAGAGCGGGGGCAGACATAGCCAGCTACGTATAACAGAATGGAATCCACACCGCTATACGGTCACGGCTGTCTAGATATGTGAGGGTTTTACTACAATCCATCAGTCTCTTAAGGTCATAAAATAGCCTATTGCCTCAATCTCAACCAACTAACAATAGTTACAAGATGTTAGACCACCAAATACACAATGGTAAGGCGTCCCATACATTATATATTCGGAATGATCATGAAGCTAGTCGTTACAAAATGTGAGGACTAGCAAGAGTTCAGTCATACATGATCAACCCCCGGGGCTTGTCAATCATGTTACAGCCCGTAGGCAGACAATAAGTAAACTGCAATCGAGCTAACACTTGCTCGTCGGCTAAACGCCTCAAAAGAATAATTTACAATATTACAGTGGGTGAACAAAAAAAAAACCACTCGATGCCCTGGTTACGCCTGGTGACCACCATCGGGCTGAAAAGCAGGAAGATCCTTTGGTGCTGCTCCGGTATCTGGCCATACAAAACCAGCTGGATCAGACCCCAGAAAGAGCAAGTACCACAAAGGAGACTTCACTTAGGAACTAAACCATCAAATTATTAGTATTCAACATGTAAGAAAACAACAATAAGTAACACAGATTGAGGTTTTATGCACTACCAATGCACTTATCCCAATCAGAGAAAATAATTAAGTGAAGTATTATTGACATAAGATAACTGGAGAATCATGCTAAATAAAATATAGCTGGGCAATATATGAAGAGAAGACGAAGGTACTATTCCGGAAGCCAGGTTACAATCCTTAAACCAAACAAGGACCGAGATTGTAACCCTTCGCCTGAACAGAACTTAGTCTCTGATCATTTATTGCTAAAGGTGACAATCATTAAGGTAAAAAATGAGAGAGTACAATAATAATATTAGTGACAATGAAAAGTACAATATGCTAGAGTGACAATAGAGTACAATCATTATAGTAATAATCTGGAGTGACAATAATTCAATCATTCTGGTACAATCTTGCAATCAATCAATCACTTCTAGACAATACTATACTGGACTAGACTCCATCCAAGCAATCACGGCCAATCACTGCCTACGGCTTTCTACATTAACTAACTAGGGTTATCACAATCCTAGTTACTAGCAAGATGCAATGAGATGCTCTAAGTAGTCACAGGCCCTGCAGCTATCCAGGTTATCCAGGCGAACATTATAGTGACAATTTAGAGAGTTCAATCATTAGAGTGACAATAGAGTTCAATCATTAAAGTGACAATAGAGGGTGCCCCACATAACAGTGGGCTGGAAATGTGCCCTACTCGTCGACAGGCTACAAGTCCAAACATTTGCGGCCGGAATAACGGGATCGCCTGTAACTGGGGAACATCTCTTCATGACTAATGAATTAATCTAGTCATTAACCTTAGTCCATTTCAGTAGGTACTCCTGATCGTGGTACTCAGGAGTCCCCTCCTAGACATGATGCAAGACAAGACTGGATTATTTGTACAAGCACAATCGTCCACGGTATCCAGGTTACTTATACAGGTCAGGTCATGTCAGGTAGCCGTCGCAACAGCTTATCAAGATATATCATGTCAGGCTATCATGTCAAGTTTACTGGTCAAGAGTGCACCACGACGGCCACTATCAGGTCATGTCATGTTCAATTATCACTTCCAATCATAATAAATAAATTCGTGATTATCTAGTTCAGGACAAAAGGCGTAAGAATATAAAATGGGCGTCAAAATACACAATAAATCACGTGCCTAGTTATTATACTAATAATAATGGAGTAATAATAATAATATAACAAGACAAGGGAAGTCCATGCGGCTCAGGGGATGAATTCATGCGGCTCAGGACAGGCCAGGGTGTATGCGGCTGAAAGGAGAAACTCATACGGCTCGAGATTGCTGGATTCCATGCGGCCAGGAAGATAGGCGCTATGCGGTTACAAAGGATACAATGCCATGCGGCTCACGGGGGAAGGGTTCTCATGCGGCTGGAACGGACTTGGGTTCATGCGGCTCGCAGAGCAAGGGCTATGCGGCTGAACCGAGTCGAGTCCCATGCGGCCAGGGAATAAAGGGATCTTATGCGGCTGCGCTCAGTGAGTCTTATGCGGCTGGAAAGAAGTTCTCATGCGGCTGGGTCAAGTAAAGTCTTATGCGGCCAGCGGGAAGAGGGAACGCATGAGACTGAGCTAGATCATTCATGCGGCTGGAATGAGACTCAGCCTATGCGGCTAAGAGAGGAAGTAGACTTATGCGGCTAGATGAGTTCGGCCCTCATGCGGCTCAAGTACTTCCTGTCATGCGGCTGAATAGAACAGTTGTCGCATGAAATATTCATGCGGTCAAGTCAAGCACAGTTCATCTTCTCCAAAATTTCGAGAAGAAGAACACCATGAGAGCCAAATTCTCAAGCTCCATAACTCCATCATCCAGAGCCCAAATCTGAACTTTCATAGGTCAAAACGGGGCAGAATGAAATGCTCTACAACATGGAACCATCAAAACTCAGAAATAACAAGATTAAGTAGATCAAAACCCAGGAAATCCGAAAATAAAATAAACTTAGATCTACAAGAATCTAGCCATGGAAAGTAAAAATGCCAAGTACTAAAGTAAGTTGAAATGTTGTAAGGAAGAGAATGAAGCAATAAAATTAGAGATCCTCCATGAAGCAAGTTGCACTTGCCTAGACCTCTCTCTCCCTCTCGCTGGTAGGTGAAAGAGTTAATGGAGAAAAGAAGAAGAGTAATGAAGAGAGAGAAGGAAGTGGGGGTTAATAAATGATAGTGGTGGTGGTAGGTAGGTGGTTCTCCAAAGCAAAACCAAGCCAAGTCGAACCAACCCGGGAATAAACCAAGCCAAGATAAACCAAGGTGAACCAAGTCAAGGCCAATAAACTCTCTCTCTAGCAATTTAAACCAAATGAATCATGAAATAAACTAAGCCTCACTAATCCAAAATAAACCAATGAACCATCAAAACCAATTTGAACTATCAATGCCAATAAAACCAAGCCAATGCAAAATAAACCAAGATAACTAATCATGACTAAATAAAATATGGGTCCAAAATACGTATACGTACACTAAATACATATCATGAATTTGGGACATTACATAATATATTAGTGGGTGCACCTAATAAAATACTGTCATGATCAAGCTTGATAAAGAAATAGCTTGCAAAACTAGGCTAACTTAGCAGCATCAGTCAAGTTTAGAACGAAAAGATAAGAAATAGGAGTTATGTGATGGCTCAAATTTTCTGATCTTCTTCTCACCTCTGACTACGCTTGCTACTGGTTTCTCTGGCACTGAAAGGTTGAGTCCAATCTTCAGCTCTGAATTATCCAAAATGTGACTCAGATCCGGAATGTAGCGTCTGAGCTGTGATACGTAGAAGACGTTGTGCACACTCTCAAGATTAGCTGGTAGAGCTAACCGGTACGCTACCTTTCAAACTCGTCTTAAAACTTCAAATGGCCTGATGTACCTGGCCTCAATTTTCCAGCTCCGTCAAAACTGATCGTTTCTCTGGCAGGAGAAAACTTCACAAAAATGCCATCTCCTTCTTCAAACTCCACTGGTCGACGACTACTATCAACCCAATGCTTCTGTTTGTCTTGGGCAATCCTGAGCTTACATTCACCTTCTCTACTGCGTCAGTCACCATCTCTGGACCCAGTAGTACTCTTTCTCCTACGTCGTCCCATGCAAGTGGAGTGCGGCAACAACGTCCATAGAGTGCCTCGAACGGTGTCATACCGATGCTAGCTTGGTAGCTGTTGTTGTAAGAGAACTCTACCAAGTGCAAGTGGTCTTCCCAAGACCCTCCGAATTCTAAGATGCAAGATCTCGGCATGTCTTCTAGCGTCTGGATTGTTCTCTCTGATTGTCCGTCAGTCGGGGGATGGTAGGCGGTACTGAATTTCATTTGTGTTCCCAAACAGTCATACAAACTCTTCCAAAAATGAGAGGTAAAACTAGTATCTCTGTCAGACACAATACTTATCGGAACTCCATGAATCCGGTAGATGTGCCGCATATATAGTGTCGCCAACTTCTCGGTGGATAAACCAACTTTGAAGGGAATAAAGTGAGCTGACTTGGTCAGTCGGTCCACTATAACCCAAATAGCGTCCTTCCCTCCTTGGGAATGAGGCAGTCCTGATACGAAGTCCATTATGATGTGCTCCCACTTCCACTCCGGAATGTCCAGTGGCTGTAGAAGTCCTGCGGGTCTCTGTCTGCTAGCCTTCACTTGTTGACAAATTAAACATCTAGCAACATACCTGGCCACGTCTTTCTTCATTTCAAACCACCAAACAATGGTACGCATATCCCGATACATCTTATTAGCTCCAGGATGTATGGAATATTGCGACTGGTGTGCTTCCTACATCAGCTCGTTTCAGATGCTACGCAGAGCCTCATACCATTCTTCAGTGCTCCATCGCTGGCGATTGAGAAACCCTCAAGTGTTCCTGCCAACACTTGATCTCTAAGTTTGCAAAGTGTCTCATCTTGAAACTGCGTCTCCTTGATTTTGTCTATCAGACTCGAGCTCACTTACAACTTCATCAACAATGAATCAGCATCCAGCTTCTTCCTTCCAGGCAGTAAAATCTCCAGTCCAAGCTTCTCGATGTCCTCTAGCAGGTGCCGCTCCTTGGTCAAAAAAAAACATCGCCATAGGGTATCGACTAAGTGCATCTGCGACCACATTAGCCTTACCCGGGTGGTACTGTAGATCGATCTCAAAATCCTTCATCAGCTCCAGCCATCTTCTTTGTCTCATGTTCAGCTCCTTCTGAGTGAAAACATACTTCAGACTTTTATGGTCTGTATATATTTCCACTCTCTCTCCATATAGATAATGCTTCCATAGCTTCAAAGCAAAGATGACTGCCGCAAACTCCAGATCATGTGTGGGATAGTTCTTCTCATGAGTCCGTAATTGTCTAGATGCATAAGCAATCACTTTTCCATGTTGTTGAAGAACGCAATCCAGTACTTTACCTGAGGCATCACTGTAGATTGAGAAACCACCAGTTCCTGCGGGTAGCGTAAGGATTGGTGCAGTGGTAAGTCTCTTCTTTATCTCCTCAAATGATGCCTGGCAATCTTTCGTCCAGATGAACTCTTCATTCTTCCGAGTGAGCTTCGTCATCGGCTCAGCAATTCTGGCAAAATCCTTCACGAACTTCCGGTAGTAGCCAGCCAAGCCCAAGAAACTCCTGATTTCAGCAACTGAGCTTGGGGTAGACCACTTCTCAACAGCGACTATCTTCTTCTGATCCACCGAAATTCATTCTCCTGTGACAACATGGCCAAGGAAATTCACCTTGTCTAGAAAGAATTCACATTTGGAAAGTTTACCATACAGCTTCTCCTTCCTCAAAGTTTCCAGAACTTTCCTGAGGTGCTCTTCGTGCTCCTCTTCCGTCTTTAAATAGATCAGAATGTCATCGATGAAGACAACGACAATTTGATCTAGATATTCATGGAAAACCTTGTTCATAAGGTTCATGAACACCGCAGGAGCATTCGTCAGTCCAAACGGCATGACCAAGAATTCAAACTGCCCATACTTGGTGTTGAATGCCATCTTTGGGAATATCTTCCTTCCTGACCCTGATCTGATGGTAGCTAGATCTAAGATCAATTTTCGAAAACACCTTGGCTCCGCTCAATTGATCAAATAGGTCATCGATCCGGGGCAGAGGGTACTTGTTCTTGATGGTGATATTGTTCAGCGCCCGGTAGTCGATGCACATCCGTACTGTTTCGTCCTTCTTGGGCACAAACAAGACAGGTGCTCCCCAGGGTGAAGCTCCGTCTCGAATGAATCCCAGAGCCTTCAGTTCATTGATCTGGTCCTTCAACTCCTTGACCTCTTTCGGGTTGACTCTGTAGCATCCCTTAGAAATAGGGGGAGAGCCGGGGACTAGGTCAATGGTGAACTCTATATCTCGATATGGGGGGTAATCCGGGAAGACTATCAGTGAAGACATCTACCATAAAGGTGTAACTAAGAATTTTATTCATGTGGAGAATTACAGTAAAAACTCTTATGATTGATCTAAGGACATCCTGTTACAACTCCTTATAACAATAGATAATGCTATTCAGCAGTCCTAGGTACTATTCTTCATGGTTCTGGCTCTTGCATGAGCAGTCTCCAACTGCTTCATCTTCTATGAACCTCGAGTCTGCATCATGCCTTATTGTAGGAGGCAAGGTCTGCTGGATAGGAAGAGAGTCCCTAGGTTGTGGCCTAACAGGTGTTGCTGGAATATGTGCTCTGGTTTGATGGAAAGATAAGGGGCAGTCCTTTACCCGATGTTCAGCAGATCCACATGCCAAACATTTTCCCAATCTCTTGCGACAAATATTGGCTTGGTGACCAAGCCTTTTACAGTAGTCACAAACCAAAAGCTTCTTACGATATGACTGCCGGATAGGGCTCAAATATCTTCTAGATTCAGGGGTATCCCTCCTAGGACGAGGTTCCGCTCCAACTTGGTTTAAGATAGCTAAGGCTACATCATTTACGTTCTTCATGACTTCTCTCGTGATATTCATCTGTTTCTGCTGGGCTTCAGCTTGAGCCTTCTGGAACTCTAGGATTTTTTGAAATAGGACAACCATTTGGAAGGTATTTGCTGGTACTGGTGGAGCAACATGAATTGTAAGCCCCCATGAATTTCCCGAATTATTTTTTCGAATTTTCTAATGAATTATTTTCAATAATTCATTTCTATATAATTAATTTTGATTTGATTAATTTTGATTTAATGCTCTTTACCGTGACTTGGATTTCTAGAGCATCAGGGATGCCAGTCTCTGGAAACTTCCTTCTTGGAGTTTGTAGTAGACGAGATTATCTTCACAGTGATATTTTGGGTCCCACTCGAACTTGTTCCCTTGTGCTCCATTTGATTCGCGCAACTTCGGGTCAATTTAGACCAATTTATCGTCTGCCGTAATTCGTGACTTAACTTCCAACTTAATTTTCGGGCCCGACATCAGTCCAATCCGGTCGACCCAATATATGGCCCTGGCCTGTTTTGAGCCTACTATGCACATGCCACTTGCGCGCTATCAAATTGATCTCTCTTGTGCCCCCAATTCATCCATGAATTAATTGGTTTAATTTATAAATTAATTAAATCTTGGCTTCGACTTTGTCCAAACTTGGCCCAACGTCCGACCCAGTTTGGTGTGGGCCCTGTCATGACTGCCCATACATCTCCCTGATGTGTCTGTATTTTTTTCTTTATTTAAAAACACATTTATTTTATATAAATATCTCTTTTGCTCTCTCTTTTATATATATGTATATATATATACATATATAATATAATATAATATATGTAAATATCCTCACCTCACTCTCTCTTCTAACTCACTCCATGCCATAGCCGACCTTCCCCACCCTCTCTCTAAATATCTATCTCCCTCTCTCTCTTTATATATTATATACACACACTCAATTATATTAATCTCTCTCTCTCTCTCTCTCTCCTTAGCCCCACACACCACTCCCCTCACCATCACACTCAGCCATCTCTCCCCTCTCCCATCAGGACAACCCCCCCATGTGGCCGAGACTCTCTCCCCCTCTCTCTACATTCTCTTTCTCCCTCTCTCATTAATATAACACACACACACACATACACATACATATTCATCTCTCTCTCTCTTCTCTCTCTCTCACACACATACACCCACACCAGCACCACCTGCCCGACCACCCTCCTCCTGGCCCAGCCTCGCCTCCGGCCACCGGCCTCCGCCGCCGTCGGCCTCCCCCACAGCGACCTCTCCTCCTCCTCCTCCTCCTTCTTCACTATCACCACCATTATCATTATCATCACCACCTCCATGAACATCACCACCACCTCCACCACCTGCGCGCCACCGCCGCTGCGCCGCGCCGCCGCCGCCCTGGCCGCGCCAGGCCGCGCGCAGCCGTACGGGCAGCAGCCAACGCAGCAGCAGCTGCGAGCGCAGCAGTACGGGACAACCGCGCGCGCACCGGCCGGCCGCGCGCCGTCGCGGCCGCCGCCACCGCCGGGGTCGGCCCCCCTTGGCCGGGCGCACCCCTGGGCAGGCCCCCGTGGCGCGTCCCCTCTTCCCCGGCGCGAGAAACGCCCGATTCGTGCGTTTTGCACTGAATCACGTCGACGCGCGCGCGGACGGAATTCAAAATGTGCGCCTCATCGCAGCGACTTCGTGCGCATTTTTGGGAGATCCGGCCGTTGGATCGGCAAACTCCTTGCTCCGTCTCAATCTCGGTATATCCACCTTCATCCCTGTCAATTTTTGCCCGTTAATTTCGTCGTTTGATACATCAAAACCGGCCACCAAGTTGACGTTTTAATTTGTACTGTTTTTGGACAGTTTTGCGATGCCAACTTCGCGGGTTCGTATCTTCGTCGTCGCAGCTCCGTTTTGTGCGCTACCAATTCCGGTTCACAGCTGGTATAACCCTCTTCCTGTCCCCTTTAGATTTCATTTTAGTTTGAGCTTGTTAGGTCGGTCGAATTCGACGCCAAAGTTGGCCGTTCGAATTCTTAGTGTTGCACTTGTAAAATTCTATTTTTGAACCCGGGACTCCGGATTCAATTTCTGACACCACCAGTAGACTCGTGGCGTCGTTCTGGCATATTTTCATATAAAGTTTGCTTGATTTGGAGAACGTGGGCCCTGGCACGCATTTCGGTGCAAAGCGGGTCCCACTTTTTGGGTCAACGGGTCATTTTGAGTTCGGCTCATCGGAATCCAACTCTGGATATACCGTTGAGTTCGTATCGTCATTCTGGACTCATTGACATATAATTTGCTAGATTTTAGTGGACATTGGTTCCGACACGCATTTCGGTGCAAGTTGGATACCAATATCCGGGTCAGCGTATCATTTTGAGTTCGGCTCATCGGAATCCAATTCCGGATATACCGTTGAGTTCGTATCGTCATTCTGGACTCGTTGACATATAATTTGCTGAGTTTTGAAGACATTTGCTCCGGCACGCATTTCCGTGCAAACCGGATTCCAAATGTCCGCGTCAACGGACCATTTTGTGATCGGGACATCGAAATCCTATTTCGGACATACCGTTGGGTTCGTATCATCATTCTGGATTCGTAGACATATAATTTGTTAGGTTTTGTAGACTTCTATCCCGACACGCTTTTCGGTGCAAAGTGTGTCCAACGGCGGACATCATTTTGGCCCGAAATTACCGTTTTTGCTCCTGTGTCCAAAATGGACTTTTGGACAGGCTATCCTAGCTGAGTTGACCATTCTGGACACGTTGGTGATATTTATTTTATCATCCGACAACATCTGTAGATTTTTATCCTATTATTATAATCCTTCTCCTTTTGTGGTATTTTGAGTTCCATCGATTCCGGTGATTTCACAATCACTGAAATTGAATGTGTTGACCCTGTAGATGTTTATAGAGACTAGCCTTGACCCTGTTTGACCATGGTTGACTTCTTTGACTAAACGTCGAAGTAGAGTCAACATTTGACCTAGGTTAAACTAGTTTTGACCTAGAGTTGACCATAGTTGACCAGTTGACCAAAAGTCAACTGTAAGTCAACCATTGACCCAGTTTGACCTAGTTTGACTTGGTTTGACTTATTGTGGCCTAGTTTGACTTAGTGGACTGAGTCTGACCTAGATCGAGTAGCGTATACTATAGAATCAAGACTAACACTGTTGAACCCTAATTAGCTTATATATATCTTATCTTTAGGTCTGTGGCATCACTCTGAGCATTGACCCCATTTGACAGCTCAGGACCGCAGGCGAGTACATTCACTGATAGTTTTCATTGTCTTGATATCTACTATATCCGATTCAGTTGTAGTGTCTTACTTGATTCCCGACACGACAGTTCACGGACTAGTATACGTCGGATCCTGGCATGAGGTGTTATTCCTGGACTTTCTTGGTATATGGGTATGAGATATTTTTGTGTTTTCTGTACTTGTATAGACATGGACTTGGGAGTGGGCTGATCACCTGCTTTTGAATCCTGTGTCATGACGTGCCATGTCCGGATCCGTGATACTATTCGGGGGATAGAGGGGAATTATTAGGGGTTATGTGATCAAGCCTCCGTGATGATATTTTCGTGTTTTGCTGGCGCCACCCTCACCTCACGTAGGGTGTAGCAGATACCCCCTTCCGGTTATCCAGGTTGGCCGGCATGACCCTCTTCGGAGGCCCTCGTCAGAGGTTCCGTGTGATTGTCGAGCCAAGTGGATAACCGTTCCCTTGTTTCCCCAACCGATCACATTTTGCCCTAATAATTCAAATCACTTTTTATTTATTTGTTGTCATATCTTACATTCCAGTTCACCTTTACTTACTGTACTTTCACCATGCTATGATTTATTTCTCATATGCTCTACCTGCCTTTTATACTGTACCATGATGATGGGACTAGGTTCTGTCCGGAAGAAGGGTTACAACCCCGGTCCTTGTTTGGTTTAAGGGTTGTAACTCGACTTTCGAATGGTTCCCAAGTCGCCTATATCTTTGTCTTGTATTTTATTATACTGTCTCTTATAGTATTTGTCAATTCACATGGAACTGCTGTTAGTGTTTGTACTTGCTCATTTTCCTGACAGGATACCGTTGATAATATTTTAGGAGTTGTTATACCATTAGTGGACTTCATGATGTTGCTAGCTGAGGTGGATCTCACTATTCTTCTATGTGAGTTGCCTGGTAGTTATCCTTAGTTAGTCTTGTTTTTCCTTCTTTATTTTATGTCTTATGATTCATTCTAGTAGTTTCTAGTTGTTCTTGTGCTTTAGTTATCTTTCTCGTCTCATCATCCCTAGCTGTTGTGATGTGACTAGAGTATATTTATAGTTATAGGCCTTCTAGACGTAGTGTATATTTATTGGGTACTAGACAGCGTTCTACCACTGCGGCGTAGGCTGGGCGTCGTCTACGTATTCGTACCCGTATATCCGGGTGCGGGTCGTGACACGTTTTTAGTGGTGGCCCATGCAGGTCAGTCTTTGCAATTAATGCGAAGTCGTGGTAGTACTTGAGCTTATCTGTACTACTGCGAGCCTGCCCTAGGATTAAGGTTGAGTCATGGAATATTTTAGGAATTTGGTACTCAGTCACATATTAGGAACTCTTGGTAGATTCCAGGGATGACCCCTGGAAATCTTATTTCGAACTTTTCGAAACTTTTCCTATTTGTTCTGTCCGTCCTGATTTCTGAAACATCTGTCCGTTATCAACTTTATTCTTTCTTGGAATGAGTTTGTGGACCCCAGCGGGAAGGTATAATTTGAACTTATATATCTTCTAGGTCGAGACGAGAATATGATTTACCAGTCTCATATCAGGTTGGGATTGTTTTAGATTATATTCCAATGATTTCCTTTATCTTGACCTAGATAGTACCTTTGGACAACTCCTGAGAATTTTCTTCTAAACCCTATCTCGGAATCTGTTTCCGCTAGTTTCCATTTACTTATCTTTGATTCGTTGTTGAATTTTAAATCTTGATGTTCGTTCGTTGTTGACTTCGATTTTGACTTTGTTTGAGATAAGTTTTTAAGGATTGAGTTAAGATATCCTGATAAACATATTTGATGGAGACGATGAGAACGATAAATGTCTACTTTATTTATGCAGTTTAGAATTTATCGCAGTCATATTAGCTAGCCTGACAAGGACATGGAGCCTGATTTTGGATATACTATCCTAGTTATGGAATTTAGATTCTCTTGCAGCCATACCGGTTGGCGTGGTAAGAAATCTAGATCACATGATTATAGGGTGTATACCTTAGTTATGGAATCTATCGTTTATTGCAGCTATGTTTACTGACGTGGCATAAATTCTGGCAACATGGTTTTGGATAGATGTGTATGGTTATCAGGTCATATCTTAAGTTGATTCACTTCTTTTACCAATTGAGCAAGATAATTCCTACCATTATTCTTGTTTATCATTATTCTCTCTCCCATCGCATGATGATTTTCTCATCTTACCGTAATTTCCTTTGCCTTGTTTAGCTATATCTTGACTACACCAATCAACTATCTCGTATCTACATCTGTCATCTACACTTGAAAACTCTGAAAATTTTGAAAATTTTCATATCTCAATTGTTTCTTAAATTTCGATACTGTTAAGATTTTGATTTCCCTTCTGTCCATGATCAATCAGTTTTCGTCGTCTTGTTTATCGTGCCAAAGAGTCTTGGTTGCTGACTAAACTCTAGATGACTTCAAATTCCTTGTGACTTGGATTTTCATCCTTGGATTCTCGTGCCTAGCCTTCGTTGATCTTATTCTCCATCTTGTCCAATTCTGAATTACTCGAAAGTTGATCAACTTAGATTGTGTTGAGACAAATTTCTTTATCGTGGTTGGATTTCAATGCTATTAACCTTCGTGCATTGACTTCCGATTTTGAGCATGTTTGGATTTTTAAACACTCGTGCCTATACTCTTTTCGACCTAGATTTGATTTTCTGATTGTATCTGAAATTTCCTTGTGCTTAATCATGCCTATCTCAAATCCTAAATCAAATTTCAGTAAGCTGAAATCCTATTATCAATATTTGTCAATTGTAACCGGATGAAGCTCAAGTTTTGATTTTGTTGTCATACCTCTATCGTGCCAGGTGATCTTTAGACTATTTCCAATTTTATTCACGCTCGAACTTGGAGCGTATTCCATGATTTTATTAATCATACTCTTCAATCTTGATCAGGTCTATAAGACCTTGACTTTGATTTTGTTGTGTCTGAAACTCCAGCTCAATCATGCCAAGTCTTGTTTTGGTCATGATTATCTCTCATCTTGATCAAGCCTGTGTGACTTTCAGGCTGATTATCCCTTAACCCGAGTGCTACACGTCACCTCGTACGTGGACTTCATCTATAACTTTCGTTCTCCTAAGTCATATCTAAATCGTGCCCCAATGACTTGACTTATTTCTGAAATCACGCACGTATGATTCTGTTCCTATTTTGATTCTATCGTGCGGAAATTTTTATCGTACCTGAATAATTGTGAATTGATTATCTTAATCGTGTAAACTTGTCATTCTATGATCGTGCCTAAGTTTTTGCCTAAAAACATTCTATCTTGTTTTACCCCTACTACAACCTTAATTTCGAGGACGAAATTTCTATAAGGTGGGTAGGATGTAAGCCCCCCCTGAATTTCCCGAATTATTTTTTTGAATTTTCTAATGAATTATTTTCAATAATTCATTTCTATATAATTAATTTCGATTTGATTAATTTTGATTTAATGCTCTTTACCGTGACTTGGATTTCTAGAGCATCAGGGATGCCAGTCTCTAGAAACTTCCTTCTTGGAGTTTGTAGTAGACGAGATTATCTTCACAGTGATATTTCGTGTCCCACTCGAACTTGTTCCCTTGTGCTCCATTTGATTCGCGCAACTTCGGGTCAATTTAGACCAATTTATCGTCTGCCGTAATTCGTGACTTAACTTCCAACTTAATTTCCGGGCCCGACATCAGTCCAATCCGGTCGACCCAATATATGGCCCTGGCCTGTTTTGAGCCTACTATGCACATGCCACTTGCGCGCTATCAAATTGATCTCTCTTGTGCCCCCAATTCATCAATGAATTAATTGGTTTAATTTATAAATTAATTAAATCTTGGCTTCGACTTTGTCCAAACTTGGCCCAACGTCCGACCCAGTTTGGTGTGGGCCCTGTCATGACTGCCCATACATCCCCCTGATGTGTCTGTATTTTTTTCTCTATTTAAAAACACGTTTATTTTATATAAATATCTCTTTTGCTCTCTCTTTTATATATATGTATATATATATACATATATAATATAATATATGTAAATATCCTCACCTCACTCTCTCTTCTAACTCACTCCATGCCATAGCCGACCTTCCCCACCCTCTCTCTAAATATCTATCTCCCTCTCTCTCTTTATATATTATATACACACACTCAATTATATTAATCTCTCTCTCTCTCTCTCTCTCCTTAGCCCCACACACCACTCCCCTCACCATCACACTCAGCCATCTCTCCCCTCTCCCATCAGGACAACCCCCCATGTGGCCGAGACTCTCTCCCCCTCTCTCTACATTCTCTCTCTCCCTCTCTCATTAATATAACACACACACACATACACATACATATTCATCTCTCTCTCTCTTCTCTCTCTCACACACATACACCCACACCAGCACCACCTGCCCGACCACCCTCCTCCTGGCCCAGCCTCGCCTCCGGCCACCGGCCTCCGCCGCCGTCGGCCTCCCCCACAGCGACCTCTCCTCCTCCTCCTCCTTCTTCACTATCACCACCATTATCATTATCATTATCATCACCACCTCCATGAGCATTGTCACGACCCGTTACCCAAATTGTTGGGCCGGGCCGAGCCATGTCCAGCCTACGCTTAAGATAAAGCGCAGTAAGCTGTTCTAGAGATAACAAGACAAGACTAAATGTGCTAACAGTTCTATAAGTGAAGAAGAATCATAAATGCTCCAAACACAAAAGTCGTCGTATATAGTGAAATATCCAAGTACAAGTAAACTGAAATGTAAAACTGGATACATGTCCAGTTACAAAATGGTATAGTCTAATACATGACTACACTAAGTATCCCAAGCAGCTACGCAAACTAGACGAGTCTCCCCGCAGGAACATCCTCGTATGGCAAAATCGGGTCCTCGGCAGTGACTCCATAATACGAATCACAGAGCAACTCCTCCTCAGTAAGTATACCTACAACGTTATCCTGTCAGGACGGGAGCAAGTACAACCTCTACAACTAAAGTACTGAACATATAATGAAAGAGATGTACAACAAGGATCATGGTGTGATAAGTCTATAAAACAGGAATACTGGAAACATGTCATCATGGTACAACTGGGATCACAGTATCATAGTAACATAGGGAACATGGCATCTATCTCATGTCGTATCACAATCATGTCATCATAATCTATCATGGCAAGGATACATATGTCATAGAGACAGATGTATATGTAATGTTTAAAACTGTAGCAGGTACGTGATCGGTCAATAGGTATACAATGTGCTGTGGCACATAATAAAATGTACTTCCGTACAAGTGATAGGGCGAGAGATGTACATACGCACAAATCTGCCTTGGTAAGTAAGGCCTACGGCGCTGTAACATATAAAATGAAACATTGCTCGGTACTATATAGGGGGGGCATGATCACGTACTTTACTATCAGTTTTCCCATACCCATATTCTAATCATGTGAGAGATACATCAAGATGGTTCTAAGCATGGTAGTAATGGAAAGTACAACATGTGACGTTTTAACTTGCTACCCCAAGGATCAGCAATTAACATGGTTAATACATGTTCTAGCATTAAAAGACAGTAAATGAGTATGTAGATGTACTTGCCTCTAGCAAAGTAAAACAAGCTGCGATAAATGTGCTATGGATGTCTGGTAACTCGTCACTGTAGGAATAAATACAATAACTTAGCTTTTACACTAAGCTAAAATACTAGAACACTAATTGGTGCGACACGACTTGTGACTGGGCACCTAGCCAAAATGATGACTTGGCATAGGAGACCAATGTGGGGGTGACACACTATGTTAACTAACTTTCTAGGGTCTTTACACTAGTGAGGGATGGGGTTCAACACGACTAAAACTCCAAATAACACAAAAAGCTACAAGTCGTAATTAATCAGTAAATAAATCAAAAGATCATTGTTTTCTAACAATTTTTAAAGTAGACAAAAAGCCTAGTTTTGCATAAAACAAAGTACCAAAACGATCCTTGCTAACTATAGAAATTTATTATAATTTTTCTGGAATTTATTAACCAGTACAAATATTTTATAAAAATCAGTTTTCCTAAGTATACAGAAAGTGAGTTTTGGTTTCATATGCCAAACTAGTGGCAAAACAGTAATTTAAATACTACAAAAATTATACTAAATTAGCTAACTTAACAAAGTATCTAAAAACCATTTTTCCATAATTTTAGCAATACTTTAAGTATTTTTAGAAAATCAAAAATAGCATTGTACATAATAATTAATTATCTGCGTATTTTGTCCATGTACATAATTTGAACCAAAGTTCAAATACAGGACCCAAGGCCATGAATCAAGTCCAATATGACTTGAACAGGTCTTGAATGTGTGAAAACATATTTGAGCCCAAATACCCATGCTAGGCTTGGACATCAAATGGTTGCAGTAATTTAAATACAATAAAATACAAGTTGGTAATAGTGCAAAATAAATATTATTATTTTAATAAGGTAAATTTATACAAAAGAATATTCACATACCTATGTCAAAAGTACATATATATATACACAAGAAAATACTTAATTTATAAAGTATATATATATATATATATAATAATATATATACATACATAAGAAAATACATATACATATACATGTGCGTACATATATATATATATATAAATACTAACATATATACATATAATTTACTAACCATAAAATATATACATATATACATACATACTGTTTTAAAACAGTATATATATACATATATACTAATATACACATATATATATATATATACATATATATATATATATATATATATATATATATATATATATATATATATATATATATATATATATATATATATAAAAACAGTAAAAGAAAAAGAAAAGAAAAAGAAAAAGAAAAAAGAAAAAGAAACTGAAACAGGGGGGCTCGAACCCTGTCCAGAGAAGCGCGGGGGGGGGGGGGGGGGGGGGGGGGGGGGGGTTTAGTGTTTACGCGCTGGCCAGTGGGCCAGCGGCCCGCTTTGTTAGAGATAGGATTAGGGTTAGTTTTATTTCGTTTTAGTTGTTTTAAATAATAAAAAAAATAATACACAGTCCTGTGTCCTGACAGTTAAGGACACAGGGTTTGCCCGTGTCCGTGCTTCGCACGACACGCACGAGTCCTAGTTCTCGTGTCCAGCTACTGGACAAACATTCCCGTGTCCTGGCGAGTCTCTCTCGTGAAATCGAGACACAGCCGACACGAAAATGAAGCTGACACTTACGTGTCCGGCGAAGAAGAAGGGTTTCGAGAGGGCGAACGGCGGCTGGGGGCGTTGGCGTCGTGGCGCTCGGGTGGCGATCGACTCGCCTCGTCGAGACGAACTTAGTGGTGGCGGTGGTTGGGGGTGTTGGCCGCTGTGGGGGTGGCGGAGGAGATCGTCGGAGCTAGGGTTGAGGCTAGGGTTTCGGGGAGGAAAGGTGGTCGTGGAGGGTGGCGGAGAGGATTTAGGGTTAGGGTTCAGTAGGGGGGAAAAGAGGGGAGTTTTATAGAGGGGTTAGGGCGGTCGGGCTGGCCGGGAAAGGCGGGGGCAGGGCGGTGGAGACGTCGGGCAGTCGTCGGTCGGGGGGAGTCAACGGGAGTGGTTGGGGAGAGAGAGAGAGTTTAGCAGTTAGGTCCCCGATTTTTAGAAATTTACATTTAGGTCCTAAACAGGGTAAAATGCAAATGATAATTTGCACTCCGCACTAATAACAAATTATTAATTGCAAACTAATATATAAACAATTCTAAAAATTACAAAACACTATTCAAACAATTCAGAAAATTACATAATGCTATTAAAACATTTAAATAAATTATAAAATAATATTTTTGTATTTTAAAACTCATTTAAAATCATTTAAAAATTATAGAAAAATTCCTAAAAATTCCTAAAAATTATTTAAGGCTATAATTGACATTAAAAATTAATTAACACTAATTAAAATGGATTTGAAAAATCAGGGGCTTACAAGTCTTCCCTCCTTGAAAAATTTTGTCCTCGAAATTCACAAGGATTGAAGACCCGACAATGTTCTAACATGGCAAGCAATGCAACAAAAGACTAAGGCTACGATCAAAACTAACCTCCTGAAACCTGTTCCGGCTCCGGCTCAAGGACTAGGCTATAAGTCTTCCCCTGGGGTCCCTTGGCTACTGGGCAGTCTCGAATCTGATGGATGGCAGACCCACAAGCTAAACACTGTCCTAACCTCTTCCTGCAAACGACGAATTCATGCCCTGGTCTTCCGCAGAAAGAACATATAGCTCCCTTCTGCTGCTGCTGCTGTCGGGGTCCCGGGGCTCTAACTGGCTGGGTTGGGTGATGTGATGTAGGGGGATGGTAAGTCTGCTGGGGTGGCGTCGGTGCTCTCTGCTGGAAAGCCTGACGCTTGGACGGTCCCTCATGATGTACAGAAGCCGGCCTCTTGCTAGACAGAAGACGCTCCTCAATGCTCCGGGCTAACTCTAGGCTCTGGTAGTAGTCAGTCGTACCGTTCGCCACTATAAGAATGCCAATGTCTGGAACTAGACCGTGGCAAAACCTACGGGTCATCTCCTCTGGATCAGCAACCAGACTAGGAGCAAAACGGCTCAAGCGACTGAACTCTCCCGCATAGTCGTCAACAGAACGGTTCCCCTGCTGGATGTTCTGGAATCGTAGCCCCATGGCTACTCTAGCAGTGGTCGAGAAGAATTTCTTCTTGAACTGGGTCTTGAACTGGTCCCAGGTGGCTCTACCTCTCGCGAACAACGGCTCATTCCTGAACCAAACTCCGGCTAAGTCTATCAGCAGAAATCCTGCTGCCTCGACCTGAAGGTCATCCGGCATCCTAACTCCCAGAAGCTTCCTCTCTACAGAATCTAGCCAGTCATCAGCTACTACTATGCCCTCAGTCCCTGAGAACTCCTTGGGATTCAGACCCATGAAGTCCTTGACCGTCCCCGCTCTCTGCCGCGGCTCTACATATGGTGGGACCACGGGACGTCCCTCAGAACGCTCCATGCTCTGGCGGAGTAGGGTAGTCTGCTCCTGATGGGTTGTTAGGAACCCCTGGATCAGTGTGAGCAGCTGGGTCCCGTCGAGAGTGACGGAAGCCTGGGTGGGTATAGTGATAGGGGGTGGTGGAAGTATCGGGTCCTGCCGGGCCTGGGATGTGGAAGGTGGTATCTGGGTCTGTGGATCTGTGGAGTGGGGGAATGTGGTAGGTGGAGGTGTATCAGTCAACTGGTCAGCTGACTGGATATGGAGGGCCCCATTCTCGGGGGTAATATGCTGGGACGAACGAGTAAGCACCATCTAAATTACACATAAAAGACTTATAAGGACTCGTTTAAAGTAAGCAATCATATGCAAGAAAATCTAATTATAATAGCAATCATGTGATGTGTTTCCTATGTTGCAATCCTAGCATTCCTCTAGGTGTTCTAAGCGTCTTTCCTAATGTTGTCTAATTACCTTAAGTTCCTAATTACAGGCATGTTTGGTACAATAACGTAACCAAACAGTTTAGTCAGGACCTGCATGGGCCGCCAAAAAAACATGTCACGACCCGTTACCCAAATTGTTGGGCCGGGCCGAGCCATGTCCAGCCTACGCTTAAGATAAAGCGCAGTAAGCTGTTCTAGAGATAACAAGACAAGACTAAATGTGCTAACAGTTCTATAAGTGAAGAAGAATCATAAATGCTCCAAACACAAAAGTCGTCGTATATAGTGAAATATCCAAGTACAAGTAAACTGAAATGTAAAACTGGATACATGTCCAGTTACAAAATGGTATAGTCTAATACATGACTACACTAAGTATCCCAAGCAGCTACGCAAACTAGACGAGTCTCCCCGCAGGAACATCCTCGTATGGCAAAACCGGGTCCTCGGCAGTGACTCCATAATACGAATCACAGAGCAAATCCTCCTCAGTAAGTATACCTACAACGTTATCCTGTCAGGACGGGAGCAAGTACAACCTCTACAACTAAAGTACTGAACATATAATGAAAGAGATGTACAACAAGGATCATGGTGTGATAAGTCTATAAAACAGGAATACTGGAAACATGTCATCATGGTACAACTGGGATCACAGTATCATAGTAACATAGGGAACATGGCATCTATCTCATGTCGTATCACAATCATGTCATCATAATCTATCATGGCAAGGATACATATGTCATAGAGACAGATGTATATGTAATGTTTAAAACTGTAGCAGGTACGTGATCGGTCAATAGGTATACAATATGCTGTGGCACATAATAAAATGTACTTCCGTACAAGTGATAGGGCGAGAGATGTACATACGCACAAATCTGCCTTGGTAAGTAAGGCCTACGGCGCTGTAACATATAAAATGAAACATTGCTCGGTACTATATAGGGGGGGGCATGATCACGTACTTTACTATCAGTTTTCCCATACCCATATTCTAATCATGTGAGAGATACATCAAGATGGTTCTAAGCATGGTAGTAATGGAAAGTACAACATGTGACGTTTTAACTTACTACCCCAAGGATCAGCAATTAACATGGTTAATACATGTTCTAGCATTAAAAGACAGTAAATGAGTATGTAGATGTACTTGCCTCTAGCAAAGTAAAACAAGCTGCGATAAATGTGCTATGGATGTCTGGTAACTCGTCACTGTAGGAATAAATACAATAACTTAGCTTTTACACTAAGCTAAAATACTAGAACACTAATTGGTGCGACATGACTTGTGACTGGGCACCTAGCCAAAATGATGACTTGGCATAGGAGACCAATGTGGGGGTGACACACTATGTTAACTAACTTTCTAGGGTCTTTACACTAGTGAGGGATGGGGTTCAACACGACTAAAACTCCAAATAACACAAAAAGCTACAAGTCGTAATTAATCAGTAAATAAATCAAAAGATCATTGTTTTCTAACAATTTTTAAAGTAGACAAAAAGCCTAGTTTTGCATAAAACAAAGTACCAAAACGATCCTTGCTAACTATAGAAATTTATTATAATTTTTCTGGAATTTATTAACCAGTACAAATATTTTATAAAAATCAGTTTTCCTAAGTATACAGAAAGTGAGTTTTGGTTTCATATGCCAAACTAGTGGCAAAACAGTAATTTAAATACTACAAAAATTATACTAAATTAGCTAACTTAACAAAGTATCTAAAAACCATTTTTCCATAATTTTAGCAATACTTTAAGTATTTTTAGAAAATCAAAAACAGCATTGTACATAATAATTAATTATCTGCGTATTTTGTCCATGTACATAATTTGAACCAAAGTTCAAATACAGGACCCAAGGCCATGAATCAAGTCCAATATGACTTGAACAGGTCTTGAATGTGTGAAAACACATTTGAGCCCAAATACCCATGCTAGGCTTGGACATCAAATGGTTGCAGTAATTTAAATACAATAAAAATACAAGTTGGTAATAGTGCAAAATAAATATTATTATTTTAATAAGGTAAATTTATACAAAAGAATATTCACATACCTATGTCAAAAGTACATATATATATACACAAGAAAATACTTAATTTATAAAGTATATATATATATATATAATAATATATATACATACACAAGAAAATACATATACATATACATGTGCGTACATATATATATATATATAAATACTAACATATATACATATAATTTACTAACCATAAAATATATACATATATACATACATACATACATACTGTTTTAAAACAGTATATATATACATATATACTAATATACACATATATATATATATATATATATATATATATGTATATATATATATATACATATATATATATATATATATATATATATATATATATATATATATATATAAACAGTAAAAGAAAAAGAAAAGAAAAAGAAAAAGAAAAAGAAAAAGAAACTGAAATAGGGGGGCTCGAACCCTGTCCAGAGAAGCGCGGGGGGGGGGGGGGGGGGGGTTTAGTGTTTACGCGCTGGCCAGTGGGCCAGCGGCCCGCTTTGTTAGAGATAGGATTAGGGTTAGTTTTATTTCGTTTTAGTTGATTTAAATAATAAAAAAAAATAATACACAGTCCTGTGTCCTGACAGTTAAGGACACAGGGTTTGCCCGTGTCCGTGCTTCGCACGACACGCACGAGTCCTAGTTCTCGTGTCCAGCTACTGGACAAACATCCCCGTGTCCTGGCGAGTCTCTCTCGTGAAATCGAGACACAGCCGACACGAAAATGAAGCTGACACTTACGTGTCCGGCGAAGAAGAAGGGTTTCGAGAGGGCGAACGGCGGCTGGGGGCGTTGGCGTCGTGGCGCTCGGGTGGCGATCGACTCGCCTCGTCGAGACGAACTTAGTGGTGGCGGTGGTTGGGGGTGTTGGCCGCTGTGGGGGTGGCGGAGGAGATCGTCGGAGCTAGGGTTGCGGCTAGGGTTTCGGAGAGGAAAGGTGGTCGTGGAGGGTGGCGGAGAGGATTTAGGGTTAGGGTTCAGTAGGGGGGAAAAGAGGGGAGTTTTATAGAGGGGTTAGGGCGGTCGGGCTGGCCGGGAAAGGCGGAGGCAGGGCGGTGGAGACGTCGGGCAGTCGTCGGTCGGGGGGAGTCAACGGGAGTGGTTGGGGAGAGAGAGAGAGTTTAGCAGTTAGGTCCCCGATTTTTAGAAATTTACATTTAGGTCCTAAACAGGGTAAAATGCAAATGATAATTTGCACTCCGCACTAATAACAAATTATTAATTGCAAACTAATATATAAACAATTCTAAAAATTACAAAACACTATTCAAACAATTCAGAAAATTACATAATGCTATTAAAACATTTAAATAAATTATAAAATGATATTTTTGTATTTTAAAACTCATTTAAAATCATTTAAAAATTATAGAAAAATTTCTAAAAATTCCTAAAAATTATTTAAGGCTATAATTGACATTAAAAATTAATTAACACTAATTAAAATGGATTTGAAAAATTAGGGGCTTACAAACATCACCACCACCTCCACCACCTGCGCGCCACCGCCGCTGCGCCGCACCGCCGCCGCCCTGGCCGCGCCAGGCCGCGCGCAGCCGCACGGGCAGCAGCCAACGCAGCAGCAGCTGCGAGCGCAGCAGCAGCTGCGAGCGCAGCAGTGCGGGACAACCGCGCGCGCACCGGCCGGCCGCACGTCGTCGCGGCCGCCGCCACCGTCGGGGTCGGCCCCCCTTGGCCGGGCGCACTCCCGGACAGGCCCCCGTGGCGCGTCCCCTCTTCCCCGGCGCGAGAAACGCCCGATTCGTGCGTTTTGCACTGAATCACGTCAACGCGCGCGCGGACGGAATTCAAAATGTACGCCTCGTCGCTTCGACTTTGTGTGCATTTTCTGGGAGATCCGGCCGTTGGATCGGCGAACTCCTTGCTCCGTCTCAATCTTGGTATATCCACCTTCATCCCTGTCAATTTTTGCCCGTTAATTTCGTCGTTTGATACATCAAAACCGGCCACCAAGTTGACGTTTTAATTTGTACTATTTTTGGACAATTTTGCGATGCCAACTTCGCGGGTTCGTATCTTCGTCGTCGCAGCTCCGTTTTACGCGCTACCAGTTCCGGTTTACAGCTGGTATAACCCTCTTCCTGTCCCCTTTAGATTTCATTTTAGTTTGAGCTTGTTAGGTCGGTCGAATTCGACGCCAAAGTTGGTCGTTCGAATTCTTAGTGTTGCACTTGTAAAATTCTATTTTTGAACCCGGGACTCCGGATTCAATTTCTGACACCACCAGTAGACTCGTGGCGTCGTTCTGGCATGTTTTCATATAAAGTTTGCTTGATTTGGAGAACGTGGGCCCTGGCACGCATTTCGGTGCAAAGCGGATCCCACTTTCTGGGTCAACGGGTCATTTTGAGTTCGGCTCATCGAAATCCAACTCTGGATATACCGTTGAGTTCATATCGTCATTCTGGACTCGTTGACATATAATTTGCTAGGTTTTAGTGGACATTGGTTCCGACACGCATTTCGGTGCAAGTTGGATACCAATATCCGGGTCAGCATGTCATTTTGAGTTCGGCTCATCGGAATCCAATTTCGGATATACCGTTGAGTTCGTATCGTCATTCTGGACTCGTTGACATATAATTTGCTGAGTTTTGAAGACATTTGCTCCGGCACGCATTTCCGTGCAAATCGGATTCCAAATGTCCGCGTCAACGGACCATTTTGTGATCGGGACATCGGAATCCTATTTCGGACATACCGTTGGGTTCGTATCATCATTCTGAATTCGTAGACATATAATTTGTTAGGTTTTGTAGACTTCTATCCCGACACGCTTTTCGGTGCAAAGTGTGTTCAACGGCGGACATCATTTTGGCCCAAAATTACCGTTTTTGCTCCTGTGTCCAAAATGGACTTTTGTACAGGCTATCCTAGCTGATTTGACCATTCTGGACACGTTGGTGATATTTATTTTATCATCCGACAACATCTGTAGGTTTTTACCCTATTATTATAATCCTTCTCCATTTGTGGTATTTTGAGTTCCATCGATTCCGGTGATTTCACAATCACTGAAATTGAATGTGTTGACCCTGTAGATGTTTATAGAGACTAGCCTTGACCCTATTTGACCATGGTTGACTTCTTTGACTAAACGTCGAAGTAGAGTCAACATTTGACCTAGGTTAAACTAGTTTTGACCTAGAGTTGACCATAGTTGACCAGTTGACCAAAAGTCAACTGTAAGTCAACCATTGACCCAGTTTGACCTAGTTTGACTTGGTTTGACTTATTGTGGCCTAGTTTGACTTAGTGGACTGAGTCTGACCTAGATCGAGTAGCGTATACTATAGAATCAAGCCTAACACTGTTGAACCCTAATTAGCTTATATATATCTTATCTTTAGGTCTGTGGCATCACTCTGAGCATTGACCCCATTTGACAGCTCAGGACCGCAGGCAAGTACATTCACTGATAGTTTTCATTGTCTTGATATCTACTATATCCGATTCAGTTGTAGTGTCTTACTTGATTCCCGACACGACAGTTCACGGGCTAGTATACGTCGGATCCTGGCATGAGGTGTTATTCCTGGACTTTCTTGGTATATGGGTATGAGATATTTTCGTGTTTTCTGTACTTGTATAGACATGGACTTGGGAGTGGGCTGATCACCTGCTTTTGAATCCTGTGTCATGACGTGCCATGTCCGGATCCGTGATACTATTCGGGGGATAGAGGGGAATTATTAGGGGTTATGTGATCAAGCCTCCGTGATGATATTTCCGTGTTTTGCTGGCGCCACCCTCACCTCACGTAGGGTGTAGCAGATACCCCCTTCCGGTTATCCAGGTTGGCCGGCATGACCCTCTTCGGAGGCCCTCGTCAGAGGTTCCGTGTGATTGTCGAGCCAAGTGGATAACCGTTCCCTTGTTTCCCCAGCCGATCACATTTCGCCCTAATAATTCAAATCACTTTTTATTTATTTGTTGTCATATCTTACATTCCAGTTCACCTTTACTTACTGTACTTTCACCATGCTATGATTTATTTCTCATATGCTCTACCTGCCTTTTATACTGTACCATGATGATGGGACTAGGTTCTGTCCGGAAGAAGGGTTACAACCCCGGTCCTTGTTTGGTTTAAGGGTTGTAACTCGGCTTTCGAATGGTTCCCAAGTCGCCTATATCTTTGTCTTGTATTTCATTATACTGTCTCTTATAGTATTTGTCAATTCACATGGAACTGCTGTTAGTGTTTGTACTTGCTCATTTTCCTGACAGGATACCGTTGATAATATTTTAGGAGTTGTTATACCATTAGTGGACTTCATGATGTTGCTAGCTGAGGTGGATCTCACTATTCTTCTATGTGAGTTGCCTGGTAGTTATCCTTAGTTAGTCTTATTTTTCCTTCTTTATTTCATGTCTTATGATTCATTCTAGTAGTTTCTAGTTGTTCTTGTGCTTTAGTTATTTTTCTCGTCTTATCATCCCTAGCTGTTGTGATGTGACTAGAGTATATTTATAGTTATAGGCCTTCTAGACGTAGTGTATATTTATTGGGTACTAGACAACGTTCTACCGCCGATACTGCGGCGTAGGCTGGGCGTCGTCTACGTATTCGTACCCATATATCCCGGTGCGGGTCGTGACAGGAATGGGTACTTCACCAAGGAAATGCAACTCAGTTTGAAAAAAGGTAGGAATCGCCAGTGTAGTGAAAACTTTACTGGATGCATTATGGGGACGGTCAATCAGCTGCGAGGGAATAAACCCTGGACTTGGTTGAGGAGATGGGGTACGATCCGGAGATGACACCTCATCGCCAGCAGGATTGGTCTTGTCAATGGCCATTCTCTGGAAGGTTTAGGATGCAAACATAAGCAAGGTATCCTACCAGTCTATAATCAAACAAAAATATTTATGTATATAATTCGGACCTATGTTGTGACAAATCAATGTTCTAGTGTTCTAATTGTTTCTAGGTATGTTTTCCTAAGTTGTTGTTATTGACCTGCATGGGCCACCACTAAAAACATGTCACGACCCGATCCCAAATAATTGGGTCGAACCGGATCATGCCCAGCCTGTACCGTTGTTGAGATGACGGCAGTAAGCTGTATCCACTATTGCAGGTAATCACAACAACATCTAAATATTTGTCACAACTCAATATTCGGGAATTTAAAACTTTATTCAACATTTGAAAAGTACAACCGGAATAGATAGACTGAAATAAAATGCTGAATTCAAATTATCAAAATTCTAAAACAACCAATCTGGAAACAGAAAATCTAGCTAAGCGATCGGCTCATCGGCCTCAGGTCCTGCGTCCTCCAAAGGGGACTCTGGCAACACCACAGGTGACAGAACCGGGTCATAATAGCTGTGGTATAACAGCTCAGCATCCTCAATATCCCCTAAAAATGTTATCTCCAGTCATGAGGGAACAAAGTACAATTCATGATAATCTAACAATTAAAATAATAATAGAATCATGCACTTTTAAACAATTTGAAAATAAACAGTTCTCCAGCAGTTAAAACATTGTGATATGAATAGGCAATGAATATGACCGGCTTGGGTTGTACAGTGAAAGATATGGCTTATCCCCGTGTGTAAGAGGGGTAAACTCGCACAGTTCTAAGTTATTATTTGGATATGGTCATACTCATTACACTACTCCCCCAGTCCCCAAACAGTTACAGTAGTTACAGTCAGTTCTCTCAGAGAGAGTTCCGTGTTGCATCGTGGTTTAAACTTACAATAAAACGATTATTAAATAATTATAAACTAACACAAAATGTACTTGCCTTTGTTTATGACTGGAAACGGTGTTGGTTTCGGGAAGATGCTAGGTTCGTCTCCGAGATCCTACAGTTGGAGAACTTGACTTAGAACCTTTGTGAAACCAAGCTAGGTGTGCTAGTTGCAATCTCTAGTAGCAGGTCCTAGTCAGATTTTAATCTTGGATTACGCTATCACAACAAATCTCGATTATCGGGTGCGTTGTAATTAATTACGAGGGAAAGATCAATTTAACTTTTTATTTTGGAAAACTCGTAGTTACCAATTTAATTGGTTAAAACTTTATATTTTTCATAATTATACATATAAAACTAAATTTCTTGTTTAATGAGAAAACATGATCTTTGTTTAAATATTACAAACTTGTAAATTTTAATGTGAGAAAAACCTCATTAATTTTTCTATATCAAAATAATATTTATTTTAGTTTTACGCATTTACGCTAAAAACCAGCAAAACCAGAAAATGAAAGAAAATAACGCTACAATAATTACAGGCCACAGAGAAAGAAAATAGAAAAGCTGGGCTTATGCCCTTACAAATTATTGAATTTAAATAAGAAATAGACCTGGGTTAGTCCTGAAATCTCTCCTACAATTTAATTATAAATAAAACTAATAATTAAAATAAATTTAATATTGAGTCTCAGATATTGGTCCAATCGTCATATAGGCTAGTGCCTCAACGTCCGGACGAAGCCGGTTTCGTCTGCACTTAGCCAGGGCCCATTGACCAATACGATCGTCGTCCAAAAATCCAAAATAATATTCTTTTCCGAAAAACCATTTTAAAATTATATTATAAAATTTTATAAAAATTTGGGCAGCATTCCCTCTATATTCGGGACAACCCAAAACTGGAAAAATGTGCCAACAATTCCAACAAATATCCCAAACCAGGAAGGACCCATTTATATAGAAAATATAATCACAGAAATCATTCCCGAAGCCTAATCAGAAAAACCCGAAATAAATCAGAAATCCCGAAATTCCGAAATTCAAAACCAATCCACAGAAACGTCCAAAATGAAATCCAGGATGTTTCCGAAGAAAGTTCGGAAATCCTGAAATAATCCCAACTATCAGAACTCTTTCCGAAGAGTTCTCGAGAAAAACCCGAAATCAACAGCAACTAAAAACCACAGAACAAAAATGTCAAGAATGGTTCCGAAATTCCCGGAAACCATAACGTAACAGAAAACCGAATTCCCGAAGAGAATTTGAGGACCAAATTCATCACAGACAATTAGGAAGGGACGAACTACTGTGATTATCCAGAAATTACCCAAATCGACGGAATCCGAAGGGTTGCCTCGGACTCAAAACGAAAATGGGAACCCACGGAGCACGGAACGACACAGCGGAACGGTGTCGAGCAGATGGGGACAGCAGCGGCGGCCAGAGGGGTCGGCCAGGGGTCGGGTCGCCGGAGCTCGGGGTCCGACGGGGCCTAGGGCACGGGGCACGGGTCCCGATCGGGCCGGGAAACTCGCTACCGGGGTGGGCGAGCCCGCGGACGTCGCTAGGGCACGCACGGAGGGGCACGAGGGCCGGGGAACGTGTCACTTCCCGTTCCCAGAATACGTATTTATTTAATAGTTACCATGTATTATTCTGTATTTAAATTTCTGTAAATTTATGCTAGTTAATTAATCTGCTCTTTAAATTTTCATGTTAATTTATCTCCTGCAACTTTATTTCTGCACTTTATTTCCTGCTTTTATTCCTGCATTTATTTTCGGCTTTTACCTCTTTGCTTTGCTTGCGGGTTGGCCTTGGATGAACCCATTGGACCCGGCCTAATACTCCCACCTACCACCACCCTTTCATTTAAAGCCCAAAACTATTTCTCTCTCTTCATTACTTCTTTCCATTTCACTTCTTCTTCCTCATAACTCTCCCACCAACCTAGAAGAGATAGGCAAGTGCCAACTTGCTTCTTGATGGATCCCCATTTTTATTGTTCCATCATCTTCCTCATTTGATTCTAAGTCTCTTTAGTACTTAGCATTTTCAATTTCCATGGCTTATTTGTTGTAGATCTAAGTTTGATACATTTTCGAATTTCTTAGGTTTTGATCTAGTAAACCTTGTTATCTTCAAGTTTCGATGGTTCCATGTTGTAGAGAATTTCGTTCTACCCAATTTTGACCTATGGAAGTCCATATTTGGGCTTGGGATGAAGGATTTATGAAGCTTGGAAGCAATGGTTCCCATGGTTCTGTTCTCAGAAAAATTCGGAGAAGAAGAACCGTCCCAGCCGCATGAAATCTTCATTCCTCAGCGCATGAAAATCTTTATTCCTACAGAATTCTTTATTCTACAGCGCATCAAATCTTCATTCCTCAGCGCATGGAAATCTTTATTCCCACAGCAATCTTCATTCCACAGCGCATCAAATCAATCACTTCCCACAGCCAAGGCGCATGAATCTATTTATTTCCCAATTACTTCCCACAGCCAAGGCGCATGAGTTGTTTATTTCCCAATCACTTCCCACAGCCAAGGTGCATGAGTTATTTATTTCCCAATCACTTCCCACAGCCAAGGCGCATGAGTTATTTATTTCCCAATCACTTCCCACAGCCAAGGCGCATGAGTTATTTATTTCTCAATCCTTTCCCTCAGGCGCATGGGTTTATTTATTTCTCAATCCTTTCCCTCAGACGCATGATATTATTTATTTTCCAATCTTATTTCACAGCGCATGATATTTGTTTCCCAATCTCATTCCTCAGGCGCATGGATTATTTATTTTCACAGCGCATGATATTTGTTTCCCAATCTCATTCCTCAGGCGCATGGATTATTTATTTTTACAGCGCATGATATTTTTTTCCCAATCTCATTCCTCAGGCGCATGGATTATTTATTTCCCAATCTTATTTTACAGCGCATGATATTTATTTCCCAATCTCATTCCTCAGGCGCATGGATTATTTATTTCTCAATCTTATTCCACAGCGCATGATATTTATTTCCCACAGCCGCATTCCTCAGGCGCATGGATTATTTATTTTCACAGCGCATGAGTTTAATTATTTCCCAATCATTTCCCTCAGGCGCATGATATTATTTATTTCCCAATATTCCCCACAGTGCATGAGATTTATTTAT
Organism: Iris pallida; assembly: GCA_029216955.1. Lineage (NCBI taxonomy): Eukaryota > Viridiplantae > Streptophyta > Magnoliopsida > Asparagales > Iridaceae > Iris > Iris pallida. Next base: position 2,291,212 of record JANAVB010008197.1, read on the forward strand.
TCCCCAATCATTTCCCACAGTGCATGAGATTTATTTATTCCTCAATCATTTCCCACAGTGCATGAGATTATTTATTTTCCAATCATTATTTATTTTCCAATGTTTATTTCCCGAATTTGGCATTAATTAACATTGATTGTTATCTTGATTAATTATTGATCATGCGTTCCTAGATGGAACTAAGAGACTGGCTAGTCGTCTTATTGAAATGAATGAATGAGACACATTCATATTAAGTATGAACTACTATAATCGATTGGCCGATCCCGAATATTGACATACAGGCACACATGCAGGCTTCAATTTATTAATTTATTTATTTTACTATAAAAGAAGCATGTGTACTTTATGGTCAAGGCATGATTGTTTCGTGGTTAGTTTGGATTGTTGCATTACGCTATGTAAGACCTACAACCTAACCGCACGGGTATCGTTGTAGAGCTGGGCATATCGTACTTTGTACGGAAGTAATCATTCCGAATGACCATGATCCACGGCATGGGATTTCACTCAACGTAGAGACTATTAAGTTAAATAAAAATAATGATTGCATGGAGAGAATGGATTCCCGAGTTCTTACATGGCAGCCCTCTTGGGACTAGTAGTACCCGACAGGCCGGCTGGTCCCCACAGATACTGCAAACCTGCCACACGGGCATGGAGCGGTATCTGGTAATACTATTTATTGTATATTGTATATTGATGACGGGCGTCCTGCTGGGACTCGTCTAATTCATGATTGGCGCAATTGATTGATTGGATCGACTAGCCTTGCTTGTCCATAGTAAGAACTGAGAAATCTTTATTGCATAATTCCAGGATAACTTGGGACTCACAGTAGTAAGCCGTAGGAGTTGGATGGCCGTTTAAGTTGATTTGTTTGTGTACTGTACCTACTCTGTTAACTAACTGAGATGATCAGAGCATCATGACATGACGGGCCAACTTCTGTCCTTGTTTGGTTGGGAGGTTGGTTCGAAGTGTCGGGATGTCACGTGAATCCCAGTAGCGAGCAGAGATCTATTATTATATTCTCTTATTTACTGGTTTAATGTCTCATATCGTGCTTCCTTGCGGTACTTGCTATTAGAGGTCTAACCTTTCTGGTTTTGCATGGCCAGATTTAGAGCCGGTTCCCGAGGACTCAGCTTACTTCCACCTCCAAGATGGTCAACACTAGAGGGATGATCGCAGGAGGACTCGAGTGGGTTTCTTACTTCCCCGCTCGTTTTGTTATTTACTTTATACTTTGCCGTTTGGCACCGACATGTTAGTCGGATTGTCTTGCACTTACTTTTGCATAATTGTAATTAAGTCAGACTGCAGCTGATAACAATTGTGTATATTTTTGCTACATCAGATCTGGCTATGTTTTGTAAAGCCAGATATCAAGAACATTTTGACAGAGCGTTTGGGACGCCTTACTGCTTTATCTTACATGTTCTCTATTACTGTTTCTTGTTCGAATGATTAAGACAATAGATGTGAAGTGACCCTAGTGAGACCTTTATGTAGTATGCACCCCCTCGTCTGGTTAGACAGCATTGATCGTATTATATGGTATTCATCTACCCGTAATACGTAGCTGGCTGAGTCATTCCCCCGCTCTCCAGTATTCTGGTTCTGGGGCGTGACAAGGTTTTAGTGGTGGCCCATGCAGGTCTGATTTCAGACTTGTGGGGTGTTTTAATTTATAGGATGTCTCAATCACACATGTTTCCCCTTGATCTCCTGATTCGTATTCTCGATTCTAGCTTGACATTTCGGTATCCTTTGACTTCATTGATCTTCCCTGTCCGACCGTTTGATTATTCTCTTGTCCCTTTTCTTAGGGGCACCTCGTCCGCATCTGTCAGGTTTGGGCAACAACAACAAGGGCAGCATGGGCAACCTGACCAGGTTGGTCAGCAACAAGAGCCAGTACAACCTCAAGAGGCTATTCAAGAAGAGGTGATAGTGGAACCAGCAGTTGGACCGCAGTATCCGGAGGTTCCAACACCACCAATAGTTCCACCTACCCCAGTGGAAGTGGACACACCAGCCCTTCTGGAGATCATGAGAGGGATGATGGCTACTCAGCAACATCAGATGTTAGCCCAGCAGCGCATGCACGCTCAGTTACAAGAGCAGAATGTACTACTTAACCAAGGATTGCAGAGAGCTTTGGAAAGAGGGGCAAGGCCAGATTCAGGAGCATCAGCCAGGTTTTGCAAGTACAACCCCCGTCGTTTCGAGGGCACGGAGGATGCCATCTCAGCAGATGCATGGCTTAAGGATATTGAGGCTATTCTGACAGCAGCTAAGGTGCCAGCAGAAGAACGTGTGGATCTAGTGAAGCTGTTACTTCAAGATCTCGCACGTGATTGGTGGGAATCAGAGGAGGTAGGCATCAGACGTCCTGTGGCTTGGGACGATTTTACAGCAAGATTCAAGACGGAGTACTATGGAGTTGTGGCGCAATTTGAGCTACAACAGAAGTTTATCAATCTTAGACAGGCTGGCAAGACTGTAGATGCTTATGCAGCAGAGTTCTGCAGATTGAGTAGGTTCGCCCCAGAGATGGTAGCAACAGAGAGCCAGAGGGCTATGAGGTTTCAGCAAGGGTTTCATCTTGAACTTTTGCAATTGATAGAGGGGCACAATTACCAGACTTTTGACGAAGTATTAACGGCAACTCGAAGGCATGAGATCACTATTCAGAGGCTTGCGGCAAGGACTGGGGGTCAGAAGAGATCCCACAGTCAGATTGAAGGAGGAGGGGGAGCAGCACCCCGAACAACAACACCATCCACTGGCATTCGTATCCACGATGTGGCGATACGAGGACCAGTACCACCAAGGCAGCAGCAACAGCATCAGAGGAAGAACCAGCAACCCCCAGCAGGCTGCACTTATTGTGGGAAGATAGGGCACACTAGAGATGTGTGTCGGACATTGAACGGGCTGTGTCTGATATGTGGAAATCCAGGTCATCGGGTTACCACATGTCCCATGAATTCGAGGTCAGGAGGACCAGTACAACAGTTTCCTGCTCTGCCAGCACCAGGGGCAGGGCAGTATCGAGGACCCGCAGTGGCAGTGAGACCATTGGCCCAGCATCCGTTAATGCCACAGGCTCAAATATTTCGGCAGCAGGGACCGCCGATGCAACAACACCAGCATAGACCACCCCAGCATCACCAAGGCAGGGGCCAGCGGCAGCACCAGGCTAGGCCGCAGCATGGGAACCAGCAAGGAGGTCGAGGACAGGCATTCACTCTGTCCTTGGAAGAGGCATTGGCATCGGAAGATGTTGTGGCAGGTAACATTCTCGTCGCCTCTTATCCCGCAGTAGCATTGTTTGATTCGGGAGTATCACACTCATTTATATCTGCACAATTTGCAACACGGCTAGGTATGGAGTTCGAGACATTGCCAGGGAGGTTGAATATACTCACTGGTAATGGGCTCGTAGGAGTTAGTAGAGTTATTCTAGCGTGTAGCGTTGTAGTTTGCGGGCATTCCTTACCCGTCCGGTTGATAGAATTTCCTGTTGGAAATTTCGACGTTATCTTAGGCATGGACTGGCTGAAAGACAGTCATGCGACAATAGATTGTCGTAGAGGGAGTGTATCTTTTGATATTCCAGGCATGAAGCGGTTCACCTTAGTCAGATCAGTAGCAACTCAACAAGAGCAGGGAGTAGTGACGGCAATGGAAGAAGTTCAAGTTCCGAAGGTAGTTGAAGAATTTCTGGACGTATTTTCCGAAGAACTTCCAGGTCTACCACCGGTTAGAGATATTGAGTTCAGCATAGAATTGACACCTGGAACTAAACCGATATCAGATCGAGTTTACAGAATGGCAGACTCGGAGCAGGCTAAGGTATATCAACACATAGAGGAACTAAAGGAGAAGAAGTTCATCCAAGCTAGCGTGTCACCATGGGCAGCACCAGTGGTACTTGTAGGAAAGAAGGATGGGTCGTCCAGATTGTGTATTGATTATAAGAAGCTTAACGCGGCGACAGTAAAGAACAAGTACCCACTACCCAGGATCGACGACTTATTTGATCAGTTGAGCAGGGCCAGAGTTTTCTCCAAGATAGATCTTCGTTCAGGGTATCATCAAGTGAGGGTTCGGAAGGAAGACATTCCCAAGACAGCATTCAGGTCGAAGTATGGGTATTATGAATTCTTAGTAATGCCGTTTGGTTTGACCAATGCTCCAGCAATATTTATGGATTTGATGAACCGCATCTTTATGCCGTACCTGGATCAATTTGTCGTTGTGTTTCTCGATGACATTCTTGTATATTCAACTAGTGAAGAGGAGCATGAAGACCACCTCAGGAAAGTGTTACAGGTTCTGAGAGAGAACCAGTTGTATGCCAAGCTCAGCAAATGTGAGTTTTGGTCGGATCACATTTCATTTCTGGGTCATATCATATCAGGAGCTGGAGTAGCAGTGGATCCCAAGAAGGTAGAAGCAGTAGAAAGTTGGCCAGTACCCAAGACCGTAGCAGATGTACGGAGTTTCTTGGGATTGGCAGGATATTACAGAAGATTTGTATCAGACTTTGCGAGACTTTCAGCACCCATGACTCGCTTGACACGGAAAGATGTGCCATTCGTCTGGTCGGCAGAATGCCAGGCATCATTTGAGAATCTGAAGCAGAAGTTGATATCAGCGCCTATTCTTACATTGCCAGTTGGACCCGGAGGATTTACAGTATATTGTGATGCGTCAGGTAAAGGACTTGGATGTGTCCTCATGCAACATGAGAAGGTGATAGCGTATGCATCTAGGCAGCTTCGAGACCACGAGAAGAATTACCCAACTCATGATTTGGAGTTGGCGGCAGTAGTATTCGCTTTGAAGCTATGGAGGCATTACTTATATGGTGACCGAGTGGAGATGTACACGGACCACAAAAGTCTGAAGTACATCTTTACTCAGAAGGAGCTGAACATGAGACAGAGAAGATGGCTGGAGTTGATCAAGGATTACGACGTGGAGCTTCAGTATCATCCAGGCAAGGCTAATGTGGTAGCAGATGCTCTCAGCAGGAGAGGCGGCGCATTTATGTTAACAACACAGAGGCATATTTTAGAAGACCTTCAGGAGATGGGCATCGAGGTTATACTTCCTAGTGATGTAGGAGTTCTGGCGAGTCTACAAGTTCAATCCGACTTAGTAGACAGGATCAAGGCAGCTCAGGCACAGGACCCAAGGATTCAGAAGCTTAGGGCAGAATGTGAGTCAGGACTCAGGAAGGAGATGCAAATTCATGAGGATGGTACACTTAGGTTTGGGTCACGTCTATGTGTGCCTAGTGGAGATATCAGACAGGAGGTTATGACTGAAGCTCATAGTTCTCAGTATTCTGTACACCCTGGAGGGACCAAGATGTACCAAGATATCAAGCAGCACTTCTGGTGGAACGGGATGAAGAGGGAGATAGCTAGATTCGTTTCCCGTTGCTTGGTATGTCAGCAAGTGAAGGCAGAGCAGCAGAGGCCAGCTGGATTATTGCAACCGCTTCCTATCCCGGAATGGAAGTGGGAGCATATTACAATGGACTTTGTGACCGGTTTACCAAGATCCCCAAGTGGTAAGGATGCTATTTGGGTGATAGTAGATCGGCTTACAAAGGTGGCGCACTTTCTTCCTTTCAGAGTAGGTCAATCTACGGAGAAGTTGGCAGAATTGTATATGCAGCAGATAGTCAGGCAGCATGGAGTCCATGTCAGTATTGTGTCAGACAGAGACACCCGTTTTACATCACATTTTTGGAAGAGCTTACATCATAGCTTGGGTACCAAGTTAAGGTTTAGCACGGCTTACCATCCACAGACGGATGGACAATCAGAAAGAACAATTCAGACTTTGGAAGACATGTTGCGAGCTTGCACTCTGGATTTTGGAGGATCTTGGGAGAGCCACCTGCACTTAGTCGAGTTCTCGTACAATAACAGTTATCAAGCAAGTAACCAGATGGCGCCATTTGAAGCACTATATGGTAAGAAGTGTAGGTCGCCACTAGCGTGGGACGATATTGGGGAGAGAAAGATGCTAGGCCCAGAATTGATTGTTCAGACGGTTGAAGTGGTTAAAGGAATTAGAGAGCGACTTCGAGTTGCGCAGGATCGGCATCGTCATTGGGCAGACCAGCATCGTAGGCCGTTAGAGTTTTCTGTTGGGGACCACGTATTCTTGCGGATCTCACCTACCCGTGGGGTCATTAGATTTGGCATTCGCGAAAAGTTGAGTCCCCGATACGTGGGCCCGTTTGTTATCCTTGAGAGGGTAGGCGATGTTGTATATCGTTTATCCCTTCCACCTTCGTTACGAGAGGTGCATGACGTATTTCATGTATCTCAGTTGCGAAGGTATGTATCGGACCCAAGCCATGTCCTTGATCATTCTGAGCTGGTTGTTGGTACCAACCTGTCTTACGAGGAACAGCCTGTGTCTATTTTGGACCGAAGAGAGAAGGTACTCAAGAACCGAACAATTAACCTTGTCCAGGTTGCTTGGGGTCATCACTCTTTGGGGGAGTCAACGTGGGAACGTGAGGATGATATCCGATCACGGTATCCGCACCTGTTTGACTCACAAGGTATATCTCTTTCTGTATACCTTGATTGTCTTAACCCCTCATGCTTGTCACGTTGTAAGTAGAATTGCTTGGTGTCGTAGAATGTTCAGCATGGATATGTTTCTACTGTTAATATTGTAGAATGATTGCTTACTCTAATTGATCGTACTTAGATTAGTTTAGCTTCGATGTTTCTATCATGTTTGGATCTGAAATTCCGAGGACGAAATTTTTCTAAGGAGGGTAGAGATGTCACTTCCCGTTCCCAGAATACGTATTTATTTAATAGTTACCATGTATTATTCTGTATTTAAATTTCTATAAATTTATGCTAGTTAATTAATCTGCTCTTTAAATTTTCATGTTAATTTATCTCCTGCAACTTTATTTCTGCACTTTATTTCCTGCTTTTATTCCTGCATTTATTTTCGGCTTTTACCTCTTTGCTTTGCTTGCGGGTTGGCCTTGGATGAACCCATTGGACCCGGCCCAATACTCCCACCTACCACCACCCTTTCATTTAAAGACAAAACCATTTCTCTCTCTTCATTACTTCTTTCCATTTCACTTCTTCTTCCTCATAACTCTCCCACCAACCTAGAAGAGATAGGCAAGTGCCAACTTGCTTCTTGATGGATCCCCATTTTTATTGTTCCATCATCTTTCTTATTTGATTCTAAGTCTCTTTAGTACTTAGCATTTTCAATTTCCATGGCTTATTTGTTGTAGATCTAAGTTTGATACATTTTCGGATTTCTTAGGTTTTGATCTAGTAAACCTTGTTATCTTCAAGTTTCGATGGTTCCATGTTGTAGAGAATTTCGTTCTACCCAATTTTGACCTATGGAAGTCCATATTTGGGCTTGGGATGAAGGATTTATGAAGCTTGGAAGCAATGGTTCCCATGGTTCTGTTCTCAGAAAAATTCGGAGAAGAAGAACCGTCCCAGCCGCATGAAATCTTCATTCCTCAGCGCATAGAAATCTTTATTCCCACAGAATTCTTCATTCCACAGCGCATCAAATCTTCATTCCTCAGCGTATGGAAATCTTTATTCCCACAGCAATCTTCATTCCACAGCGCATCAAATCAATCACTTCCCACAGCCAAGGCGCATGAATCTATTTATTTCCCAATCACTTCCCACAGCCAAGGCGCATGAGTTGTTTATTTCCCAATCACTTCCCACAGCCAAGGCGCATGAGTTATTTATTTCCCAATCACTTCCCACAGCCAAGGCGCATGAGTTATTTATTTCCCAATCACTTCCCACAGCCAAGGCGCATGAGTTATTTATTTCTCAATCCTTTCCCTCAGGCACATGGGTTTATTTATTTCTCAATCCTTTCCCTCAGACGCATGATATTATTTATTTCCCAATCTTATTTCACAGCGCATGATATTTGTTTCCCAATCTCATTCCTCAGGCGCATGGATTATTTATTTTCACAGCGCATGATATTTGTTTCCCAATCTCATTCCTCAGGCGCATGGATTATTTATTTTCACAGCACATGATATTTGTTTTCCAATCTCATTCCTCAGGCGCATGGATTATTTATTTCCCAATCTTATTTCACAGCGCATGATATTTATTTCCCAATCTCATTCCTCAGGCGCATGGATTATTTATTTCTCAATCTTATTCCACAGCGCATGATATTTATTTCCCACAGCCGCATTCCTCAGGCGCATGGATTATTTATTTTCACAGCGCATGAGTTTAATTATTTCCCAATCATTTCCCTCAGGCGCATGATATTATTTATTTCCCAACATTCCCCACAGTGCATGAGATTTATTTATTCCCCAATCATTTCCCACAGTGCATGAGATTTATTTATTCCCCAATCATTTCCCACAGTGCATGAGATTATTTATTTTCCAATCATTATTTATTTTCCAATGTTTATTTCCCGAATTTGGCATTAATTAACATTGATTGTTATCTTGATTAATTATTGATCATGCGTTCCTAGATGGAACTAAGAGACTGGCTAGTCGTCTTATTGAAATGAATGAATGAGACACGTTCATATTAAGTATGAACTACTATAATCGATTGGCCGATCCCGAATATTGACATACAGGCACACATGCAGGCTTCAATTTATTAATTTATTTATTTTACTATAAAAGAAGCATGTGTACTTTATGGTCAAGGCATGATTGTTTCGTGGTTAGTTTGGATTGTTGCATTACGCTATGTAAGACCTACAACCTAACCGCACGGGTATCGTTGTAGGGCTGGGCATATCGTACTTTGTACGGAAGTACTCATTCCGAATGACCATGATCCACGGTATGGAATTTCACTCAACGTAGAGACTATTAAGTTAAATAAAAATAATGATTGCATGGAGAGAATGGATTTCCGAGTTCTTACATGGCAGCCCTCTTGGGACTAGTAGTACCCGACAGACCGGCTGGTCCCCACAGATACTACAAACCTGCCACACGGGCATGGAGCGGTATCTGGTAATACTATTTATTGTATATTGTATATTGATGACGGGCGTCCTGCTGGGACTCGTCTAATTCATGATTGGCGCAATTGATTGATTGGATCGACTAGCCTTGCTTGTCCATAGTAAGAACTGAGAAATCTTTATTGCATAATTCCAGGATAACTTGGGACTCACAGTAGTAAGCCGTAGGAGTTGGATGGCCGTTTAAGTTGATTTGTTTGTGTACTGTACCTACTCTGTTAACTAACTGAGATGATCAGAGCATCATGACATGACGGGCCAACTTCTGTCCTTGTTTGGTTGGGAGGTTGGTTCGAAGTGTCGGGATGTCACGTGAATCCCAGTAGCGAGCAGAGATCTATTATTATATTCTCTTATTTACTGGTTTAATGTCTTATATCGTGCTTCCTTACGGTACTTGCTATTAGAGGTCTAACCTCTCTGGTTTTGCATGGCCAGATTTAGAGCCGGTTCCCGAGAACTCAGCTTACTTCCACCTCCAAGATGGTCAACACTAGAGGGATGATCGCAGGAGGACTCGAGTGGGTTTCTTACTTCCCCGCTCGTTTTGTTATTTACTTTATACTTTGCCGTTTGGCACCGACATGTTAGTCGGATTGTCTTGCACTTACTTTTGCATAATTGTAATTAAGTCAGACTGCAGCTGATAACAATTGTGTATATTTTTGCTACATCAGATCTGGCTATGTTTTGTAAAGCCAGATATCAAGAACATTTTGACAGAGCGTTTGGGACGCCTTACTGCTTTATCTTACATGTTCTCTATTACTGTTTCTTGTTCGAATGATTGAGACAATAGATGTGAAGTGACCCTAGTGAGACCTTTATGTAGTATGCACCCCCTCGTCTGGTTAGACAGCATTGATCGTATTATACGGTATTCATCTACCCGTAATACGTAGCTGGCTGAGTCATTCCCCCGCTCTCCAGTATTCTGGTTCTGGGGTGTGACAGAACGGCGGACGGCGACGGAGTTGGCCGCGGGACGGTGCCGGCAGGGGAGGGCAGCCGCGGACTTGGCTCGGGCTCGGGTGTTCTGGCGTTCGGGGAAAGGGTTTGTGAATGAGAGGGTGAATGGAAAAGAAATGAGAGGGAGAATGGAACGTGTTGGTGGGAGTGCTGGTGCTATTTGCATTCGTGAGTGGTGTGGTGGAGTGGGTTATTGTGTGCTGGTGTATGGTGGGGTATTAATATGGGAAAAGGGTTATAGGAACGTGGAGGGGTGTGAGTTTAAAACGTGTGGTGGAGAGAAAAGTGAGGGGAATGGGAAAGGTCATGGGAAACGGTTCCCGGCCGAGTATGGAGGAAAAGAAAGGAAATAGTTTTAGTTTTTTTTTTAATACTAATCAGACCAACATATGTATACATACATACATAGATATAATTTCAGATTTTAATGGAAACCAAGGGTGGGTTCGAAAAACGGAATCTGGTTCGAGTTCGGGGTCGGACTCCGGACATGGGGTCGGGGCAGGGCCACAAACAAAACCCAAACGATAGTTTAAAAATAATATTTTTCTTAAACCCGACTAATAGATAATAATAATAATAACAACAATAATAATAATAACTATAATAATTAAACAAAAATTATACTACAAACCAATAATTAAATAATTCTAAAATTCTGGGTTTCACATAATTAGTATCATATGACTTTTATATTTGGACAAAACTAAAGTTTTCGTTAAATAGAATTGGGATCGAAAACTAGGCTATCACTCTCCATTCCCAGAATACGTATTTTAATACGTGTACTGCTCGAATATATTTATTTAATATTTATCATGTATTGTTCTGTATTTAAATTCCTTTAATTTTATGCTAGTTAATTTTCTGTATTTTACTTTCTGCTTTTATTCTCTGCTTTAGCTTGCTTTAGGTTCGGCCTAGGTTGGTTTATTTTCGGGTTTATGATGGTTCATCATGAACCGAACCCAACACCCCCATTTAAGCCCCATCCCCTTTCTCTCTCTTCATTACTTCTTCTCATTACTCTTCTTCTTCCTCATAACTCTCTCCACCTACCAAAACCCATAGGCAAGTACATCTTGCTCCACACGAGAACCCATATTTTTATGGTTCATTTATCTTCCTCTCGTGATCCTAAGAGAGTTTAGAACTTGGCATTTTTCATTTTGAAGTTTTATTTTTAGTAGATCTAAAAATTACTATTTTTCGGATTTCAGTAGTTTTGATCTGTCAACTTCCTTATTTCTAAGTTTTGTTCATTCCAGATTGTTGAGGTTGTGTTATACGCCATTCTGACCCATGGAAACCCCATTTCTGGCTTGGAACGAAGGTTCCATGGGAATTGGAGTTCAGGAGGAACTCTACGCTCACGTTGTTACGTGTTAGCGTAATATTGAGTTTTACGCCCATGTTATACGTGTCCGCGTAGTGCCGAGCTTTACGTCCACGATCACTCGTGCCAGCATAAAACTGTTTTACGCAAGTCTACTTAACTTGGCGTATTCTTTTTACGCGCACAGCGTTTCAGGCGTAAAACTTGACTATTTACACGAGCAACTTTTACGCGTGGCTCGATCCTTTACGCATGCAATATTTTACGCGCACAGTGTTTTCTGCGTAAAACTCTAATCTTTTTACGCGTACTCCTTGGCTCGGCGTAAAACGAGTTTTACGCACAACTTGTTCCTTTATTTTGAGCGTACTTCCTTTAAGCGTATTCATTCCTGCGTATACTTTGACCCTTACGCGCGCGAGTTTTACGCGTGACGTTACCTTTTACGCATATAAATTCATGCGTAAACCTGACTTTTACGCATACCCTGTTTTACGCGCGTATTTTGCCTTAGCGTTAAACTTTGGCGTAGACTAATCATGGTATAACTAGTCTTGACGTAATTCAACCTTGGTGTTCCCAGTGCCCTATACTTTATTCACTTTATGTTGGCATGATAATTCTTCTCTTATATCCTTACGCCTTTTGGCATAAACTTGATATAATCATGATATGTTAATATTTTCTTTAATATAGATTATTACGTGGAATGTACCAGGTGTCGTAAATTGATTTATAGATACCCCGAATGACTGAAATTTAACCCTGAGAGTTGTAGACTCGACCATACTAAATAATAGTTGACTTTTATGCCTTGTTACGAATTGACATTGATTATTATCTTGACTAATAATTGATTATGTGTTCCTAGTTAGAACTAAGAGACTGGCTAGTCGTCTTATTGAATTGAATGAATGAGACACGTTCATATGAATTATGAACTATTGTATATCGACTGGCCGATCCCGAATATTGGCATACAGGCACGTGCAGGCTTCAATTTATTTTTTACAAAAGCAGCATGTGTACTTTATGGTCAAGGCATGATTATTCTGTGGTTAGTTTTGATTGTTGCATTACGCTATGTAAGACCTACAACCTAACCGCACGGGTATCGTTGTAGAGTTGTGCATATCGTACCCCGTACGAAAGTACTCATTTTTGAATGACCATGATCCACGGCATGGGATTTCACTTAACATAGAGACTATTAAGTTAAATAAAATAATGATTGTATGGAGAGAATGGATTCCCGAGTTCTTATATGGCAGCCCTCTTTGGGACTATTAGTGGCTGACAGGCCGGCTGGTTCCCACAGATACTGCAGATCTGCCATACGGGCAGGAAGCTATATCTGCTTATATTATTTATTGTATTATTGTATATTGATGACGGACGTCCCGCTGGGACTCGTCTAATTCATGATTGGCGCAATTGATTGACTGGATAGACTAGCCTTGCTTGCACATAGTAAGAACTGAGGAATCCTTATCGCATAATTCCAAGGTAACTTGGAACTCACAATAGCAAGTCGTAGTAGTTGCATGGCCGTTTAAATTAATTTGTTTGTGTACTGTACCTACTCTATTTACTAACTGAGATGATCAGAATGTCAGGGCACGACGGGTCAACTTCTGTCCTTATTTGGTCGGGAAGTTGGTTTAAAGTGTCGTGATGTTGTGTGAATCCCAGTAGCAAGCAGAGACCTATATATTATATCCTTAACTCTCATCACTGGTTTTAATTCTCATGTCGTGCTCCCTTGTGGTACTTGCTATTTGAGGTCTAACCTCTCTGGTTTTGCATGGCCAGATTTAGAGTCGGTCCCCGAGGATTCAGCTTACTTCCATCTCCAATATGGTCAATACTAGAGAAATGATCGCAGGAGGACTCGAGTGGGTTCCTTACTTCCTCGCTCGTTTTGTTACTTACTTTATACTTTGCCGTTTGGCACCGACATATTAGTCGGATTGTCTTGTCTTTACTTTTATATAATTGTAACTAAGTCAGGCTGCAGCTGATAAACAATTGTGTATACTTTGCTACATCATCTGGCTATATTTTGTAAAGCCATATATCAAAAATATTTTGACTGAGCGTTTGGGATGCCTTACTGCTTTATCTTATATGTTCTCTATTACTGTTTCTTGTTTGAATGATTGAGACAATAGATGTAAAGTGACCATAGTGAGACTTTCATATAGTATGCACCCCCCGTCTTTTAGACAGCATTGATCGTATTATACGGTATTCATCTACCCGTAATACGTAGCTTGTGAGACCCGTCTCACTGTATCGGTATTTTATACGGATACGTGTTTATTTGAGCCGTATTTCGTATTTATCGATTTGCGTGATATTTTAAAATTTTCCTAAGTGTAGGATTTTCATGACTTGGTTTAACTTAGATTTGGTTTTATTTGGTTCGGTTCCACTTTGACTTGGTTTGGTTTAGTTTGGTTCTTTATGAGATGAGGTGTATGGTTTAGATTGAGTGGAGAAGAATGAATGGTGGAGATCACTTGAGCTTGTTATATAAGCCACTCTTTCTCTCTCCCTCCTCATTCACCCTCATTCATTTCTTTCCACCAGAACCCTAGCCATTAGAGAGAAAGGCAAGTACACCTTGCCGAATGTTGGACGATCTTAATTTCGTTTGTTCCATTCTCTTTCTTGTTATATTCTAAGCTTGTTTAGAACTTAGAGTTTTCCATTTTGATGGTTCGATTGTTGTAGATCTAGCTTTGAAGTAATTTTAGTTTTTATGGGTTTTGATCTATTTAATCTTGTTATTTCCGAGTTTTGATGGTTCTATGTTGTAAAGCATTTTATTCTGCCCCGTTTTGACCCAAGGAAGTTCGGATTTGGACTCTGGATGAAGGTTTTATGAAGCTTGAGAACTTGGCTTTCATGGTGTTCTTCTTCTCGGAATTTTGGAGAAGAAGAACTGTGCCTGACTTGACCGTATGAATATTTCATGCGGCAAGTGTTTTTCCAGCCGCATGCATAATCGAGCCGCATGAGATCCTGAAACCCCGTAGCCGCATGCGCCCCCTTGCTGTCAGCCGCATGTGCATCCATCACTTCTAGCCGCATGAATACGAATTATTGACCGCATAAGTCCTCAGTCCCTTCCAGCCGCATGGGGTCCAACTCGCCCTCAGCTGCATAGACCCGCTTCTCTCTTGGCCGCATAGGTTGAGTATCATTTCTGGCCGCATAGGGCTTCATGTCTTCTGAGCCGCATAGGCATTGCTTCCCCGCTAGCCGCCTATGTTCTACTGCCTCCGCCAGCCGCATGAGCTGCTCTTGTTCCGAGCCGCATAGGCTCTTAATTCCTCCGACCCGCATGGATTTCTTTTCCCAGCCGCATGAACCCGACTCCCTCCCCAGTCGCATGAGATCACTTCTTGGTCGCATATGCCGAGCCGCATGGCTCTTTCATAAGCTCGTATTTTATGAATGTTTTAATTATTATTATGCCCATGCCATGTAACTCTCAGTATAACTTGAGTTCCTATGGCGTACACCTTTACCTTTATTGTATATTTTTACGCCCATTTTATATCCTTACGCCTTTTGTCCTGAACATGATAAATCACGATTTGATTGACATGATTGAAATGACAATTGTACATGACATGGTGTGACAAGGAACTAGCATGACTTGATAGTGACCCTGAGCCGCAGGGCTCCTTCCTGTGCCTTGTCCAGCTATTTAATTATTGTTATTATTATAATTTCTCTATTGTTATTTGATCTTTACTGATGACTTGTGTCTTGTAACCTCAACATAACTTGAGTCTCCTGATTGAATGCTTGCACTATACTGTCCGGCACATGTACCCTAAATACGATAGTGACCCGTAGTGGTGCACTCATGATTAATGACCTGACATGACCTGATAGTGGCCCGTCGTGGCGCACTCTTGACCAGTAAACTTGACATGATAATGACATGATAGTGGCCCGCCGTGACGCACTCTTGACATGATAAACCTGACATGATACTCCTTGAAATGCTGTTGCGACGGCTAACCTGACATGACCAGTATGAATGGCTTGGACACCGTGGGTGATTGTGTTTGAACAAATGAACCCGTCATGTCTTGCATCATGTCTAGGACAAGAATCCCTGGTTTTCCACGGTCAGGGATTCATACTGAATCTGGCTAGGTTAATGACTAGATTGATCAAATAGTTCATAGAGAATTTTCCAGTTACCTGTTGCCCCTTTGGTTCCGGCCTTATATATATATATACATGGGATTTGTTGCTATCCGTCGAGATGAGCGCACTTTCAGCCCGCCGTCGAGTGTGGTACCTTAGGACACATGTATCTTACTACAGTGTGTCTGCTATATCATGCTATCTTTTCCTTTTCTTGCTGGGATCACTCAGGTAGTAACGAACAGGTAACCGGACTTGGAATTCTCATTGCATCTTGCTAGTAACTAGGCCTATGATAACCCTAGTTAGTTAAAGTATCAAGCCGTACTTATTGCTTGGTCGTGAATGTTGGATGGAGTTCAGTCTGTCTAGTCTTGTCTTGATCTTGTACATGATTGTTACATGTCCTGATTTCGTATTTTATCTTGCCGATAAATGGTGGGAGAAACCAAGTTCTGTTCAGACGAAGGGTTACAATCCCGGTCCTTGTTTGGTTTACGGGTTGTAACCTGGTTATCTGAATAGTCCCATGGTTATCCCATCGTATATCACCTTTCCAGTCTAAGTCTTGTCTAGATCCAGTTCCTAATTGTTCTAGGATAATGATTGCAATGATTGTCACTCTAATGTATTATACTCTGTGTTGTCACTCTATGATTGTCACCTCTAGCAATAAATGATCAGAGACCAAGTTCTGTTCAGGCAAGGGTTACAATCCCGGTCCTTGTTTGGTTTAAGGGTTGTAACCTGGCTTCCGGAACAGTGCCTTCGTCCTCTCTTCGTATATTGCCTGGCTCTATTTATTTAACATGTTCTCCAGTTTACTTTATGTCAAATGATGATTTACTTACTGTCTTCCTATGTTCGGGATAAGTGCATTGGTACTGCACGAATCTCGATCCTCCTTTACTTATTGCTTTCTCTCCCTGTTGATTGCCAATGATTGCTAGTTTTAAGTTCATAGTTCGGCCTCCTTTGTGGTACTTGCTATTTGGGGTCTGACCCCACTGGTTTTGCATGGCCAGGTTCTAATAGAAGAGCCCGAAGGATCTACCGCACCATCTACTCGACGGTGACCAGCCGGAGCACCAGAGTACCTCAGTGGGTTTCTTTTTCATTCTCCCACTGATATGTAAATTCTCCTCTTGTAACGTTTAGCCCCGAGCACGTGTTTAGCTCGTATTTTGGTATTTTTCTTGATATTGTAGCCTACGGACATAAACATGATATGTGTATTCTAGACTATAGCTAGTCCTTATCATGTACGACTAATACTCTAGCTAGTCATCAGTTTTGTGGTACTGGCTTCATGATCATTCATGTATATATGGTTCGGGACGCCTTACTAGTGTATGTATGATGATCGTACTCTTGCTCTTGTATAATTGCCTATGATTGAGATACCTAGGATTGTTAAACCTTAGGATTGACTGATGGCTTGTAGAGTAACCCCTATGTCTTGACAGCTTATACGTGATTTCAGAGTATTTACGTACTTTGGGATTGCGTAGCTGGCTATGTCTGCCCCCGCTCTCCGGTATTCCGGTTCTGGGGCGTGACATGGTTTTAGTGGTGGCCCACGCAGGTCTCAATTTTCAGATTTGTGGGGGTTACCATGTTAGATATCTCAGTCACGATTATCCTTATTGATCTCCTTCGGATTATTCCCTACCTCTGATACTTGACTTGATATCTGTTTTGATCGTTGGTCATTCCTGTTCTCATGATTTGATCTTGTGTCCTTCAACTTTCAAGGGCACTGTTCTTGATCCTTCAGATTATCTTGTTCGTGTTTTGTCGAGGGCAGCTCAGCATTCTTCAGCTAGGCCAATTATGGAGGATCAGTCTCAGCGTGCAGGCAGAGATGTCAGTCCATCCCGATCAGCCAGTCGCTTCTGTCTTCGTATCTTGAGACAGGTGATAAAGTTCAAGCATCTGTTTCAACTACGATGACACGTCCTGGGTAGAGTCATGTCTTGAACTAAGTCATTGGTACCGACTTACCTTGAGGCTTGACTTTTATCCATTTTTGGGAATCAACTTAGGCCAGCGAGGACGTTGGTTTCTACACAACTGTCTCAGGAGACATATTGATCCATATGCCTTCAGCCCTTCTTGATCATGATGGTATTTGTTCTTGTGCATTTATTTACCGCTTACGCATTTATTTACATTATTGATTGTTTTACTTTACTTATATGCCATGCTTGATTTATTGAGATTGTTGAGTTCCTGGAGCTTTTGTTTTGTTATCTTACTCGACTAGCCTCAGAAAATTCCGAGGACGGAATTTTTTAAGGTGTGGAGAGTTGTGAGACCCGTCTCACTGTATCGGTATTTTATACGGATACGTGTTTATTTGAGTCGTATTTCGTATTTATCGATTTGCGTGATATTTAAAAATTTTCCTAAGTGTAGGATTTTCATGACTTGGTTTAACTTGGATTTGGTTTTATTTGGTTCGGTTCCACTTTGACTTAGTTTGGTTTAGTTTGGTTCTTTATGAGATGAGGTGTATAGTTTAGATTGAGTAGAGAGGAATGAATGGTGGAGATCACTTGAGCTTGTTATATAAGCCACTCTTTCTCTCTCCCTCCTCATTCACCCTCATTCATTTCTTTCCACCAGAACCCTAGCCATTAGAGAGAGAGGCAAGTACACCTTGCCGAATGTTGGACGATCTTAATTTCGTTTATTCCATTCTCTTCCTTGTTATATTCTAAGCTTGTTTAGAACTTAGAGTTTTCCATTTTGATGGTTCGATTGTTGTAGATCTAGCTTTGAAGTAATTTTAGTTTTCATGGGTTTTGATCTATTTAATCTTGTTATTTCCGAGTTTTGATGGTTCTATGTTGTAGAGCATTTCATTCTGCCCCGTTTTGACCCAAGAAAGTTCGGATTTGGACTCTGGATGAAGGTTTTATGAAGCTTGAGAACTTGGCTTTCATGGTGTTCTTCTTCTCGGAATTTTGGAGAAGAAGAACTGTGCCTGACTTGACCGTATGAATATTTCATGCGGCAAGTGTTTTCCCAGCCGCATGCATAATCGAGCCGCATGAGATCCTGAAACCCCGTAGCCGCATGCGCCCCCTTGCTGTCAGCCGCATGTGCATCCATCACTTCTAGCCGCATAAATACGAATTATTGATTCCATAAGTCCTCAATCCCTTCCAGCCGCATGGGGTCCAACTCGCCCTCAGCCGCATAGACCTGCTTCTCTCTTGGCCGCATAGGCTGAGTATCATTCCTGGACGCATAGGGCTTCATGTCTTATGAGCCGCATAGGGCTTCATGTCTTCTGAGCCGCATAGGCATTGCTTCTCCGCTAGCCGCATATGTTCTACTGCCTCCGCCAGTTCCGAGCCGCATGGGCTCTTAATTCCCCCGAACCGCATGGATTTCTTTCCCCAGCCGCATGAACCCGACTCCCTCCCCAGCCGCATGAGATCACTTCTTGGTCGCATATGCCGAGCCGCATGGCTCTTTCATAAGCTCGTATTTTATGAATGTTTTAATTATTATTATGTCCATGCCATGTAACTCTCAGTATAACTTGAGTTCCTATGGCGTACATGTCACCCCCATTTCCTGTATTACGTATTTATGCTCGTATTTGATTTTGGCACGTATTTTAATTTTCTCGACTTGCGAATTTTGGTCTCTCGTAAATGGGTTTTGGACCATGGCTTGGTTTTATTTTGTGGAAGTTGGTTTGGTTTGGTTCATCATGAGTGGAACACTTTAACCTACACTCTACCCTCAACACAACACACCCACCCTCATTATATCTCCACCAACCTTTCTCTCTCTTCTTTATTCTCCATTAACTTCTCCATCTTCTTCCTTCTTCCACACAACTCCCCAACCCATAGGCAAGTGCACCTTGCCATCAAATAAGCACCACTTTTTATTTGTCCATTAGCTAGATTAGGCCATGGAGAACAACTTTAGAACTTGACATTTTGTGATTTGGAGTTTCCTTTGTTCTAGATCTAGGTTTTTACTATTTTCGGATTTACATGGTTTTAATCTATTTAACTTTGATTTTTGTATGTTTTGATGCTTCCATGTGGAAGAGAATTCGATTTTACTCAAGTTAGAACTTTGAAAATCTAGATTTGGTTTTAATTTGGCTAAGTTATGAAGAATTGAAGTTCTTGGTGTTCTTGGACTTGCTCTCGGCCAGGAAGAACAGCCCTCTGCCTTGCGCTTTTTAGCGCATGGCCGATTGCGCACCCCCGGCCTGTGCTCCTTAGCGCATGGCCGATTGCGCAATCACTTGGCCAGTGCTTTGCGCTACGCTGGATTGCGCTGGCGCAAGCTAGCCATGCGCAAGCCAGCCATGCGCAAAGTAACCCCTGCGCAATCGACCATTGCGCAATCCACCCCTGCGCAATCCTCCTGTGCGCAATCCATCTGCTGCGCAGCTCACCCTGCGCACTTGGCACCCTGCGCAGCTCACCCTGCGCACTTGGCACCCTGCGCAGTTGGTACCCTGCGCAACTCACCCTGCGCACTTGGCACCCTGCGCAGTTGGTACCCTGCGCAGCTCATCCTGCGCACTTGGCACCCTGCGCAGTACATACCCTGCACAACCTACTTGTCTGTGATGAAATTGTTATTTCTTGATCTTGGCTCTTCTATGGTCCTATTTATATTAGTATTTTATTCGATATTTTACGTCCATTTTATATCCTTACGCCTTTTGACATGAACTTGATTTTGCTTAATATGTTGGGAATGACTATTGTCCATGGCATGGCATGACAAGGAACTAGCATAACACGACAGTGACCCGTAGTGGTGCACTCCTGACATGACCAACCTGACTTGATAGTGGCCCGTAGTGGCGCACTCCTGACAGTACCCTGACATGATTTATCTTGATAACTTGATAGTGGCCCGTGGCGGCGCACTCCTGACTTGACTTGTAACTTGTAACTTGACTCGTATAATCAACTTGACACCGTGGGTGCTCCTGCTTGCTTGCTTGTACAATCCACTTGTCTTGTCTCGCATCATGTCTAGGACGTGACTTCCTGGGTACCACGGCCAGGGACTCGCGCTAAATTGGATTAGGCTAATGATTAGATCAAACTAGAACATGGAGAATTCCCAGTCACAGGCAATCTCGTTATCTGGGCACTTTAATGGACTTGTAGCTTGCCGACGAGTAGAGCACATTTCCAGCACACTGTCATGTGTTGCACCCTCTAAGTCACCTAAGGGTACATTTGTCTCCCGGGCAATGTACCCACCTATAACTCTCAACCCGCAGAAGGATAACTGGATAGTCTGCAGGGCTTGGGACTGGAATTCTCACTTGCATCTTGTTAGTAATTAGGTTTGTGATAACCCTAGTTAGTTAAAGTAGTAAGCCGTAGCATTTGTTTTGCCGATTGCGAATGGATGGTGTCCAGCCTTGCCTAAGTCTTGTCTAGCCCCTGTACCTGGAACTCTTGATCATGATTGTTTTACTTATCTCTAACGATAAATGGGTAGAGACAGTGAGCTATTCAGGCGAAGGGGTACAATCCCGGTCCTTGTTTGGTTTAAGGATTGTAACCTGGCTCCCGGAATGGTTCCACGTTCCTAGTCGTTTATCGCCCTGTGTACTTTACTACTTGTACTTCTTTTATTCTTTATGTTCTGATATGCTGGCTTTTGTTCTTATTTGTGGCCTCCTTTGTGGCACTTGCTCTTTCTGGGGTTTGACCCAGCTGGTTTTGTGTGGCCAGATTTTGGAGCAGCTCCCGAGGATCTACCAAGCTTCCAGCCCAATGGTGAACACTAGACGGAACCCGGGCTACGAGTGGGTTTTCCCTTTTTTTGTTTCACCCACTTATATGTAAATTTATTCTTTTGAGGCGTTTAGCCGACGAGCACCTGTTAGCTCGATGCACATTTACTTACTGTCTGCCTATGGACTGTAAACATGATTAACAAATCCTAGGGTTGATCATGTATGACTGAACTCTTGCTAGTCCTATCATTTTGTACGACTAGCTTCATGATCATCCAATATGTAATATTTGGGACGCCTTATATATATATATTTGATGCTCTAATATCTTGTAACTCTGTTAATTGCTTGAGATTGAGACAATAGGCTTGACCTTAAGAGACTGCTGGCTTGTAGTAAACCCTCATATCTAGACAGCCGTGACCGTATAGTTGAGATGTATTCTATTTCAATATACGTAGCTGGCTATGTCTGCCTCCGCTCTCCAGTATTCTGGTTCTGGGGCGTGACAGTACACATTTACCTTTATTGTATATTTTTACGCCCATTTTATATCCTTACGCCTTTTGTCCTGAACTTGATAAATCACGATTTGATTGACATGATTGAAATGACAATTGTACATGACATGGTATGACAAGGAACTAGCATGACTTGATAGTGACCATGAGCCGCAGGGCTCCTTCCTGTGCCTTGTCCAGCTATTTAATTATTGTTATTATTATAATTTCTCTATTGTTATTTGATCTTTACTGATGACTTGTGTCTTGTAACCTCAGCATAACTTGAGTCTCTTGATTGAATGCTTGTACTATACTGTCCGGCACATGTACCCTAAATACGACAGTGACCCGTAGTGGTACACTCCTGATTAATGACCTGACATGACCTGATAGTGGCCCGTTGTGGCGCACTCTTGACCAGTAAACTTGACATGATAATGACATGATAGTGGCCCGCCCTGGAGCACTATTGACATGATAAACCTGACATGATACTCCTTGAAATGCTGTTGCGACGGCTAACCTGACATGACCAGTATGAATGGCTTGGACACCGTGGGTGATTGTGTTTGAACAAATGAACCCGTCATGTCTTGCATCATGTCTAGGACATGAATCCCTGGTTTCCCACGGTCAGGGATTCATACTGAATCTGGCTAGGTTAATGACTAGATTGATCAAATAGTTCATGGAGAATTTCCCAGTTACCTGTTGTCCCTTTGGTCCCGGCCTTATATATATATATATATATGGGATTTGTTGCTATCCGTCGAGATGAGCGTACTTCCAGCCCGCCGTCGAGTGTGGTACCTTAGGACACATGTATCTTACTACAGTGTGTCTGCTATATCATGCTATCTTTTCCTTTTCTTGCTGGGATCACTCAGGTAGTAACAAACAGGTAACCGGACTTGGAATTCTCATTGCATCTTGCTAGTAACTAGGTCTGTGATAACCCTAGTTAGTTAAAGTATCAAGCCGTACTTATTACTTGGCCGTGAATGTTGGATGGAGTTCAGTCTGTCTAGTCTTGTCTTGATCTTGTACATGATTGTTACATGTCCTAATTTCTTATTTTATCTTGCCGATAAATGGTGGAAGAAACCAAGTTCTGTTCATACGAAGGGTTACAACCCCGGTCCTTGTTTGGTTTACAGGTTGTAACCTGGTTATCTGAATAGTCCCATGGTTATCCCATCGTATATCACATTTCCAGTCTAAGTCTTGTCTAGATCCAGTTCCTAATTGTTCCAGGATAATGATTGCAATGATTGTCACTCTAATGTATTATACTCTGTGTTGTCACTCTATGATTGTCACTTAATGATTGTCACCTCTAGCAATAAATGATCAGAGACCAAGTTCTGTTCAGGCGAAGGGTTACAATCCCGGTCCTTGTTTGGTTTAAGGGTTGTAACCTGGCTTCCGGAACAGTGCCTTCGTCCTCTCTTCGTATATTGCCCGGCTCTATTTATTTAACATGTTCTCCTGTTTACTTTATGTCAAATGATGATTTACTTACTGTCTTTCTATGTTCGGGATAAGTGCATTGGTACTGCACGAATCTCGATCCTCCTTTACTTATTGCTTTCTCTTCCTGTTGATTGCCAATGATTGTTGGTTTTAAGTTCATAGTTCGGCCTTGTAATGACCATTGTTCGTATTATGTATCTCGATATACGTGTACGTATTTAGACCTGTATTGCATGTCTCCTTGGTTGGTTCGGCCCAACTCGACTTGGTTCGGTTTGGTTTTTTTTTTTTTGCATGGTTCGGTTTTGCTAAATTTTGTGTGGACCAAACCACTCCCACCTAACACCACTTTCATTTAATATCCCACCTACCACCATCCTCTTCATTAAATATCCCACCACACAATTCTCTCTCCTCATTTACTCTTCTTCTTCCCCACCATTACTTCTCCACCAACAAGAGAGTGGGAGAGCTTAGGCAAGTGCATCTTGCTTCATGGAGGAAGTCCATTTTTATTTTTCCATCGTCTTCCTCATGTGTTTCTAACCCACTTTAGTACTTAGCATTTTTCATTTCCATGGTTAAATTTTTATAAATCTAGCTTTGTGGTATTTTCGGTCTCCAGGATTTTGATCTATCAAACCTGCATATTTTGCTAAGTTGATGATCCCATGTTGCAGAGAATTTCGTTTGGACCAAATTCGACCTATGGAAATTTGGCTGAGCCGCATGGGCATTTCAGCAGTCAGCCGCATGCCTTAAGCATGCATTTACGGCATTTGTACTTAATGTATTCTTAAGTGCAATCCTTAATGCACTTTTCTTTACTTTTCCAATGCTTTCCTGGAGAGAGCCGCATATGGCTTGCTCAAATGAGCCGCATGCAATAATAGTGAGCCGCATAGGTTTTAAAGGAAGCATTTAATGCACTTTTCTTATAATGCATTTTTCCATGCATTTTTCCTAAGGAGTCCAGAGCTAGCCGCAAAGGCTAAGGGAGAGAGCAACTAATGCATTCATAAGCATTCATATTTTTTTATGCATATTTTTCATGCACTTTCCCACGTTCTCCTGAGCTAGCCGCATAGGCTAAGGGAGAGAGAGAGCAATTAATGCAATCCTGAGCTAGCCGCATAAGGCTTTATATCCTAATGTTGTGCTTAAGTGCATTAATGCATTTAAGCCCTTAGCCTTTAATATTTTATACTTGCCATTCTAATGTTGTGCTTAAGTGCTTTAATGCATTTAATGCATTTAAGCCCTTAGCCTTTAATATTTTATACTTGCCATTCTAATGCTGTGCTTAAGTGCTTTAATGCATTTAATGCATTTAAGCCCTTAGCCTTTAATATTTTATACTTGCCATTCTAATGTTGTGCTTAAGTGCTTTAATGCATTTAAGTCCTTAGCCTTTAATATTTTATGCATACATTCCTAAAGCATTACTTAAATGCATTTAAGCATTTAAGTCCTTAATAATTAATATTTTATGCTTAATGCCTTTCTTTGGAGAGACTCCGCCGCATGAGTCGAAAGCATTTAATGCATTGTGCAGTATACCAAGCACAGCCGCATGCCTTTATACATTCCACATTCAATGCATTTAATGCATACCCCAGATGCAGTCAGCCGCATATGCATTTTGGATGCATTAGCACATGTATTCTTGCTCGAAAACCATTGCTGGCCGCATGCAAAAGCCAATAGTGAGCCGCATGAGTCTCCCACAGCCCTTGTCCTTTTTAATAATTAATTATTAAAGGTGTGCTCGTGCCAATTAATTGCTCCCTGATACGATGGTGACCCGTTGTGGTGCACTTTTGACATGACGTGATAGTGGCCCGACGTGGCGCATCTGGACAGTGAACATGACATGATATATATATATTGGAGGCTGTTGCGACGGCTAACATGACATGACGAGATTTGATGGCCTGGACACCGTGGATGATTGTGTTTGTACAAATTGAACCCGTAATGTTTGCATCATGTCTAGGACAGGGATCCCTGAGTACCACGGTCAGGGGTACCTACTGTAAATGGCTAAGGCTAATAACTAGAATAATTTAGTAGTCATGAGAGATTTCTCCAGCTACAGGCGATCCCGTTATCCCGGCCACCATTGTGGGACTTGCAGCCTGCCGACGAGTAGGGCACAAGTCCCAACTCACTGATATATGGAAAGAACAATGTACTGCTTAATGAACCCAAGTCGCATGGATAACCTGGATTAGCTGCAGGGCTTGTGGCTGGAGGAACATCTCACTGCATATTGTGATAACCCTAATCTGCTAATGTAGAAAGCCATAGTCACTGATTGGCCGGGTGCGATTGTATGGTGTGGTTTCAGTGCTCGATTATTGCAAACTTGATCGCATGATTGTCACTCTTAATAATAAAGATCAGAGGCTAAGTTCTGTTCAGGCGAAGGATTACAACCTCGGTCCTTGTTTGGTTTAAGGATTGTAACCTGGCTCCCGGAGCAGTTCTAAGTCCTCTCTTCATTTATTGTATTATTGCACCCCACGTCACGTTTGAAATGCTTTACCTCACCAACAGGATTGGAGACGGAGTTCTATTCATGTGAAGGGTTACAACCCTGGTCCTTGTTTGGTTTAAGGGTTGTGACCTGGCTACTTGAATAGTTTCCTCGTACTCCATTATGACTATTATTATTCTTTTACTTCAAGTTTCTTTTAACTGCTTTAATATATAATTCTGATGTGTTGGCTTTAGTTCTTAAATGAAGCCTCCTTTGTGGCACTTGCTCTTTCTGGGATCTGACCCAGCTGGTTTTGTGTGGCCAGATTTCGGAGCTACCTCAGAGGATCTACCGACCTTCCAGCCCGATGGTGACCATCAGACGTGACCAGGGCAACGAGTGGGTTTATTTTTGCTCTCCCACTCTATTGTAAAAATTTCATTTTGAGGCGTTTAGCCGACGAGCACCTGTTAGCTCGTATTGCATACCTTATTATTGTCTGCCTACGGGCTGTAACATGATTGACAGATCCTAGGGTTGATCATGTATGACTAAACTCTTGCTAGTCCTCACATTTTGTAATGACTAGCTTCATGATCAGCTGGATATGTAATGTTTGGGACGCCTTATTATTGTATATTTGGTGATCTTATATCTTGCAACCTTACTTGCTTGATTAAGATTGAGATAATTAGGCTTGCTTTTGACCATAGGAGTCTGATGGATTGTAGTCAAACCCTCATACATCTCGACAGCCGTGACCGTATAAGTAGAGTGGATTCCATTTCATTATACGTAGCTGGCTATGTATGCCCCCGCTCTTCAGTATACTGGTTCTGGGGCGTTACATGGTTTAAGTGGTGGCCCATGCAGGTCTTGTAAATCAAGATATGTGAGGGTTACCGAATAGATGTCTCAATCAGCACTCGTCCTTGATCTCTGCCCGACTTTTCTAATCCCTGAGATTCTCGACCTGAACACATGCTTGTATCGTTGATCTGTCTTGGTCCTTCCTTATTGTTCCCTATGTCGTCTTCTTCAGCGGCATTGTTCCTGGACCAGCTGATCAGCAAGGCGAAGCGCTTCCCGTGGACCAGCAGCAACAAGAAGACCAGGCCCAGCACTCAGGAGCAGCCTCCCGGACCATGCCTTCCGGAGATCCAGAACCCCCGGTGCAGTTAGCCCAGCCCGCGAGGCAGGATGATGGAGCCTTAGTTGGACTTATCAGGGAGCTTCTTGCATCGCAGGATCGTCGAGGAGATGCCTTGCATCAGGCCGTGGCAGATGCTCTGGGCAGAGGTGGACATCATGGGAGCAGTGCAGCGAACAGTTTCAAGCGCCTGAACCCTCTATTCTTCGATGGCAGCGAAGACGCTATCGCTGCTGATGCGTGGCTTCAGGACACAGATGTGATATTGGAAGCAGCAAAGACCCCGAAAGATGAGAAGGTGGCCGTGGTGCACCTGCAGTTATTGGATCTAGCCCGCAGTTGGTGGGCGGCGCAGGCCGTTGGATTGGTGGCGCCTATTGCTTGGACAGTATTCCGTGAGAGGTTCCGGACCAAGTACTTCGATGCGGTGGCTCGGTACGATCTTCAGACCAAGTTCACCAATTTGAAGCAGATGGGCAGGACGGTCGATGGGTATGCAGCCGAGTTTTCTAGACTTAGCCGGTTTGCTTCCACCTTGGTGGCGACCGAGTTCGATGGAGCCCAGTGATTTCAACAGGGACTCCACCTGGAGATTTTGCTGGCAGTGGAGCAGTTCGAGCATCAGACTTTTGATACGGTATTGAGGGCAGCTAGGAGGCATGAGTATACCTCCCAGCGGATAGTGGACAGGACCGGAGGTCGAAAGCGATCTCACGGCCAGATGAATCAGTCGTCAGCTCCTGCCCCGGCAGTTAGAGCTTTAACCATTGGAGCTCCGAGAAGGGCAGCTTCGGTTACGTCGGTTCAGTATTCAACCCCGACGCACCCTCAGCAGCAGAAGCAGAAGCAGTCTTCCCCCATGGGATGCTCTTATTGTGGGAAGCCTGGACACGTTGTTTCAGAGTGTCGCAAGGCTCGAGGATTGTGTTTGCTTTGTGGAGCGCCAGACCACAAGGTAGGGACCTGCCCGTTCAGGACTGACTCATCACCAGTCAGGACCAGTTCATCAGTGAGGGGACCAGCCCCAGTACCAGTCCAGCAGCAGTTTTCTTCCCCAAGGCCGTTGCCGACGCAGACCCAGGCTTTTCATCAGCAAAGGCCTCAGCAGTTTGCCCAGGCGCAAGTCCAGAATAGGCAGCGAGGATTCCAGCAGAGAGGGCCGGCACCCAGAGGACACGGTCAAGTGTTGGCTTTGACCATGGGAGAATAAGGAGTGGCACCAGGTGAGGTAGTGGCAGGTACTATTCTCGTCAACACTTTTTCGGCTTCAGTGTTATTTGATTCTGGTGCATCGCATTCATTCATGTCTGCACAATTCGCGACACGGATAGGACTAGAGCCCGAGTCACTATCAGTAAGGCTCAATATACTTACTGGTAATGGTCTTGTGGGAGTAGATAGAGTGTTTTTCTCGTGTCGGATCATGGTTAGCGGTAGAGAGTTTCCCGCTAGGCTGATAGAATTCCCGATGGCCGATTATGATGTGGTCTTAGGGATGGATTGGTTGAGAGACCAGTATACTAGGATAGACTGCCATATTGGCAGAGTTGTTTTTAGCATTCCAGGCGAGCCGGAGTTTTCTTTCTCTTGAGGCGAAGTGGAACCTTCCCCTCCAGTATTGCGGATGGCCGTAGCAGCAGTGCAGTTACCCCGAATAGTGGAGGAATTTCCAGATGTTTTCCCGGAAGAGCTTCTAGGAATGCCGCCAGAGCGGGAGATCGAGTTTACTATCGACTTGATTCCCGGGACAGCACCAGTGTCAGAAAGAGTCTACAGGATGGCGCCATCAGAGTTGGAGATATTATACAAGATGATTGAAGAACTCAGGACCAAGGGATTCATTCGTGCTAGTGGATCGTCTTGGGGAGCCCCGATGCTTCTTGTGAAAAAGAAGGATGGTACGTCTAGATTATGTATTGACTATCGTACCTTAAACTCAGTGACAATCAAGAACAGATATCCTCTCTCCAGGATAGATGACTTGTTTGATCAACTCAGAGGAGCGACAGTATTCTCGAAGATTGATTTGCGGTCAGGATACCACCAGATCAGAGTCAGAGAGCAGGACATCCCGAAGACAGCTTTCCGATCTAGATATGGGCATTGGAAGTTTCTTGTTATGCCCTTTGGAGCAACCAATGCGCCGACCGTATTCATGGATCTCATGAATCGTATCTTCATGCCTTATTTGGATCAGTTCGTGATCGTGTTCATAGACGATATCCTGGTCTACAGCAAGAGTGAAGCGGAGCAAGAGCAGCATCTCAGAGTTGTCCTCCAGATTCTTCGAGAGCACCAGTTGTATGCCAAGTTTAGTAAATGCGAGTTTTAGCTCGATCGCATTTCATACTTGGGTCATATCATCACCAAGGGTGGAGTGGAAGTGGATCCCCAGAAGATAGTGGCTATTGAAACATGGCCAGTACCCCGCACAGTTGTAGAAGTTCACAGTTTTCTTGGATTGGCCGGCTATTACCGGAGATTAGTTTCGAACTTTGCTCGGATTTTAGCACCATTGACGCAGTTGACCCGCAAGGATGTGCAATTTGCTTGGACAATAGAGTGTCAAGAATCTTTTGAGAAGCTGAAGCGAGGCTTGATGACGGCACCCGTTCTCACACTTCCAGATGGGACCGGAGGATTTTCAGTGTACTGTGATGCTTCAGGCAGAGGACTAGGATGTGTTTTGATGCAGCATGGGAAGGTAATAGCTTATACGTCACATCAACTTCATGATCATGAGAGGAATTACCCAACCCATGACTTAGAGCTGGCAGCAGTAGTGTTTACACTTAAGTTGTGGAGACACTACCTGTATGGAGATAGGGTGGAGATTTTTACCGACCACAAGAGTCTGAAGTATGTTTTCACCCAGAAGGACCTTAACATGCGTCAGAGAAGATGGCTAGAGCTACTTGTGGATTATGATGTCAACCTGCAGTATCACCCTGGGAAGGCCAACGTTGTGGCAGATGCATTAAGCAGGAGAGCCGGAGTTTACCTTCTGACAGCGCAACCAGAGTTGTTAGCAGATCTTCAGAAGATGGGTATAGAAGTTGTCCTTCCTACCAATGTGGCATTAATGGCCAGCATGCAAGTTCAGTCCAGTATAGTTGATAGGATCAAGATAGCTCAGTCCTCCGATTCTAAGCTTCAGCGGCTCAGAACAGATTGTGAAGCAGGACGACGACCAGAATTATGCATTCATGAAGACGGTACACTTCGACATGGTAGGCGTCTTTGTGTACCCAGTGGAGATATTAGACAGGAGGTGATGGCGGAAGCTCACAGTTCTCAGTATTCGGTTCATCCCGGTGGCACGAAGATGTATCGAAATATCCGTCAGCACTTCTGGTGGAATGGCATGAAGAGGGAGATAGCTCAGTTTGTCTCTCGGTATTTGGTTTGCCAACAAGTCAAGACTGAACACCAGAGGCCAGCTGGACTTCTTCAGCCCTTGCCAATTCCAGAATGGAAGTGGGAACATGTAACCATGGATTTTGTGACTGGATTACCAAGATCCCCAGCCGGTAGAGATGCTATTTGGGTTATAGTTGACAGGCTCACGAAGGTGGCTCACTTTCTCCCGTTCAGACTGGGTCAATCGACAGCTCAGCTAGCAGAGATGTATCTTCGGCATATTGTCAGATTCCACGATGTACCAGTCAGTATCACCTCGGACCGGGATTCAAGATTCACGTCACACTTTTGGCGTAGCTTGCAAGAGAGTTTGGGAAATCACCTCCAGTTCAGCTCAGCTTATCACCCGCAGACAGATGGTCAGTCGGAGCGCACGATCCAGACTCTTGAGGATATGTTGAGATCTTGTACACTCGACTTCGGTGGTTCGTGGAAAGATCACCTGCACCTGGTAGAGTTCTCGTACAACAACAGTTTCCAAGCCAGTATCCAGATGGCTCCGTTCGAGGCACTGTATGGTAGGAAGTGCAGATCCCCACTAGCATGGGACGATGTGGGAGAGAGGCAGATGCTCGGTCCAGAGATGATCGCTCAGACAGTTAAAGTGGTCAGGAGAGTTAGAGATCATCTTCGCGTTGTACAAGATCGCCAGCGTCATTGGGCCGATTCTCATCGACGCCCTCTTGAGTTTTCTGTCGGCGACCATGTATTCCTGAGGATTTTGCCTAACCGCGGCGTCATTCGTTTTGGCGTACGGGAAAAGCTTAGTCCTAGGTATATAGGGTCGTTCGATATTCTGGAGCGAGTAGGAGACGTATCCTATCGTCTCGCTCTTCCACCGTCTCTGAGTGAGGTACATGACGTGTTCCACGTATCCCAACTAAGACGGTATATCCCGGACCCGAGCCACATCCTGGATCATTCGGAACTGGTTGTTGGTACCAACCTTTCGTATGAGGAGAGGCCCGTATCCATATTGGACCAAAGAGAGAAGATATTCAAGAACAAGACTATCAACTTAGTCCGTGTTACTTGGAGTCATCACTCTTTGGGAGAGTCAACGTGGGAGCGTGAGGATGATATCCGATCGCGATATCCTGACCTGTTTGACTCGTGAGGTATAATATCTTTTCTATGCCTCATGTCTTCGATTCCTTGCTTGTACGAATAATTACTTGATTGCTTGACTAGTATAGCTTACCTGTGAGTAGTATAACTTGTCCTTGCATCTCTAGCCACTTGATTAAATTCTGAGGACGAAATTCTTTTAAGGTGGGTAGAGTTATAATGACCATTGTTCGTATTACGTATCTCGGTATACGTGTACGTATTTAAACCCGTATTGCATGTCTCCTTGGTTGGTTCGGCCCAACTCGACTTGGTTCGGTTTGGTTTTTTTTTACATGGTTCGGTTTTGCTAAATTTTGTGTGGACCAAACCACTCCCACCTACCACCACTTTCATTTAATATCCCACCTACCACCATCCTCTTCATTAAATATCCCACCACACAATTCTCTCTCCTCATTTACTCTTCTTCTTCCCCACCATTACTTCTCCACCAACCAGAGAGTGGGAGAGCTTAGGCAAGTGCATCTTGCTTCATGGAGGAAGTCCATTTTTATTTTTCCATCGTCTTCCTCATGTGTTTCTAACCCACTTTAGTACTTAGCATTTTTCATTTCCAAGGTTAAATTTTTATAAATCTAGCTTTGTGGTATTTTCGGTCTCCAGGATTTTGATCTATCAAACCTGCATATTTTGCTAAGTTGATGATCCCATGTTGCAGAGAATTTCGTTTGGTCCAAATTCGACCTATGGGAATTTGGCTGAGCCGCATGGGCATTTCAGCAGTCAGCCGCATGCCTTAAGCATGCATTTACGACATTTGCACTTAATGTATTCTTAAGTGCAATCCTTAATGCACTTTTTTTACTTTTCCAATGCTTTCCTGGAGAGAGCCGCATATGGCTTGCTCAAATGAGCCGCATGCAATAATAGTAAGCCGTATAGGTTTTAAAGGAAGCATTTAATGCACTTTTCTTATAATGCATTTTTTCATGTATTTTTCCTAAGGAGTCCAGAGCTAGCCGCATAGGCTAAGGGAGAGAGCAACTAATGCATTCATAAGCATTCATATTTTTTTATGCATATTTTTCATGCACTTTCCCACATTCTCCTGAGCTAGCCGCATAGGCTAAGGGAGAGAGAGAGCAATTAATGCAATCCTGAGCTAGCCGCATAAGGCTTTATATCCTAATGTTGTGCTTAAGTGCTTTAATGCATTTAATGCATTTAAGCCCTTAGCCTTTAATATTTTATACTTGCCATTCTAATGTTGTGCTTAAGTGCTTTAATGTATTTAATGCATTTAAGCCCTTAGCCTTTAATATTTTATACTTGCCTTTAATGTATTTAATGCATTTAAGCCCTTAGCCTTTAATATTTTATACTTGCCATTCTAATGCTGTGCTTAAGTGCTTTAATGCATTTAATGCATTTAAGCCCTTAGCCTTTAATATTGTATACTTGCCATTCTAATGCTGTGCTTAAGTGCTTTAATGCATTTAAGTCCTTAGCCTTTAATATTTTATACTTGCTTAAGTGCTTTAATGCATTTAGTGCTTTAATGTATTTAATGCATTTAAGCCCTTAGCCTTTAATATTTTATACTTGCCATTCTAATGTTGTGCTTAAGTGCTTTAATGTATTTAATGCATTTAAGCCCTTAGCCTTTAATATTTTATACTTGCCATTCTAATGTTGTGCTTAAGTGCTTTAATGCATTTAATGCATTTAAGCCCTTAGCCTTTAATATTTTATACTTGCCATTCTAATGCTGTGCTTAAGTGCTTTAATGCATTTAATGCATTTAAGTCCTTAGCCTTTAATATTTTATGCATACATTCCTAAAGCATTACTTAAATGCATTTAAGCATTTAAGTCCTTAATAATTAATATTTTATGCTTAATGCCTTTCTTTGGAGAGACTCAGCCGCATGAGTCGAAAGCATTTAATGCATTGTGCAGTATACCAAGCACAGCCGCATGCCTTTATACATTCCACATTCAATGCATTTAATGCATACCCCAGATGCAGTCAGCCGTATATGCATTTTGGATGCATTAGCACATGTATTCTTGCTCGGAAACCATTGTTGGCCGCATGCAAAAGCCAATAGTGAGCCGCATGAGTCTCCCACAGCCCTTGTCCTTTTTAATAATTAATTATTAAAGGTATGCTCGTGCCAATTAATTGCTCCCTGACACGATGGTGACCCGTTGTGGTGCACTTTTGACATGACGTGATAGTGGCCCGACGTGGCGCATCTGGACAGTGAACATGACATGATATATATATATATATTGGAGGCTGTTGCGACGGCTAACATGACATGACGAGATTTGATGGCCTGGACACCGTGGATGATTGTGTTTGTACAAATTGAACCCGTAATGTTTGCATCATATCTAGGACAGGGATCCCTGAGTACCACGGTCAGGGGTACCTACTGCAAATGGCTAAGGCTAATAACTAGAATAATTTAGTAGTCATGAGAGATTTCTCCAGCTACAGGCGATCCCGTTATCCCGGCCACCATTGTGGGACTTGCAGCCTGCCGACGAGTAGGGCACAAGTCCCAACTCACTGATATATGAAAAGAACAATGTACTGCTTAATGAACCCAAGTCGCCTGGATAACCTGGATTAGCTGCAGGGCTTGTGGCTGGAGGAACATCTCACTGCATATTGTGATAACCCTAATCTGCTAATGTAGAAAGCCGTAGTCACTGATTGGCCGGGTGCGATTGTATGGTGTGGTTTCAGTGCTCGATTATTGCAAGCTTGATCGCATGATTGTCACTCTTAACAATAAAGATCAGAGGCTAAGTTCTGTTCAGGCGAAAGGTTACAACCTCGGTCCTTGTTTGGTTTAAGGGTTGTAACCTGGCTCCCGGAGCAGTTCTAAGTTCTCTCTTCATTTATTGTATTATTGCACCCCACGTCACGCTTGAAATGCTTTACCTCACCAACAGGATTGGAGATGGAGTTCTATTCATGTGAAGGGTTACAACCCCAGTCCTTGTTTGGTTTAAGGGTTGTGACCTGGCTACTTGAATAGTTCCCTCGTACTCCATTATGACTATTATTATTCTTTTACTTCAAGTTTCTTTTAACTGCTTTAATATATAATTCTGATGTGTTGGCTTTAGTTCTTAAGTGAAGCCTCCTTTGTGGCACTTACTCTTTCTGGGATCTGACCCAGCTGGTTTTGTGTGGCCAGATTTCGGAGTACCTCAGAGGATCTACCGACCTTCCAGTCCGATGGTGACCATCAGACGTGACCAGGACAACGAGTGGGTTTATTTTTGCTCTCCTACTCTATTATAAAAAATTTATTTTGAGGCGTTTAGCCGGCGAGCACCTGTTAGCTCGTATTGCATACCTTATTATTGTCTGCCTACGGACTGTAACATGATTGACAGATCCTAGGGTTGATCATGTATGACTAAACTCTTGCTAGTCCTCACATTTTGTAATGACTAGCTTCATGATCAGCTGGATATGTAATGTTTGGGATGCCTTATTATTGTATATTTGGTGATCTTACATCTTGCAACCTTACTTGCTTGATTGAGATTGAGACAATTAGGCTTGCTTTTGACCATAGGAGTTTGATGGATTGTAGTCAAACCCTCATACATCTAGACATCCGTGACCGTATAAGTAGGGTGGATTCCATTTCATTATACGTAGCTGGCTATGTATGCCCCCGCTCTCCAGTATACTGGTTCTGGGGCGTTACAGGCCTCCTTTGTTGTACTTGCTATTTGGGGTCTGACCCCACTGGTTTTGCATGGCCAGGTTATAATAGAAGAGCTCGAAGGATCTACCGCACCATCTACTCGACGGTGACCAGCCGGAGCACCAGAGTGCCTCAGTGGGTTTCTTTTTCATTCTCCCACTGATATGTAAATTCTTCTCTTGTAACGTTTAGTCCCGAGCACGTGTTTAGCTCGTGTTTTGGTATTTTCCTGGATATTGTAGCCTACGGGCATAAACATGATATGTGTATTCTAGACTATAGCTAGTCCTTATCATGTACGACTAATACTCTAGCTAGTCATCAGTTTTGTGGTACTGACTTCATGATCATTCATGTATATATATGGTTCGGGACGCCTTACTAGTGTATGTATGATGATCGTACTCTTGCTCTTGTATAAATGCCTGTGATTGAGATACCTAGGATTGTTAAACCTTAGGATTGACTGATGGCTTGTAGAGTAACCCCCATGTCTTGACAGCTTATACGTGATTTCAGAGTATTTACGTACTTTGGGATTGCGTAGCTGGCTATGTCTGCCCCCGCTCTCCGGTATTCCGGTTCTGGGGCGTGACATAGCTGGCTGAGTCATTCCCCCGCTCTCCAGTATTCTGGTTCTGGGGCGTGACATAGGCTATACAAAAATTTCAAACACGGTGATTAGTGATTCAAAAAGGAGGTGACGTGGAGAATTATTTTTTAGACTCGAGAAGATAGTCCATACTCTTGAGCCAAAAGTTAAAATCATGTCTTCAAAACAGATAAAATGTAGTCCGCACTCAAACACATGGCACCTATAAGCATTATAAGATGATAGGATAATTGCTCTTACTTTTGAGAAGTATTACAATCCACTACATTCCATATTGCATTACTATAAGTAGTTGCTCATAATTTTGGTAGAATGGTACAAAGTAAGCATGACAACATTTCAAAACATGTGGCAAAGATTTTTGAAAAACCATTTTTTAGAAATGTCACGTGCCCTTTTATGGTTCCAAATTAATCAATAGGCACATCAAAGAAGTATAAGAAAAAAAACATGATGCACAAAAATAACAAAATGCCTTACATAATTTCCTAAATTACATATAATTACCTAAAAATATGTGTTTTCTGTTAATCATTATAAGTAATTTTAAATAGTTCAGATTGAAAATATCGTTATTATGATATGACACCACCCGACCTGACCCAACCTGATAGCATCATCTCTAGTAGTGGCACGGGTCAGTCGGTCGGGTGCATGTGTTGCGTAGGTTCGACACGGAGATCTTGTCACGCCCCAGAACCAGAATACTGGAGAGCGGGGGAATGACTCAGCCAGCTACGTATTACGGGTAGATAAATACCGTATAATACGATCAATGCTGTCTACAAGACGAGGGGGGTGCATACTACATAAAAGTCTCGCTATGGTCACTCCACATCTATTGTCTCAATCATTCAAACAAGAAACAGAAATAGAGAACATGTGAGATAAAGCAGTAAGGCGTCCCAAACGCTCAGTCAAAATGTTCTTGATATCTGGCTTTCCAAAATACAACCAGATAATGTAGTAAGTATACACAATTGTTATCAGCTGCAGTCTGACTTAATTACAATTATGTAAAAGTAAGTACGAGACAATCCGACTAACATGTCGGTGCCAAACGGCAAGGTATAAAGTAATTCACAAAAACGAGCGGGGAAGTAAGAAACCCACTCGAGTCCTCCTGCGATCATCCCTCTAGTGTTGACCATCTTGGAGGTAGAAGTAAGCTGGATCCTCGGGGACCGGCTCTAAATCTGGCCATACAAAACCAGAGAGGTTAGACCTCTAATAGCAAGTACCGCAAGGAAGCACGATATGAGGAATGAAACCAGCAAAAGAAAACATATAAAATAGATCTCTGTCGACTACTGGGATTCACATCGTATCACGACACTTCGAACCAACCCCCCAACCAAACAAGGATAGAAGTTGGCTCGTCATGTACTGACATTCTGATCATCTCGGTTAGGTAACAGAGTAGATACAGTACACAAACAAATTAATTTAAACGGCCATGCAACTACTACGACTTGCTATTGTGAGTCCCAAGTTATCCTGGGATTATGCAATAAAGGATTCCTCAGTTCTTACTATGTACAAGCAAGGCTAGTTTACCCAGTCAATCAATTGCGCCAATCATGAATTAGACGAGTCCCAGCGGGACGCCCGTTATCAATATACAATATACAATAGATAATATAGCCAGATACCGCTCCCTGCCCGTGTGGCAGATTTACAGTATCTGTGGGGACCAACCGGCCTGTCGGGCACTACTAGTCCTAAGAGGGCTGCCATGTAAGAACTCGGAAATCCATTCTCTCCATGCAATCATTATTTTATTTAACTTAATAGTCTCTACGTTGAGTGAAGTACCATGCCGTGAATCATGGTCATTCAGAATGAGTACTTTCGTACGGGGTACGATATGCACAACCCTACAATGATACCAGTGCGGTCAGGTTGTAGGTCTTACATAGCGTAATGCAACAATCAAAACTAATCCACGGAGTGATCATGCCTTGACCATAAAGTACACATGCTTCTTTGGTAAGATAAATAAATAACAAATAAATTGAAGCATGTATGTGCCTGTATGCCAACATTCGGGATTAGCCAGTCGATTTGCAATAGTTCATAGTTAAGATGAACGTGTCTCATTCATTCGTTTCAATAAGACGACTAGCCAGTCTCTTAGTTCCAACTAGGAACGCATGATCAATTATTAAAATATTAATCCTTGTCAAGATAGCAATCAATGTTAATTGATGTAAAGATGCCAACTAATGCTAATAAATGCCAAGACAATTAATCAATGTCAATCGGTATCAATTCAGGACAAGAATCAACCAAAAAGGCATTAGAGCCAGAGTTCATGCGGCTTACGAGACTTGGGTTTCATGTGGCCGGGAATGAATAAGTACATGCGGCTGGCTGGACAAGGGTGATTCCATGCGGCCAAGTTAGCAAGCTTTAAGCGGCTTAGAAGCTAAAGGGGCCTCATGCGGCTAATTAAGTCAGGGTCCCTATGCGGCTAGGGAAAGTCATGCAACTCATGCGGCTGAGAGTAGTCAGCGCCATGCGGCTGAGAGATCTCATGCGCCATGCGGCTAAGTCATATATATATATATATATATATATATATATATATAAACTTCATGCGGTCGGAAAGTCGACGGTTCATACGGCTAGATTCAATCAGAGCTCATGCGCCAAAAATAGGTGCAGCATATGCGGCTGAAATATTTTCCTGAGTCATGCGGCTACGGATTTAAATGTCCATGCGGCTGGGAGATACTAGCACCCCCATGCGGCTAAGAAATGGAAACTTCATGCGGCTACACAATCCCGAGCTTATGCGGCGGGAATAGGGTATGCGGCCAAAATACCATGCGGCCGAGAATGCCATGCGGCCGAGAATACCATGCGGTCGAGAATACCATGCGGCCGAGAATGCCATGCGGCCGAGATGCTCTTCGTGCGGCCAGATACTGTTCTTCTCCAAATTTCTAAGGACAGAACTATGGAAACCTTTGCTTCCAAGCTCTCTAAATCCTTCATTCCAATCCCAAATCTGAACTTCCATAGGTCAAAATGGGGTAGAACGAAATTCTCTACAACATGGAACCATCAAAACTTAAAGATAACAAAGTTTATTAGATCGAAACTTAAGAAATCCAAAAATGCATTAAACTTAGATCTACAAGGAATGAACCATGGAAACTGAAAATGCTAAGTACTAAAGAGGCTCAAAATCAAGTAATGAAGATGATGGAACGATAATAATGGTGATCCATCAAGAAGCAAGTTTGGCACTTGCCTTGGTGGCTGGTAGGTGGGGAAGGAGTTATGGGGAAGAAGAAGATTAATGGTGAAGTAATGAAGAGAGAGAAAGGGGATAGCTTTAAATGGAAGGGGTGGTGGTAGGTGGGGGTTCATTTCGGTTCAGGCTGAACCAACTAACTAAACTAATCCAAGCCGAACCCAAAGTATAGCTAAAGCAGAGTAAGAAAGCAAAAAATAAAATACAGAAATTAAATTGTAGGAAATTAATGGACATAAAATTAAAGGGATTTAACTACAGATCAGTACATGACAAATGTAAAATAAATATTTCAAAGCATTAAATGTATAAAAATACGTATTCTGGGAACGGAAAGTGACATCTCTACCCTCCTTAGAAAAATTCTGTCCTCGGAATTTCAAATCCAAGCAGGATAGGAATATCAAAACTAAGCTAATCTAGGTACAAGAAACTTAAGCAAGCAATCATTCTTCAATGTTAACTAGCAGATAACATATCTATACTAACAACCCACGATACCACGCAATTCTACTCATAAGGTGACAAGCATGAGGGGTTAAGACAATCAATGTATACAGAAAGAGATATACCTTGTGAGTCAAACAGGTGCGGATACCGTGATCGGATATCATCCTCACGTTCCCACGTCGACTCTCCCAAAGAGTGATGACCCCAAGCAACCCGGACAAGGTTAATTGTTCGGTTCTTGAGTATCTTCTCTCTCCGGTCCAAAATGGACACCGGCTGTGTCACGACCCACACCCTTATGAGGGGCACGAGCACGTGTGTACGTCCAGCCTACGCCGCAGAATCGGCGGTAGAACGCTGTATATAACGTCTGTAAATACTACGACTAACAGTTTAAATGTACCTGTACAGTATATACTCTCCGAATGGAGGTGACATAACAATACAGTCTCAATCACAGAATAAAACTAAGGTAGATAGCTCAGAAGGAAAGACATATGATAGATGAAGAGTAAATAAGTGCATAGTCCAATACAAACCTAGATATATACAACATCACAGGATATCAAAATATAATATAGAAACTACAGTCTGATAAAGCTAGCTGGATCGCAGTCCAGTCAAACTTAGCTAACCTACACTACTCTGGAAGTACAAAATCTAGTGGCTCTACTATAAGGCCATGATCCTGGACTACTCCATCTAACTCGAGCCCATAATAGGTCGAGCAGTCCGCCTCAGAGTCATCTGTAATATATCATAACGGTATCCTGTCAGGAAAATGAGTAAGCACAAACACTAACAGCAGTTCCATGTGAATTGACAAATTCTATAAGAGATAGTATAATGAACTACAAGACAAAGATATATGAAGACTTGGGAACCGTTCGGAAGCCGAGTTACAACCCTTAAACCAAACAAGGACCGGAGTTGTAACTTTTCTCCCGAGCAGAACTTAGTCTCCAATTAAGGTACAATGTAAAGGCAAGTAGAGCATGTGAGTAACTGTATATCATGGCATGGTGAGAAAATACTGAATGTAGAACAGAGCAGGATATACGATAAGATAAAGTAAATATAAAATGTGATTTGAATTATTAGAGCGATATGTGATCGGCTTGGGATAAGTGACAGGACAGGCTATCCACTTGGCCCGACAATCCGCGGTGACCTCAACGGAGAGTCATGCCGGCCAACCTGGATAACGAGCACAAGGCAAAAGGATCTCGCTACACCCTTCGTGAGGGAAGAGTGGCACGAGCACATGAATAGTGATAGGGTGGCTTGGATCACATAGCCCCTAATAATTCTCCATCCTCGAATAGTACAATAGATCTGGACATGATACGTCATGGCACGTGATTTCGTAAGAGGGTAGCAAATTCCCTTAGAAATCGGTGTCTATACAAGTACAGAGAATAAGACAGGAAGTGTACCCATATACCCAGAAATCTAGGAACAACATCTCATGTCATGATCCAATGTGTACTAGTCCGTGAACTATCGTGACTAAGAATCAAGTAAGACACTACGACTGAATCAGATATAGCAGATATCAAGACAATGAAAACTATCAGTGAATGTACTCACCTGCTGTCCTGAGCTGTATGGTATATCAATGCTTAGAGTGGAAATTAGAGACCTAAAGATGAGATACTGTATGTTAATTTAGGTTTAAACAAGTTTAGGAATGATTTACAATGAATGATATGCAATCTAGGTCAAACTAGGTCTCACTGAGTCACACTAAGTCCTGTCAAGTCAATCTAGATCAAATCAAGTTATATCAAGTCAATCTAAGCCAACCCAAGTCAATCCTAGGTCATACCAGTCATCACATGTCAAAACAAGTCGAAGAAAGTCAAACGGGGTCAAGAGTTGGCCTACAGTTGACTTTTGGTCAACTGGTCAACCCTGGTCAACTCTGGTCAACTCTAGGTCATACTGGTCAAGTGTTGACTAATAGTTGACTTTCGGTCAACTACACAAGTCTAATGGAAATTGGAACTAATTTGGGCAAAGTGTTGACCCATAGTTGACTTTTGGTCCAAAAAGTCAATCGTAGGTCAACCGGGGCCAAGACTAGGTCTAGGCGACTATTTCTAACTATTACCAACCTCTACAACTCATATCCAAGTCCATCTTGGACTTCGAAACTCATATCTTGGCCGTAGGCCAATATCCTATTTTACCCTTAAAAGGGGTAAAATTTTAGCTTAGGCAACTATCAAGTTAGCCTACCTACGCTTGGTATTTTAACCCGAGCTCCCTAAGGTAGTAAGGTACTAGCCTATACATATATTACCTACCAAGATACCTAGGATAAGTGGACATCCAGTCCATCTTACGGCCCGTATCGCCCGTTTACCCGTTATCTTGAATATTTCAAGATACGGGATGGTACGGCGCGATACCGACTCCCTACAACCCTGATTTCCACTTGGGATCCTACCCGCAAAATTTAAATCACGTATTCTTGCCCCACGCCAAGTTTCAACTCATTCCGATACTCCGAGCTCCGTTTCGCCCTCTAACTCGATTTTCCTCTATTTCCTATTTCTCTTCTTTTCTTCCCATTCTTCCAACTTCTTCTAATTCTTTCCTACTAACTTCTTTCTATTCTTTTCTAACTTCTAATTCCTTAAACTTCTTCTAATCTTCTCTACGTATCTATCCATATATAATACATATATATATATCTATATATATACATATATACATATACCAAAGGGGGGGGTTTAATAGGCTAAACACCAAAAAGGGGGAGGGGGTTTGCCTGGCAGCAGCTGCTGCCAGGACTGCTGCTACAGCAGCTGT
Source organism: Iris pallida (assembly GCA_029216955.1). Lineage (NCBI taxonomy): Eukaryota > Viridiplantae > Streptophyta > Magnoliopsida > Asparagales > Iridaceae > Iris > Iris pallida. The sequence continues at coordinate 2,333,477 of JANAVB010008197.1, forward strand.
AGCTGCTGCTACTGCTGTTTCATCTTCTTCTTCATCTCTTCCTCTTCTTCCCTCCTATCTATATATATATATATATATATATATATATATATATATATATATATATATATATCTATGTATATATACACACAACACCCACACATCTATATATATACATACATACATACACATTCATATCCATACACATATATAAATACACACTCATATCTATATATATATATATATATATATAAATACACACTCATACCTATATATATATATATATAAAAAAAAAAAAAAATATATATATATATATATATATATATATATATATATATATATATATATATATATATATATATATATATATATATATATATATTTTCACTCATACCTATATATATATATATATATATATATATATATATATATATATATATATATATATATATATATATATATATATATATATATATATATATATATATATATAAATACACACATACACACTCATACCTATAAATACACACAACACCCACACATCTATATATATATATATATATATATATATATATATATATATATATATATATATATATATATATATATATATATATATATATATATAAAATACAAACACACACACACACCCTCACACAACACAAACACACACACATTCTCACCACTCTCATGACACCCATCCTCATGACACTAAATACACATCAATATATATACACACACAAAAATACACATGTATATATATATATATATATATATATATATATATATATATATATATTTATTTATTTTATATATATATTTTATATATATATATATATATATATAAAAAATAAATAAATAAATAATATATATATATATATATATATATATATATATATATATATATATATATATATATATATATATATATATATATATATATATATATATATATATATATATACCACTCTCTAAGGATTAAACCCTAATAAATCCTTAACCTATTTTTCTAGGAAAAACCTACAAATTTGTGGAAAATGGTGGAGAATCTTCTCTTCTCCATTTATTGTGAGGGGGTTAAATGCAAATGAGAAATAGATTAGGAATTAAAAGCATACCTAAAATGGAATGGTTGGAGGAAGAAAAGCTTTGGAAGGAAAAATGAATTTGAAAGAGAGAGAGAGAGAGAGAGAGAGAGAGAGTTGCTTAGTGGAGAAGAAAGAGGGGGGGGCTCTCTCTTGGCCGGCCAAGCATGGGCATGGGTAGGGGCACTTGTATTTACAAGTTTGCCCCTCCCTAAGCCTAATGCTTAAATAATTCCAAATTAGGTTTAGGAAGTTGCTAAAAATAATTAAAAATCATAATTAAACTAAATTACTCATGGGGGACTAGTCCAAACTCCTAAACCCTAAAGTTTAGTGTGGTGGGCCATGGTTAGCTAACATGCTAATTACAGCTCAAGTCGAAATTCACCGGGGTCCCGAATTAACTCGGAATGCGATAAAATTCGAGCCCGACTCCTATAATAATTAAATAATAATATTCATGAAATAAAATTCCCAAAAATATTATAAAATAAAAAATTACCATTTTACCCCTAACTGGGAAAAGTGAGGGTGACAGGCTGCTCCTCGTAAGACAAGTTGGTACCAACAACCAACTCAGAATGATCAAGGATATGGCTGGGGTCCGATACATACCTTCGCAGCTGGGATACATGAAACACGTCATGTACCTCTCGTAACGAAGGTGGAAGAGACAGACGATAAGCAACATCGCCTACCCTATCAAGGATAACGAATGGTCCTACGTATCTGGGACTCAACTTCCCGCGAACGTCAAATCTAATGACCCCACGGGTAGGTGAGATCCGTAAGAATACGTGGTCCCCAACGGAAAACTCTAGCGGCCTACGATGCTGGTCCGCCCAATGACGATGCCGATCCTGCGTAACTCGAAGTCGCTCTCTAATTCCCTTGACCACCTCAACTGTCTGGACAATCATTTTCGGACCTAACATCTTCCTCTCTCCAATATCATCCCATGCCAGTGGCGACCTACACTTCTTACCATATAGGGCTTCAAATGGCGCCATCTGGATACTGGCTTGATAACTGTTGTTGTATGAGAATTCGACTAAGTGCAAGTGGCTCTCCCAAGATCCTCCAAAATCTAGGGTGCAAGCTCGCAATATGTCTTCCAAAGTCTGAATTGTCCTTTCTGATTGCCCGTCCGTCTGTGGATGGTAAGCCGTGCTAAATTTTAACTTGGTGCCCAGACTATGATGTAAGCTCTTCCAGAAATGTGATGTAAAACGGGTATCTCTGTCTGACACAATACTGACAGGGACTCCATGCTGCCTGACTATCTGCTGCATGTACAACTCTGCCAACTTTTTTGTAGATTGTCCTACTCTGAAAGGGAGGAAGTGTGCTACCTTCGTAAGCCGATCTACTATCACCCAAATGGCATCTTTACCATATGGTGACCTCGGTAAACCGGTCACAAAGTCCATTGTAATATGTTCCCATTTCCATTCCGGGATAGGAAGCGGTTGCAATAGTCCAGCTGGCCTTTGCTGCTCTGCCTTCACTTGCTGACATATCAAGCAACGGGAAACAAACCTAGCTATCTCCCTCTTCATTCCATTCTACCAGAAGTGGTGCTTGATATCTTGATACATCTTGGTCCCTCCAGGATGTATAGAATACTGAGAACTGTGAGCTTCTGCCATGACCTCCTGTCTGGTATCTCCACTAGGTACACATAGACGTGACCCAAACCTAAGTGTACCATCTTCATGAATTCTCATCTCCTTCCTGAGTCCTGACTCACATTCTGTCCTAAGCTTCTGAATCTTTGGGTCTTGTGCCTGAGCTGCCTTGATCCTGTCTACCAAGTCGGATTGAACTCGTAGACTTGCTAGAATTCCTACATCACTAGGAAGTATAACCTCGATGTCCATCTCCTGAAGGTCTTCTAAGATATGCTTTTGTGATGTCAACATAAATGCGCCGCCTCTCCTGCTAAGAGCATCTGCTACCACGTCGTAATCCTTGATCAACTCTAACCATCTTCTCAGCCTCATGTTCAGCTCCTTCTGAGTAAAGATGTACTTCAGACTTTTGTGGTCTGTGTACATGTAAACTCGGTCACCATATAAGTAATGCCTCTATAGCTTCAAAGCAAATACTACTGCCGCCAACTCCAAGTCGTAGGTTGGATAATTCCTCTCGTGGTCCCGAAGTTGCCTAGATGCATACGCTATCACCTTCCCATGCTGCATGAGGACACATCCAAGTCCTTTACCTGACGCATCACAATATACAGTAAAACCTTCGGGTCCAACTGGCAATGTAAGAATGGGCGCTGATATCAACTTCTGCTTCAGATTCTCAAATGATGCCTGGCATTCTGTCGACCAGACGAATGATATATCTTTTCGGGTCAAACGGGTCATGGGTGCTGAAAGTCTTGCAAAGTCTGATACGAATCTTCTGTAATATCCTGCCAATCCCAAGAAACTCCGCACATCTGCTACGGTCTTGGGTACTGGCCAACTCTCTACTGCTTCTACCTTCTTGGGATCCACTGCTACTCCCGCCCCTGATATGATGTGTCCCAAGAATAAAATTCGATCCGTCCAAAACTCACACTTGCTGAGCTTGGCGTACAACTGGTTCTCTCTCAAAACCTGTAACACTTTCCTGAGGTGATCTTCATGATCTTCTTCACTAGCCGAGTATACAAGAATGTCGTCGAGGAACACAACGACAAATTGGTCTAAGTATGGCATAAAGATGCGGTTTATTAAATCTATAAATATTGCTGGAGCATTGGTAAAACCAAATGGCATAATTAGGAATTCGTAATGCCCGTACTTCGACCTGAATACTGTCTTGGGAATATCCTCCTTCCGAACCCTCACTTGATGATACCCTGAACGAAGATCTATCTTGGAGAAAACTCTAGATCTACTCAACTGATCAAACAAGTCATCGATCCTGGGTAATGGATACTTGTTCTTCACTGTTGCCGCGTTAAGCTTCCTGTAGTCAATGCATAATCTGGATGACCCATCCTTCTTTCCCACAAGTACCACTGGTGCTGCCAATGGTGATATGCTAGCTTGAATGAACCTCTTCTCCTTCAGTTCCTCTATGTGCTGATATACCTTGGCCTGTTCTGAATCCGCCATTCTATAAACTCGATCTGATATCGGTTTAGTTCTAGGTGCCAATTCTATACTGAACTCAATATCTCTAACCGGTGGTAGACCTGGAAGTTCTTCGGGAAATACGTCTAGAAACTCTTCAACTACCTTCAGAACTTGAACTTCTTCCATTGCTGTTACTACTCCCTGCTCTTGTTGAGTTGCCACTGATCTAACTAAGGTGAACCGCTTCATACCTAGAATATCAAAAGATACACTCCCACTACGACAATCTATTGTCGCATGACTGTCTTTCAGCCAGTCCATGCCTAAGATAACGTCAAAATTTCCAACAGAAAATTCTATCAACTGGGCGGGTAAGGAATGCCCGCAAACTACAACGCTACATGCTAGAATAACTCTACTAACTCCTACGAGCCCATTACCAGTGAGTATATTTAACCTCCCTGGCAATGTCTCGAATTCTATTCCTAGCCGTGTTGCAAATTATGCAGATATAAATGAGTGTGATGCTCCCGAATCAAACAATGCTACGGCGGGATATGAGACGATGAGAATGTTACCTGCCACAACATCTCCCGATGCTAATGCCTCTTCCAAGGACAGAGTGAATGCCTGCCCTCGACCTCCTTGTTGGTTCCCATGCTGCAGCCTAGCTTGGTACTGCTGCTGGCCCCTGCCTTGATGATGCTGGGGTGGTCTATGCTGGTGTTGCTGCATCAGCGGTCCCTGCTGCCGAAACATCTGAGCCTGTGGCATTAACGGACGCTGGGCCAATGGTCTCACTGCCATCGATGGTCCTCGATACTGGCCTTTTCCTGGTACTGGCAGAGCAGGAAATTGTTGCATTGGTCCTCCTGACCTCGAATTCATGGGGCAGGTGGTAACCCGATGATCTGGATTTCCACATATCAAATACTGCCCGTTCAATGTCCGACACACATCTCTAGTGTGCCCTACCTTCCCACAATAAGTGCAGCCCACTGGGGGTTGCTGATTCTTTCTCTGTTGCTGTTGCTGCTGCAATGGTGGTGGTGCTGGCCCTCGTATTGCCACATCGTGAATGCGAATGCCAGGGGATGATGCTGTAGTCCGGGGCGCTACTCCCCCTCCTCCTTCAATCTGACTGTGGGATCTCTTCTGACCTCCAGTCCTTGCAGTGATTCTCTGAATGGTGATCTCATGCCTTCGGGTTGCCATCAATACTTCATCAAAAGTCTGATAATTGTGCCCCTCTATCAATTGCAAGAGCTCAAGATGAAACCCTTGCTAGAATCTCATAGCCCTCTGGCTCTCTGTTGCTACCATCTCCGGGGCGAACCTACTCAATCTGCAGAACTCCGCTGCATAAGCATCTACCGTCTTGCCGGCCTGCTTGAGGTTGATAAACTTCTGTTGTAGCTCAAACTGTGCCACAACTCCATAGTACTTCGTCTTGAATCTTGCTGTAAAATCGTCCCAAGCAACGGGACGTCTGATGCCTACTTCCTCTGATTCCCACCAATCACGTGCGAGATCCTGAAGTAACAACTTCACCTGATCCACACGTTCTTCTGTCGGTACCTTAGCCGCCGTCAGAATAGCCTCAATATCCTTAAGCCATGTATCTGCTGAGATGGCGTCTTCCGTGCCCTCGAAACGGCGGGGGTTGAACTTGCAAAATCTGGTTGATGCTCCTGAATTCGGCCTTGCCCCTCTTTCCAAAGCTGTCTGCAACCCTTGGTTGAGTAGTACGTTCTGCTCCTGCAACTGAGCATGCATGCGCTGCTGGGCTAACATCTGATGTTGCTGAGTGGCCATCATCCCTCTCATGATCTCCAGAAGAGCCGGTGTGTCCATTTCTGCAGGAGTAGGTGGAACTGTTGGTGGTGGTGGAACATCCGGATACTGCGATCCAGCTGCTGCTTCCACTATCACTTCTTCTTGAATAGCCTCTTGGGGTAGTACTGGCCCTTGGTGCTGACCAACCTGGTCAGGTTGTTCATGCTGCCCTTATTGTTGCTGTCCAGTCCTGACAGATGCAGATGAAGTGCCCCTAAGGAAAGGGACAATAGAACAATCAAACGACCGGACATGAAGGATCAATGAAGCCAAAGGATATGAGAATGTCAAGCTAGGATTGAGAACAACGAATCATGAGATCAAGGGGGAACATGTGTGATTGAGACATCCTATAAATCAAAACACCCCACAAGTCTGAAATCAGACCTGCATGGGCCACCACTAAAACCTTGTCACGCCCCAGAACCAGAATACTGGAGAGCGGGGGAATGACTCAGCCAGCTACGTATTACGGGTAGATGAATACCGTATAATACGATCAATGCTGTCTACAAGACGAGGGGGTGCATACTACATAAAAGTCTCGCTATGGTCACTCCACATCTATTGTCTCAATCATTCAAACAAGAAACAGAAATAGAGAACATGTGAGATAAAGCAGTAAGGCGTCCCAAACGCTCAGTCAAAATGTTTTTGATATCTGGCTTTCCAAAATACAGCCAGATGATGTAGTAAGTATATACAATTGTTATCAGCTTCAGTCTGACTTAATTACAATTATGTAAAAGTAAGTACGAGACAATCCGACTAACATGTCGGTGCCAAACGGTAAGGTATAAAGTAATTCACAAAAACGAGCGGGGAAGTAAGAAACCCACTCGAGTCCTCCTGCGATCATCCCTCTAGTGTTGACCATCTTGGAGGTAGAAGTAAGCTGGATCCTCGGGGACCGGCTCTAAATCTGGCCATACAAAACCAGAGAGGTTAGACCTCTAATAGCAAGTACCGCAAGGAAGCACGATATGAGGAATGAAACCAGTAAAAGGAAACATATAAAATAGATCTCTGTCGACTACTGGGATTCACATCGTATCACGACACTTCGAACCAACCTCCCAACCAAACAAGGATAGAAGTTGGCTCGTCATGTACTGACATTCTGATCATCTCGGTTAGGTAACAGAGTAGATACAGTACACAAACAAATCAATTTAAACGGCCATGCAACTACTACGGCTTGCTATTGTGAGTCCCAAGTTATCCTGGGATTATGCAATAAAGGATTCCTCAGTTCTTACTATGTGCAAGCAAGGCTAGTTTACCCAGTCAATCAATTGCGCCAATCATGAATTAGACGAGTCCCAGCGGGACGCCCGTCATCAATATACAATATACAATAGATAATATAGCCAGATACCACTCCCTGTCCGTGTGGCAGATTTGCAGTATCTGTGGGGACCAACCGGCCCGTCGGGCACTACTAGTCCCAAGAGGGCTGCCATGTAAGAACTCGGAAATCCATTCTCTCCATGCAATCATTATTTTATTTAACGTAATAGTCTCTACGTTGAGTGAAGTACCATGCCGTGAATCATGGTCATTCAGAATGAGTACTTTCGTACGGGGTACGATATGCACAACCCTACAACGATACCAGTGCGGTCAGGTTGTAGGTCTTACATAGCGTAATGCAACAATCAAAACTAATCCACGGAGTGATCATGCCTTGACCATAAAGTACACATGCTTCTTTGGTAAGATAAATAAATAACAAATAAATTGAAGCCTGCATGTGCCTGTATGCCAACATTCGGGATTAGCCAGTCGATTTGCAATAGTTCATAGTTAAGATGAACGTGCCTCATTCATTCGTTTCAATAAGACGACTAGCCAGTCTCTTAGTTCCAACTAGGAACGCATGATCAATTATTAAAATATCAATCCTTGTCAAGATAGCAATCAATGTTAATTAATGTAAAGATGCCAACTAATGCTAATAAATGCCAAGACAATTAATCAATGTCAATCGGTATCAATTCAGGACAAGAATCAACCAAAAAGGCATTAGAGCCAGAGTTCATGCGGCTCACGAGACTTGGATTTCATGCGGCCGAGAATGAATAAGTACATGCGGCTGGCTGGACAAGGGTGATTCCATGCGGCCAAGTTAGCAAGCTTTAAGCGGCTTAGAAGCTAAAGGGGCCTCATGCGGCTAATTAAGTCAGGGTCCCTATGCGGCTAGGGGAAGTCATGCAACTCATGCGGCTGAGAGTAGTCAGCGCCATGCGGCTGAGAGATCTCATGCGCCATGCGGCTAAGTCATATATATATATATATATATATATATATATATATATATATATATATATATATATATATATATATATATATATATAAACTTCATGCGGTCGGAAAGTCGACGGTTCATGCGGCTAGATTCAATCAGAGCTCATGCGCCAAAATAGGTACAGCATATGCGGTTGAAATATTTTCCTGAGTCATGCGGCTACGGATTTAAATGTCCATGCGGCTGGGAGATACTGGCACCCCCATGCGGCTAAGAAATGGAAACTTCATGCGGCTACACAATCCCGAGCTTATGCGGCGGGAATAGGGTATGCGGCCAAAATACCATGCGGCCGAGAATGCCATGCGGCCGAGAATACCATGCGGTCGAGAATACCATGCGGCCGAGAATGCCATGCGGCCGAGATGCTCTTCGTGCGGCCAGATACTGTTCTTCTCCAAATTTCTAAGGACAGAACTATGGAAACCTTTGCTTCCAAGCTCTCTAAATCCTTCATTCCAAGCCCAAATCTGAACTTCCATAGGTCAAAATGGGGTAGAACGAAATTCTCTACAACATGGAACCATCAAAACTTAAAGATAACAAAGTTTATTAGATCGAAACTTAAAAAATTCGAAAATGCATTAAACTTAGATCTACAAGGAATGAACCATGGAAACTGAAAATGCTAAGTACTAAAGATGCTCAAAATCAAGTAATGAAGATGATAGAACGATAATAATGGTGATCCATCAAGAAACAAGTTTGGCACTTGCCTTGGTGGCTGGTAGGTGGGGAAGGAGTTATGGGGAAGAAGAAGATTAATGGTGAAGTAATGAAGAGAGAGAAAGGGGATGGCTTTAAATGGAAGGGGTGGTGGTAGGTGGGGGTTCATTTCGGTTCAGGCTGAACCAACTAACTAAACCAATCCAAGCCGAACCCAAAGTATAGCTAAAGCAGAGTAAGAAAGCAGAAAATAAAATGCAGAAATTAAATTGCAGGAAATTAATGGACATGAAATTAAAGGGGTTTAACTACAGATCAGTACATGACAAATGTAAAATAAATATATTAAAGCATTATATGTATAAAAATACGTATTCTGGGAACGGAAAGTGACAGATCTCATCCTTCCCTCCCACAACTTCACCATGTCGTCGTCCAAATTTCCAGCGCCGGTTCCCATACATCTCATCTCGTCTCCTTATAAAAAGTCGACCTCTCGAGGGGAGGGCTAACCAGCGTTTGTTATTCTCTCTCTTTCCTCTTTTATAATTTTAAAAAAAAATCTAATGATAAAATTTTTCAGACCTATAATTGATCATTCTAGATATTGAATTTCTCTGTTAGATATACTTGTTTGATGTTGTAGATCTTGATTTTTTTTTACATAGGTTTTGTGTATATCGGTAGGTTTTGGTGTTGGATCTGATATTTTTTTTCTTGGTCGATTTGATTTTTCTTGATTTTGTAGAGATATAGCCGACGTTCACGAAGTTGTTCAGTCGGCTGTTTGCGAAGAAGGAGACGAGGATCATGATGGTGGGCCTCGACGCCGCCGATAAGACCACCATCCCTACCATCTGTATGCTCTCTTTTTCAACTCTTTTAGACCTATTTTTCTATTTTTTTCTTTTCTTTTCGTGAATTGTTTTATATTTGTGGTTTAAAACATGTTGACAATGGGATAGATATATTTATATTTATATTTTAATTTGTTATTACATTTATATTTTAATTACGAACTGTTATAATTAGATAATCTTCCACTATATAATGAAGCTTCAAAACGGCTAAAAAGTGAGCCGTCTAAGTCGTTATTATATTACAGTCCATTTTATTTTAAAAAAATTAATTATGTAAAAAATTGTTGAAAAAATTAAAATTTTGTCAAAATGAAGAATCGAACTCAACCAAACAAGAAAAATACCTTGCACCTTAACAAAATAAGTTAGAAGCGTATTTAACTATAATTGAATAAAATTCTTATTATACGTTTTTATACGTGCAAAGCACGTACATTTACTAGTATAAGTAGTTAAACGATTCATTATAATTTATTTATTAGGATTTGTTATATACAAGCATGTATATTGTTAGATAATATTTAGTTAGAATTTTTTTAATATAATTTTTAGTTACTTGAGAATATGCCGACTTATTTTGATACAAGCCCCTTTATAATATAAGAATATGTAACACGTATTCTATTATACAAAACACAAAGGTTTTTGAATCCTAGGGCTGACTGTGCCAAGATAAAGAGTGGTTGGGATTTAATCTTGGTGAATCAACGGTTGTGGGATTTTATGGGGAATCCAAATAGTGGAGTTTGCACTCATAATGATTGTGGATGAGCATTATTGAGAGTGGGGTTTTATGGGGAATGAGCATTATTGAGAGTGGGGTTTTATGGGGAATCCAAAGAGTGGGGTTTGCACTCATAATGGTTGTGGACAATGTTTTAAAAACCGGACCGGTGGTTGACCCGGCCAAGGCACTGGGTCGGGTCAAATTGGTCCAACCAGTTGGTTCAACCAGTGGTTCAACCACTGGGTTAACTTAAGTGGTCCAAATTAATTCTTTATGGCCATTATTTTTTTACAAAAATACTAACTTTCAAACAAAACCGGGTCAATACTGAACCGGACCGGAAAATTGACCGGTTCACGGGTGAACCGGTTGAACCGGCCGGTCCGGTCCGGTTTTTAAAACATTGGTTGTGGATGAGCATTATTGAGAGTGGGGGCCTCATAATTATTATTGTTCGTTTAAAATTGGGGGTCCAAGATTTTGAGGGGGGCAAATGACCTCTAGCCTAGTGGTTAAGAGAGATGCATGCGGCCCAAGTGGTCGGGAGTTCGAGCCTCAATGGAGGCGAGTTCACCACAATTACCCATTGCTTCAAAAAAAAAAAAAAAAAGATTTTGAGGGGGAATACCTTAAATGAACCATGTCCTATGGGCACGGGTTATGACTAGTAATCCAATATACATGAGAAAGAATAAAGCACCAAAACCTATAAAATTCGTCCGCACGCGCAATACACGTGCGCACCTTCCGGACAAAATAAAAAAAGAAGAAGAGAAAAGCAGAAGCAGACGCTTCTCTCCTCTTCTTCTGACTGTTGCTGATGGCTCTGCAGACCGGAGTCGCCTCCTCCAAAGTCCTCATCCTCATCGGCGCAGGTCCTCTTATCTCGCTCTAGACGTTTATCTTCCATTTTCCCCAAATTGATCGAATCGGCACTTCAATTTTTTTTGATCAAATCTATTTCTTTGGTCCAATACTGACGAATCTAGCTTTGGTTCATTGCTAGGTCTGACCGGCTCGATCGTGCTGAGGAACGGCCGCCTCTCTGACATCTTGTCCGAGCTCCAGGTGAGGTTCCATGGTCTTTTAGGTCTAATTTTAGCGTAATTATGTTTTCTAGATGTACTGGCGGATGCCAATGTTGTTATTTTGTTAGAAATCAGGTGCTTTTTTGTGAATTGGACAATTGAGCATGAATCGATCATCCCAAGATAAGTAAACTGATGGAATTTTGTTGCAAATGATCAAGAATAGGTCTAATTTTGGCATTATTTTGTTTAGGTACTTGTGTGTTACTCCTTAGATCAATAAAGTAGGAGTATTGTATAGATATCTTGAAATAAGTACTGGGGGCTATACGTTACCCATATGGTTATTTTATTTGGAAATTAGGTACTTATTTGTAATTTGTAGTGCTGGGCATGACCTAATAATTTGCCAAGATTAGTAAACTATTTGTAACTATCTAGAAATAATTATTGAAATTTTAGTATTTGTCAGTAAGAAGCACATATTAGATCTATTTCAGCATATTTTTGTTTTCAGGGTGAAGTTATGTATCCCATATAGTTATTTTATTAGAAAGAGAATCATGAGTTTTGTATAATTATCTCGAAATAAGTACCGGATAATATTACTTGTCGATAAGAAGTACATATTAGGTCTTATTTTAGTATAATTCTGTTGTCAAGATGAAGTGATGCGCACTCATGTTGTTATTTGATTAGAGATTTGGTACCTCTTTTGTGAATTGGAGCGCTGGGCATGACTCAATCACTGCTATGATTAATGGAGCAGGAGTATTTTGCATAGATATCTGGAAATGAGTACTGGATTTTATTAGTTGTCACTAAGAATTACATATTTGGTTCCTAATATCAGGAATTACTGAAGGGTGCAAATGAAGTCGAGATATCCTCGAAGCACTATGATACTTCTGCTCTTGCAGCTCAGGTATTACTTTTTTTGTCAGCCTCTAACATTGAAAATTGATGTGGAATGTTTACTTCTTTAGCATCCATAGGTTCCTGCAATTTCTTTCTTTCAATATTTTGCATCAATTTAAATCAGTCACAGAACAAGCTTGTGCTTCACATCAAAGTATGTTCTTATGGAGATGGAAAAAGTTGCTTGCTTTTTATTCTGTCTCGTGGGTTCACACTAGAGAACTGACATGCTTAGGCATTAAATTTTCATACATCATTAGCAGCAAACACGAAAGAGGCTGACACAAGATTGTAGCTAGTAAGGAAGTTGGGAAAAAAAATCCTTATTTCCAGGTAAATTATAATTATACATAAGCAAACATTTGACAATGTAAATAGCAGACTAAGCAGATGACCATCTTAAAAATATCATTCATGCTTCTTCATTGTTGACAGTTTTGACTGTTGGCGATGTCTTTAGTGTAGGCTACCAGGTTTGTTATGATTTTAGACTGTTGAGTCAGGCAGGTGCAACAACAAGATGTTATCTGTAACAAGTAGTGTTGTTTGTTGGTTAATTGGGCACATTTTATTCATGAGACATGCTGCATTAGTATTATTCTGGATACGGCAAGACCATCCGGTTCGATCTAATAAGTACTTTGTGTCAAAATTGAGAAATTAATATCGAATCTATAGTATTCTCATATTTATCTCGAGTCTACTATTTAAGTGGAATGGCTATCAACTATTTTCACTAAGAAACTGAAAGAAACCTTAGAACGGGAAGAAAGGGCAAAAGAGGCGACCTCAGCAGTAGACTTCACATGTATAGGACCTAAACTGCAAGTATGTGATAGTGAGTTGGGTTGGATTTGATTTTGCAAGGGCCATACTTCACCCTTAATCATCTTTCTCAATTTTGACTTCGTAAAGTTGTCGATGCCTAGGTTTCAGTTCTAGTTTAGTTGAAATTTTGGTATAGGTCTTCAACCAAATAACCCTGGTATCCTTACTAATAGGGTGCTGATACATACTGCATATTGACTTTATTCCTTCACTCGACTCTTAACTGAAATAAGTTAAAATAACTTAATTTTGCCTCGGTCGTCCATTTTAATTTATTCGCCTCCGTACCTGACTTAGTCCGTTAATAGGCTAATTTGTTGCGTTTCACAAACCAAGTCTAATACGCTGGTTCCTGTTAACAAATTTTGAATAAACCAGGCTATTAGTACAGCTAACAGAAAGCAGTCAACTTTGAACAAGACAGACTACTGACAATGATGATGAGTTGTTGGATATTGAGACTTGTAACATGAGGACACCTTTCACGTTTTATATTTAACTTTCTAAATTCAAAGATTAAGCTTTAAAATTAAACAGATTTGCAACTATTGGTAATTGAGTTTCTATGATATACAATGTTATATTGTTCTTGTGTTTTTATATGTACAAATATCATTTGTTATTATTGTTTTAAGTATTTGTTGCACTAATTTGTAGATACGGCACTTGGCTCAAGAGGTTCGGGATTTGACATTATCTAGACCAGTGACCATATTCAACGGGGAGTCGTCTTCTAGTGGTATTTGCAAGATTTTCTTTCCTGAACTTGTTTCTGGCTTTCGTTCTTGATATGATGTCTTGATTCATTTCTTTTGATTGGATTCTTATGACTCAAGTTTAAAACCCCTGACCCTCCCTCTTTAATACCAAGGGCTAATCGCCTTCAAGTTTGTCATTCTTCAGTTGTCTGATACACATGCAAGTAATTCCAATATAAAATCTTCAATGACTTTTTTGTAGAAAGCTTGAAATTGACATACTATTTCAATTTTCATAATGGAGCTTTGACCTTCAAGTTTTCCCCTATATGTCTCAGATATATATGCATTACAGACCTAAACCTGATAGCAATAAAATTTGGGCCTCTCTGCATACATGGTTGTAGATTGTAGTTTACCGATTCAAATGCCATATTGGTGAAGATTATAATTTATAGGTGATGTGGATATATGTGCAATTTTCTAACATAATTTGGTGCTCTGTTCATGCTATTTCTTAATCTGTTTAATCCTAAAAACCTTCCCAGCTGCTAAACATCGATTTTCCGAGTATATCAGATATATTTTCCCCTTAGTAGTTCTTTATGAGTTCTCTTTGTTGCTTCAGGGAATATAACGTCCTACATAGTTCCTGCTGCTGCAGTTGGAGCAATGGGATATTGTTATATGTGGTGGAAGGTAAAATTTCTAGTATAGAATACTATAGATAGTCAGGAGACTTGATTTTCTCATGATTTATAGAAAAATATGCCGCACAAAAGCCTTTATACTCGGAAACCATCACAACTGATGTCAACTGCATATTCACAAATGTAAAGCTGGATAATTAAGACTAGATTTAATGATTAGACTTTTGTTTTTCATGCACCCACTGAAAAACCATTGTTGTTTATGCATGAATAATTATGGAATAGTATAAATCTTTAACCCTTGACCCCCACAACTTCAGAGTTTTGGTGAAGTGGCAAGGTCCATAACATGGGTATCAAAGAAACCCATGTTAATGTGTCATTTGGATCGGATGTAAGAGGATTGTGTAAAATAAGTTAGAGTGTTGAGTGGATTGAGGTCTCGGCCTACAAAATAGGCATTTCAACCTGTGTGGGTGTGCTAGGACGATATGTGCTAGAATGGTATAAATATTTTACCCTGAAAGGGAACGAGATACTTCGTTACGTTTCTCGGTTTGCTGCTCCTTCCTTCTATTAACTTCCATCATCGTCCTGTTGGTTCGCTCTAAAAGGACTGCCGAACGGCCCGCGGGGGGGGGGGGGGGGGGGGGGGGGGTTGTCATATAGGGCATCAAAATAGCTTAGTTTGCACGTCCTCCGACCATCAAGAAGAGGGGTTCTTACTTCTTAGTCTCACATAATTTCGCCCGTCTGTTCTACTTTCGTGCCGGAGGAGATTCAAACCCATGATACAATTGACCCTATCTTTAGTAGGTTTTTTATTCTGCGCTCTCAAAACTAGTACGCCATATTCTTGAAAGTCAAAGAGCAGCTAAACTAAGCAACTTGTTGGGAGATTAGACGAAAGTTGATGAGCACATTATTCAAGCTTTATCACCTTCTCGAGCTAAAATGTGGGCGAACCTATCTCTGAGTGTAGCATTAGGATTTTGGGGCTCATCTACTTTTTCATTTGGATGCTCTATCAAAGTCCAATTATCAAAGGCACGAGTGAGTGTTGGGGAGGGTTCCTAATCTCATCTCCAATGCGTTCCTTAATGGCTATGTGCCAAAGCACTATATGGCTTGAAGTCAAATGCGGATTCTATGGCATTTACAATAGTTGGATGCGGATTAGGGACCAATGACGATAACATCAAGAAGTCATTTGATTTTGATGAAAGCGAACAGGGAAAAGTCTCGAACTCAACTCTATCCAGTATTAGCTTACTAAATAGGGTTGGATGTAGCTACATATGTTTATGAAATAAACTAACAATTATTTTACTAGAAACTAAACTATATGTTTATGAAATAAAATTAGAACTTGTTAGTTATAAACTAAACTAGTTGACTATTAACATAACCATCCGGTCATCTCACATAATTTAAATTTCTTTGACATTCTACGTTTCTGAAATGGATCCTATCAAATATTTTGCATTTTATATGATCATCTCTAATTTAGATATTCGGAAAATCCTCCTTAGTAGGCAAAACATTTCTATTATGGGTGTGATTACCTTTTTTTTTTATGGGTGTGATTACTTGATTCTGCTCAAATGGAATCTCTCTTTCACCTCAATCTCTGCATGAGCGACTCCATCAATGACGACTAAGGCTGTTAAGCTACCTTTAGTGGGCTTCTAGGAAATCAAAGTCAAGCGAGAAAAGTACAATGAAATGACGAGATCATGAAGAAAAGAAAGGTCAATCGAACCGTAGCACCAAAACATTTCTCACAAGTAAACAAGAATAGTCGACTATAACAAGAAAAGCTTATCCTGACTTCATCCCTCTCCTTTCAGTCGAGTCACTTCGACCCTTTCGTTACTGAGCAAATTGAATCCTCATATTTCCTTCACTAACAGAAGCTTACCAATGCCAATCTCGATTCAACTCCAAGCAGGAAAGACTTTCACCGAACATTCCTCCAACTGGGGTTACACCATTTCCTAAATTAAACAGGAGTTGCCTTTCTGCTTTGTAAAGTTTGGTAGTGTTATATCATGTAAAATATATGTAGATTTCATCCTAAAACATTAGTTCCAAAAGAACAGTTTGAATAGGCAAAGGAAAAGAAATAATTATTAGTTCTAGATCTTATAGTATCATAAGATTGCCCATTCATTTTGAATGGCACGTCACATAGTTTGGTCTCGCGGACTGCTTGCTCGGTACTTAATAATGAAACTGCAACAGCTTGTAGTAAACCTTCTTGCTTTTGCTTTTGTTCTCTAGCTAAAGAGCAACTTGTAGAAAAAACTTCTCATAATATTTAGTGATTCCTTTGTGATCCAGGGGTGGTCCTTCTCTGATGTTATGTTTGTCACAAAACGAAATATGGCCAATGCAGTTGCAACTGTGTCAAAACAATTGGACCAAGTTTCTGCAGCCCTAACTGTATGTTAAAGTTTCATATCTTCCTTCAATTTTCTGTTATTTACCTGATAAAGTAAATCAAGTGATCTTTTTGGAAATATTTCCAGGCAACAAAGAGACACCTGACCCAGAGACTTGAAAATTTAGATGGGAAACTGGACGAGCAAAAGGAAATATCTAAGCTTATCATGGGCGAGGTTTGTAAGATGAACATTTTTTTATACTTCAGATGCTTTATTTATCTCTCTAAGTTTTTACTGACTTTCCAAAAGATTGAAATATTGAACCATGAATCTTTGAAAATTTTGAAAATGTATCTCAAAATCAGCAAATACTAAGTTTCATGTGTTGTTTTACAACTTATAAGTTGTAACTATCATTTACGAGAGAAAAACATAATCATTGTCTTCATCCTCGAATCTTTCTCCCATTAGAATAGGGTTGGCTGTGGACATAAGGAAGCTCCATGAAAGACTTGAGAAAGTTTTTAGGAATGACTATCGACCTGATGTCAACCCTCGATGTTGGTTACAAATTCCTAGCCATGGTAGCTATGAGCATGAGAGGGTCAGGCCATAAAACCTAGGCCCTAGGCACCACTTGGCAGGTAGGTGAACCTACTATTTGAAAATTCTGATTAACCTTGTGCAATCAAGGAGCACCCTCTAAGGTCCCGTGGACTATAGAGATTCTTGACGAAGAGGTAAGATGATACAACTTTCAATAGGGAATTGCGTTCTTCTCTATGACACATTAAGCCAAGTGAAAGGAATGACGATCCCGGAGAAACATACATGTAAATTCAGTTCTTTAATACTTCTCAGTATAAATTATTTGGCTTGGAGAGGTAACTACCTGCAATTGTTCACAGTACAATATCATTTATTAGTTTAATCGAGTCCTTTGAAATGAGTTCTTTGATAACCATCGTATAAGTTCTATAAATAATTTAGGGTTATTTAGTTTTAGGGTCTCGTATAATATTCGAAATTTGTGTTTAAGTCTCCATATTGTCCAAAAGAGGATTTGGATCTCGTCCTGACCGTTGACTTGGGCTGACCATCCAAAATGGAGACTTAAATGCAAATTTCGAATATCATACGAGACCTTAAAACTAAACACAAATTTCGAATATAAAGGAAATCTAAACGAGATCTATTGGTCAGCCCAAGTCAACTGTAAGATGAGACCCAAACCCTCTCTTGTACAATATGGAGACCTAAACACAAAATTTGAATATTATACGAGACCCTAAAACTAAATAACCCAATAATTTACTCTTTAAGTATTTGTACTCTAAGAGTAAGTATTTGTACACCTTGGTGCTTCCAACAGTATTCTAGGCTTTTGGTCGTACATATAAGTTATCACCTGTTACATTTCAACTGGTTTGGGTATCATTTCAATCTTCTGAAGTTCTTAGAAATTATCACTCCAGATTCTGCTGATATAAACGTTAATCCGTTCCACATGTATAGTTCAGAAAATAAAGTTTGTTAAGGTTTTTCGTGGACCATGCTTGTTAAGTATTAACCTATAGGCTATATAACTGATTTGACGAAATTTAGCTTGTGGAAATTTATCAAAATCTGTCAATCCATCTTCAAGGAATCATTGGGTAATTGTCATATTTTTTCTCTCGTTCCCTTGACTTAAATTTCATAGGCTAGCTAATAAATATCTTAAATGACCTGAGCTACTAGTACATATTTTATGTGAAGCAAAGCAGAAAATGTTCTGCCTTCCTTTCTTATCCTGATAAAAGCCTCCACGCGTCCCAGATATCTGCATTCTGTGCCCCTTGTATGTGCTATGCCCACTGTTAATGCCTTTATTGCCTATTTAAGTTGCTAATACCGTTGGGAAGTGCATTATAACCAAGGTTCACAATAGCGATATCGGAATCGGTATCGGACTATTCCTATGAGTATTGGTATCGGCGATATCGGTAGTATCGGCGGTATCGTATCAGAGTATCGGACTTTGGTATCGGAAAACAAATAATTATTAATAAATTATTTACATTTAAAAACATATATTTTATACATCTAGGCATAATTTTAATATTTTCAGTGTTATTTCTTAGTAGTTTTGAAATTAAATGAAATAGTAGTCACCCTTACCGATTGGTTTACATACAATAGATGTGATTTTCTTCACACACACACACAATAGATGTGATTTTCTTCTTTTACCTGCTTCTACAACCTTGTTATGCTTTAAACCCTTGTTGATTTGTCTTTTTTGTTTAATTTTCTTTGCCGAATTGACCGGAACAAAGACCTCCAATGTCGGTATCGATCAATATTTGGTATCGGTCGGTATCGGATCGGAACATGCCAAACCGTACCGGTATCGGCCATATCGGATCGGTATCGGCCGATACTTTAAACCATGATTATAACAAGAACTCCCATCATATACCTCTCCTATATAGGCAGGAAAAGCACTATCAAGACAACTCAATCCCTGGTCATGCAGGCTAGTGGCAACAGCCATGACAACAGTTGTCCTCACATGGGGTCAATGAGGGTGGGTTTTATTAAATTTGGAGGCATCCACATTAGTTTGCTTGTAATGTCAATGACTCAATGAAGTATATCTTTGATGTCCTATTCCATAGATTTGCAATTTATGGCAAAGAAGAACTCAGCGTTGACACATGCATTATTTATGTGCAGACACAGGGAAATGGTGTCCGTACCAATATTGTGTCCGTATTTGTGCAACATAGGTGACTACTTATTGTAACTATCTAGAAGTGTCCATATGTTGTATCTCTATAGCGACCTTATCCGTATCCGTGCCCGTATTCATGCAAAATAGGTTTCTTGTAATGGTCAATGAATAATATCTTTGATGCTTCTTGGCCCAGCGTTTATGTTTAGGTTATTGGTTTTGCAGGTAAATGAGGTTAGATGTGATTTGTCTCAGATAGGGTTTGATATTGAATCAATCCAAAACATGGTATCCGGACTGGTAAGTCACTTCAGGAACATATCAGCTTTTCTTCTCTGTCAGGCAATAGTTTCATTTGTATTTAGCTTTATTTTTCTCTTTTCCCCTTTAAACAGGAAGGAAGACTTGGGCTACTAGAAAACAAGCAGGTTCTGTTATGTTTTTCTCAATGTTGGTAGTAAGACAACCATATCCTTTGAATATTATACCCTTATCTTGTTGCTCCACTGTGTACTCTACAGGATATGGGTAATGCAGGTATATATTATCTGTGCCAAGTTGCTGGGGGCTTTAAGGATGGGATAAATGGAAAGATCTTTCAGGTGAGACAACTTTCAAGTTTGCTTAAGAGACAAACATATCTATGTATATATATATTTATGAATTACCTGCATGCAATATTATAGATTCCTTGTGGCTTGGCATTGTGCTTATTGGTAATTGGATGTCTCCATTGCTTTTACTAACTCGCAGGAATTGGTTTTTCAATAGATCATTTTAGCTTTAGGAGACCTTCCACATTTTGCACCGGTAGTTAGGACAGTCTTACCATGACTACTGTTATGATGTTTCTGTCTTAAGCAAATTGCTACTCAAATGGAATTAGACAATCATAAGTAACCTAAAAACTACAATTTATTGTTCGTAGGGTACAGTCAACCTAGTTGATATAAGAAAAGAAAAGAAAAGGGCAGCTTCATCTAAACAAGCTATTTAAGTCTAAAAATATTGAATATTAATGTAAGTCTAGACGATGGTGCCTTAATAGCGAAATGATGGTGAACCAAATTGCTCACCTGGTCCTACAGAACAAGATTTTCTAGTCACGTTTAATGCTAATGTCCTACGGGTAAGAATATTTTTGATGCTCTCTTTTATCAAACTACCAGCAGAGGCCTCAAGGAAGAATACCAGTGCAAGTCGATCTCACATTTGTGTGGTGAAGGATGGGAAATGTTGTCATGGTGCGATGTTAACTTAAAGAGTAAACTCAGTAAACATCAATTCTCATCATTTCGACTAAATATCCTGAAGTTTCACAATTGGCAACTTGCTACCTTGAAGTATTTTAATTAGTAAGTCATTACCCTGAAGTTTTACATTTTGCAACTTAATACCCTCCGTCAGTCTTCCATCCCTTTAGATGGTCATCATGTGACATTCTCGATTGTGTTGCCCCTAAAACAAAAAAAAAAAAATCCTCCCCTCCCTTCTCCTCACCACCCCTCCCCATCCACTGCCACTCAGTCGCTGCCACGTCCCCCCTCCCCCAATGTTGCCGCTCTCCCAATATAGGGAAACCAAAATTCAGGGGAAGAGGCCACTCCCCCTCGGCCTAGGGTGGATCCATCCCCGGGGGTTAGGATTTGTTAGGGTTAGGTATGGGTTGAGTAGGAGGAAAGTTCATGCTATTTATTTGTCTTGGTGTTTTTTCGGAGAGCATCAAATTTCTCATATGTTCTCGTTCTTAAACCATATTAGAGCTAACTAGTAAAGATGCCACGAGCTTTTTAACAAGTTAATGAGATTTTTAAGACTCCTGTATACTGTTTATCTGAAATTGATTGTTTCAGCGATCCAGTTTCCTTAACCTAGTGTTTCAGCTTACTTCATTGCTATGTTCAGTTTTCCCTGAACGTATTGTTTCAGCTTACTTCATTGTTATTACTCTTTGGCAGTTTGTTGCCAAACTAATCTGCTTTTTATAATCATTATCGTTGCCATCATCCAAGCCTCCCCCCCCCCCCCCCCCCCCCCCCCCCACCCACCCACCCACCCCCAATTACATTGGGGTTGGTTGCAGAGCATGAGAAAGCTTTATAATTGAGTCGACAGTTCTATGACCACTTGAAAGCCCTCTCTTCTCGTACTAAGATTCTAGCCAAGGTAGACACGAGCAAGGAGGGACATGCCGTGGAACGTAGAAAACTAGTCGAGGTAGGTAGACCTACAATTTTGGTCATGTGGTTTAAGCTCAGCCAAACGAGTACCAAGTTATAGACGAGAAAATTCTAGATTGAAGGTAAATATTAATATGATTTGCTACAGGGAGTTGCATTCATCTCCATGATATATTAAGCTCTCTTGGAGTAATATATTTTGTTCGTGGATCTAGTAGTACTACAACGAGTGGTGCCACTACTGTTAGTGTGGAATGGTATTATCATTGTCATGATAAAATGAAGGGAAGAAACTGAGCAGCTGTTCTCTCTTTGAGAACCTCTAATAATCATTTAAGTGATAACTTGATTTCCTTGACATGGCAGGAAGCTGCTGCTAAACTTCAATCTAGTCATCCATCACTTGCTATTGCAGAGGATAACTCACTAAAGGTACATTTTTCCTGTACAGAATTTCAGTAAGTCAAATCAAGTTCTGATTTCACTCCATCTGTCTCCATAAATCTTCAGGGGTTGCGGTATCTTGCTGATTCTATCAAGTCTATAGAGCCAGAGCAACTGAAGACGGGCACCACCGGCCAAAAAGATCTTCAGGAGAAACCTGTCACACGTACCCATCCAAAGACGACAACAATACACAGGTCATCTGGAATCTCCGTAAGAAAGGCAGGGTTCGCTTTGTGATGAAAATGCCATCTTACATGTCATCTAGAATGTGATGGCAAAGATTGTTTACGATCGTTTCATTGGTTGTTCCTGTATGCTAGTGTCATATAACATTCCCTTTACAAACCTTAGGAGTGTATAGAATTTGTTGCCACAACATTATGGTCTGGCCCCTATAATAACCTGATTGGCTTTTTTGTGTATGTGTCTGTTATGCTGTCATTACTGTATTCTAATAGCAAATCCAGAAATGAAGTTTTACGTTCATCTTCTATTTTGTTCAAATAATGTTAATACAGGCTGTGTTACAGTTTTTTTTGCCATATGTTTACCCATTTTTTGAACAGTGAGATCGATTTGTTGGTTCTACTTTCGACATCCCATAAAGCCGAAGAAGTTTGTTTTAGTGTATGTTTTGTTTATGTGAATTTAATATTTAATGGACTGAGAAAGAATCATGTCATTGCAATTTTAAACGTGTTAAAACAAAGTTCTAATGTGTTTGATTGGCTACGGAAATTTTATGTTTATGGTTGGCAGTTGAATATATGGATCTGGGATGTGAAAGTTGCTAGAAGAAGAAAACACAGGAAACTCTGAGCAAACCCCTCATTTTTGCAGCAAAAGCTGGTTTTGGATTCCTTACGGATTCTTCTCGTTTCCAAAATTCAGAAAACGGAATGTTGTGAATTGCGGTTAAAGCAAATAACAAAAAAAAAAAAAATTGAGCCAAGTTGAAATCTACAATATGTAAGGACTAAAAATCCAGAAAATAGTAGAAAAAACATAAAAAAATACTGTAGAAATACAAAGCAATTGTTGTGATATGTGGATAACCATAAATGGTCTCTGCGCTTATTAGATGCACACAAATCCTAATCTTCTTCCCATATATATATATATATATATATATATATATATATATATATATATATATATATAAGAGAAGTCTCGTATCAATTTCATAGCAGATTTTAACTATTTTGAATTTGTACTTTTTTCTGAAAATAAGTCATTGCATATTCATTGTTTCTTAGAACGGTTCGTTAAATTACAGTTTTCAAAATAAGTTACTATATACTTGTTTTTTTAGAACTGTCCTAAAAGTTTGTAGTTTTAATCAGTCCTATGTTGCACGACACAAGACAAGAAGAAGGTCGACTCATAGGCATTCTGCACAGGAAGATCTACTAAAGGTATTAGATAAGGCAAAATACTACTTCCAAACTATAAGCATACAAACACTATGGCATACTAAATTTCATGCAAGATGCCCTTTGACTGGAAATACTTGTATTTTTACCTTCGAATTACATGTTTTTATGCCTACCTGCAAATGTTTAGGAGCCCCCCAAATGGGTGCATATATAACAGATGATGTGCTGCTTGTCCGGAAAAAATCAGTCGCCCACGAACTAAATTTATGCATGTCGTAGTAGGTTTTGCTGATCCCAAAAGGCAAAAAGTAAAAAATTATCGACCTGAATGTTGGTATTTCATTATAAGAGTTGCATATATTTTAGACTCGATCTCATTAAAATTAGAAAATTTTAAAGTTGGTGCCATAAAATTGTCTTATCCGTAGGGAGCTACGGATGTCTGGTTGTCCTAACCTTATTTATGAAATATATGACCCAACAATAATACGAAAATTCTTTTACCCCCATCTGTCAAATCTTACCAAGTTGGAATTTACCCTATATGTCATACACACGCTCTGAGTAATCCTCCAACAGAAAAGCCAATTAGTTATGGAGACAAGGGTAAAGTGACAATTTTTTTTTCGCCCTCATCTTCATGAAGATTTAAAGAATGAATAACTCATGGTAGACAGATCCAAAATTCTCATATCTGGAGATCAAAAATTATCAGGAAATAAGTTTGAGAAATTCAAAAGGTGTGAAGAAGAAATATAAATGATCTGGATGCCCTGATTTTAGACAGGATCGGCCTACTGACTTTGAGTCTGTCAGGCAATTGGTGTAATACTTTTTGGGGCAATTGGTTTAACAATCGTGCTGCTTTATTTGCTGCCATTATTTAATATATGAATCATATCTTGTCTACTACAAGATGAAAGAAAAAAAAAAGAAAAAAAAGCTAGACAACTATAGCCATGCAGCTTCAGTATCTTTAGTACTTAAGGAACATACGGAAACTAACACAAAGTCATATGCAAGAACCAGGAATCACATCACAAAGCACTGAAACTGGTGAATTCTGCAAACCCCAGTTGAAATCAAGATACTGGTTACGCACAAATACACTTTCAAGTGTCGACCACAAATCCAAAGGGAATCCTTCATGAGAACATATTGAAAATCTTTTAGTCCAGTGAAGCAGATACAGCCAAATGTGTAAAATAGTACTCCCTCCTTGCGAGCACGTACAATTAACAATAAATAGAACGAATGAACGGAAGAAAGCAAAGTCCACGAAGGTCTAATGCCACAAATTCTACTTCGATACAGTATGAGCCTCAATAATACCCGTAAATGGGCATGCATCTTCTAGGTTCTTTGTAATGCAACAGGAAGCATGTCACATCTGCAATCTTCATTGGAACTGAACTCATTGTGGATGATACACTTCCACACAATGCAGTTCATCTTGGTGACGAAAAGACAACATATTGCAGGGGATCGCAGCATGTCTTTCTGTCCAGTCAGTCTGCATAATTTGGTTTGCCACCAACTATCTGCATGGCAACAAAATCATATGTGATGTACCGAAAGCAAATTGAACAACTAGCGTATACAATGCAAGTTGCAACCCCTATTTCTTCTCTTGCTATGCAGAACCTGCATCATATAATTGGCTAATGTCAAAATGGAAATATACATAGGATAGGTAGTAAGTTGTGGACCTCTATTAATCAGTATACCTTAACAAAAATAAATCCAGCACACAATACATTTTTAGCAGCCAGGAACATTGTTGTTTAGACTTTAGAGACAAGGAAACCTACTTGTTCTCTTTAACGCACCCTTAGAAACTAAAAGAAAGAAGAGGGAAAACATGGGCTTAATAAGTTCTCTCCAATCTTCATAACCTCTTGTGACCTTAAAAGGCCTAGATCCTCACTTCCCACATATATGTTGGTCAATTTCACATGAAAGCAGCTTGAGCTTATTTAAGCTTGAACGGAGCTTGACAGGACGTGTGTTCAAGGATACTAGTTAAGTAATCAAGAAACATGATCCAGTTTGACTAGGCTCGTCTTGCTGGAGTTTTGAAAATAAATATATAAAGATTCCAAAATCAAGTACCAAAGGAATTAGCTCATAATTAGTTAGGGAGGTTTGCCTTGTAGCTTGAAGCTTGGTGGCTATTTGAGTGAAAATTTGTCTTCTATGTTTTAATCTCTTGTGAATTATTAAGGGATCTCTTCAATCAAAGAGACCTCTATTGGTTACACAAAGACACCATTTTCTAAGCAACTTGAGCTTATTTACACTTGACAGGACGTGTTCAAAGGCACTAGCTAAGTAATCAAGAAAAATGATCTTGTTTAAATTGACTAGGTCTATCTTGTTGGAGTTTTTGTAAAAGAGTATATAAAGATTCCAAGATCCAGTGCCAAAGGTGTAGTGCCCCGTTCCGCGAAGGCACTAGATGAACAGAGAAATCGAATTGCTGGCTCCGCAACAGAAGACAATTGATCTGGGTGAGTGGACGAAGACTCATTTTCTAATTCTTTCACGCCTAATAAGAATGAGTTTTTGAATGAATGTTGTTGCTAATAACAAGATGATAATCATTGAGAATGCTAGTACATCAAATCATTATGTTTACAAGAGAATTTGTTTTGTTTCTGCTATCATTGTGTTCAATTCATATTCTGCAATTATGTTCCGCTGCGTTACTGTCTATCTTGTCTATTTTGTTATTGTACAGGTCTTGGCCTTGTGCAAGCATAACTTAGGCTTACACGACATCACGTCCAAGCGAGGACGAACGGTTCCACAGAGCCCGAAGCGAGGACTAAAGGACTATGAGGGATCAGGGCGTGACATAATGGTATCAGAGCAACACGATCCTCTGACCAATTGTTGATTCGATTGAATTCGAAGATGTTCTCTTCATCGAAATTTCTTTGCCTATTTGATACCGAAAATGAGATGAACGTTCCATACAATAAGTCCGTAAATATTTTTATGATGCTGACATATTTTATTAATTGAGATTGAGATATTTATTGAACATGAGTTTTGATATGATCTGAACCGGGATTTTTATGGATTGATGATGGCGAAGGATGAGAACTATTGCTGTTATGGATATCGTAAGTTTCTCCTTAAATTTCGAGGACGAAACTTTTTCTCGGTAGGTAATTATGTAGTACCCTGCTCCGCGAAGGCACTAGATGAACAGAGAAATCGGATTGCTGGCTCTGCAAAAGAAGACGATTGATCTGGGTGAGTGGACGAAGACTTATTTTCTGATTCTTTCATGCCTAATAAGAATATGGGTTTTTGAATGAATGTTGTTGCTAATAACAAGATGGTAATCATTGAGAATGATAGTACATCAAATCAGTATGCTTAAAAGAGAATTTGTTTATGCTATCATTGTGTTCAATTCATATTCTGCAAAATGTCCACTGCTAGCTTCAATTTCTGTAATTATGTTCCGCTGTGTTACCGTCTATCTTGTCTATTTTGTTATTGTACAGGTCTTGGCCTTGTGCAAGCACAACTTAGGCTTGCACGGCATCACGTCCAAGCGAGGACGAACGGTTCTATAGAGTCCGAAGCGAGAACAAAAGAACTTTGCAGGATAGGGACGTGACAAGAAACTAGCTCACAATTGGTTGGGGTGATTTACCTTCTAGCTTAAAGCTCAGTGGCTATTTTAATGAAAATGTGTCTTCTATGTTTTGATCTTTGAATTATTCAGGCATCCCTTCAATCAAAGTGACTTCTATTAGTTACAAAAAGACACCATTACCATTACATCAAAGTGGTCTTTTAATTACAGGAAAACCCTTCTAGCAAAGAGGGGTCCTCTTTCAGCCAAGAGGTACACTATTTCAAAACATTAAAACACTTCGAAGGAACAACTCTATAAATGGAATCCTAGTATAATCCAAAATAAACATATCAGAATTACAGAATTACAGCCCATAATCCAGAATTTCAGATTCCCAAAATTCCAGTCCAGAATTCATAAACCAGAATTCTAGAGTTCAAAAACAAGAATAAGAATTAGAGTCATGGATTTCTCCTCTCACTTCCAATCTCTATATTACTCTGGTACTCCTTGTATTTTGGGTAACAACTCTACTACTGTAAGCAAACTCTCGGCATCAGAAATATTATGCTAACCATTTTATCTTGTGAGAACATTTTGCAGATACTCTTTCTGTAAGGGCGTGAACATTGTACTAAGCACAGAGTTACTAGACAAGGGCCTTTAACTCTAACGTAATCTCATCCCATCCAGAAAATATATCCAACTTGTTTTTAGAAAAAATAAGCCAAGCTTAAGCCTTAACTTGGCATATTGAAGCTTCATATATAGGAAGTTGAGGTACATCTTGACCCTAGCTTATTTAAGCTCTTTACATGAAGTTCAAACTTCATTATTGACACAACAAACTTCCAGCTCGTACGCTATATTAACCTCACAATGAGAAACCTAATCGTGAAATTTCCAGACAAAAAATCTAAATAAGTCCGTTAATGCCTTAGCACATTTTATGATCATGATCATAATTCAGAATTCTAGAGTTCTTCAGAACTCACTTCCAATCTATATATTAATTTATGGTACTCCTTAGTGTATTTAGGGTAACAGCTGTACTGTATTCTGTAAACAAGCTCTTAGCATCAGAAATATTCTGGCAACTAGTTTATCTTGCGAGATAAACTTGCAGATACTCTTTCTTTAAGGGTATGAATATTGTCTTAAACAGAGTTACTAGACTCAGGCCTTTAATTCTATGTGATCTCATCCAATCCAGAAAATATATCCAAACATGTCTTTAATAATAAGCCAACATATTGAAGCTTCCATATGTGAGGAAGTTGAGTTAAATCTTGACCCTAGCTTATTTAAGCTCCTTTACATGAAGTTCCGAGTTCATTATTTACATGTCAAAATTCCAGCTCATAAGCAGTAAAAAGTTAAAAACGTCACAATGAGAAACCTAATCCTGAAATTGCCACAATTCTACATATATGTCATAAAAATCTTAGCTCGTTCATTAACTATAGGATCACGATCAGGCTTTATCAAGCATAAAAGATAGAGCTCATGTCACTTGAGTTCATGTCATCTACTACTTGCACCAAGCTTGACCTGGAATTCTAAGCAAAAATGAGCTGAAGCTATGGTTCGCTCAAATTTACAGTCAGCAGAAAACTAATACAAAATTTTAAAAATAATGGCCTCATGTTCTAGCTGCCAAAAGTAGCTAACTCTAACCTAAGCATGACAGGTCAGACCAGATTACCTTAGTGTCCTGACACCAAAGTGGATGAACTATTCATATCAGCATCCAAGTTCAGACCGCTGCAAGGAATGCAAGGTTCATAAATACATATAGCTCCAAATGAATTTTAAGAAATGAGTAAAAAATATATAGCAGAGTTTGCAATTTCTACGTTGATAATTAGAATAATCATACCTCTCTGCAGCTTCTATTTTGAGTTGGTCTATACGATTCTGGATGTCAGCACACACAGCTTGAATCTCTATGTTCTTCTCACAAAGCTCCCTCCATTGGGTTGTCAGGGCAGTAAGTTCTACGCCTGTATTTTGCTGATTGCAATCTTAATTGTGAGAAATATATGTAGGAATCTAGGTAATCCTAACAAAGAGAAAGGTTCAGATCCATAAACTTACCTGGTGAAATTTCCTTTCACGGTTCACAGTTTCTATCCTCTCATTGTAGTATAAGGCCACAGCTTGCATTCTGGTGGAAAGAAAGAACAGGAACAAAAGGTCAGAGGTTAGAACAGATCTTCCATCGTGATGAGGTTTGTATTGTATTGCTAGGGAATCCCTCGATGATTGAAGGTTCAGTTATGTATAAAGAACTTCATATCTAGATACTGACACACAGACATGATTACAGGTATTGCATCTTCCTTACTGCATACCATGGAACTTGCACCTCCAAAATCAATAAATGACACATTTTATGCCATGTTTTATTATGCACAAATTAACAAATTCACTTGGGTTGGACGTGGGTGGGGGGATTAGTCAACCAAGATTTCAGAAACAAGGTATGGATGCAATTTTGGAATCACAGTCTAGCTTGCATATATGCAGAAGTGGATTCTATTCAGATGATGGATTTGGACGACATTTTTTAGAAAATTTAGGATACATATAGGGTATGTACACAGTTATATATACACATGAAATCATCTACGTACATATTGTTGTCTTAATAATATCTATATATTTGTGCATATTTCGGATAACAGTAACTAGGTTCAAAAAAAGTTACAAAAACGAACTGACATGAACAAATGTACTTTTCATATCCCAAATATGTTGGACATGATTGTGACCATGAAAAATCGCTGCTAAACATGTTTTAGTCTCTTTGAAGCCTAAACATGGCGAGCCGGATACGTGTCAAATACAGCTATAGGATATGTGTCAAATATGGAGAAGTATCGTGCAACATAGATCACAGTGATTTTTGACAATTACAGCACAGAATGTTTGTTATTGCTATCATGATTCTTAAACAACCTCCACACCATTTTACAGATTTTACATTTTTATTATATATTAGATTTAGTATAGTTAATTCATTAGTTACTATAAAAATATATTTAAATTAAGTAAAAAAAAGCATTACTACACAACAAAAACAAAGATCGGAGGTCTACCCCTAGTTCGGGTGGTTGTGATTGGAGGAAGGGTAAAGCAGAGAAAGAAGAAAGAGGTCACAATGCCGGTGTCGAAACTAGAACAAAGGCCCGGGCTGTCTCGATTGATCTGGTAATGTGATTCGTTGGACGGATCTATGGTTCTTGATCAACCTTGGAAATGAATGTGGTGGCCACTGTTCTAAAAGGCGGTCTAGGCGGCCGCCTAGGCACCTGGTGTCTGCCCGATGCCCGCCCAGACCCCCCAATGTCCGACTATGCATGTTTTGGGTTTTTATAAACTTTTTCAGCAATTTCCAGTAGGTCTTTTGGATTTTATTTACTTATTTATTTTTGAACCGCATAAATCTAGGCGGCTGCCTTGGCGGGCTAGGCGCTAGGTGCCCGTCCGACTAGCGCCTAGTGCTTTTCACAACCTTGGTGGTGGCTGTGTCATCTTAGTTGACATGCTGCCTAGCCCACCAGTGACCAGACTGCCACCACCTTGATAAATAAATAAAAATTGAGGAAGACGCTCACTAGTAGGTAGATAAAAGATGATGGTTCACAAGGAAGTACAAGACGCAAGCTTTAGCTGGTCTATGATTTCCCACCTTTTCAAATTGAGGCTATCTCAGGAAAAGATGCACGATAACAAAAACGTCGCACTTTTAAATCCACAATTATCTTGATTTGTGAATCAATATTGACAAACACTTGATTTGGGAATCAAGTGTGGCAACTTCGATCCACTAATACTTGATTTCTGAAGTCCTTCCTGCAGTTCTGAAACATAAATCCCAATTGACTAATCACACCCCTCATCCCACCCCGCCCCCCACCCCAACACACCAAAAAAGAGAAAAAAAGAAAGAAAGAAATAGTTGTATACTATGCTTTCTGAATGCCTATATCCAATTATTCGTCCATTACAAGCTTCTAAGCCAAAAGAATAGGACGACCTTATGAGAATATATATAAATATTATGTTTGAGTGATGCAATCAGTAAGGATAGAATTTTGTTGCAAGGCCACAACCTTGTGAGAACAAGTCAACAAGCAAAGACTTCCCAGATACATCTGCCTATATGAGAGAGCAAGCAAGAGGTGACTTACATGTACTCATATATGAGCAGTGATTGACAACGGAAGAGAGGGATATCAACTTAAGCGCTTGGGATCTATGTTGTTAATCTCGTAAGATACGATACAAAAGGTTTTCGATACGGATTGTAGAGGTGTATTGGATGGGACAAAAAAATCATACGCTACGTTTTTGTATCGTCCGATATGGTACGCCCATACCATACACCTATACGATACATTTTTTGTTTTAATTGTTTTACTTTTTCTTTTTTTTGTCTATTTATTGAGCTTTTTTCTCTGTTGTTTTGGATTTCTTTTCTTTTCTTTTGGGTGTTTCATTGACTATTATTTCTAATTTGGACATTTTGGTGTTGAATGGATAAATTTATGGATGTTAGGAACTTATAATGGTTCTTCAAATTGAGTTTTAGTTTCACTTTAGTTGTCGACTTCATAATGATGGTCATTTAGCGTAGTGACACTCTTTATTGTTGCTTAATGTGTTCAACTTATCCATATGTAATATTAATTTTCCAATGTATTTGCCGATGGATTTATGTATCTTACGATACACGATACGATGATCAAGCAAATCGGTACACGATACTTAAAACCGGTACACGGTACGTATCACGATATGACAACCTAGGTTGGGATATATGTTCACGCTTATGTTTATTGACAAAGCATTTCAAATAAAGAACTAGATAGGCGTGTGAAAGAAATTAGTAAGGTTGATGGTTCTCATTGTTTAGGGATTTATATATATCTTGTCCTGCTAATAGCAACAGGGTAAACTTCCATCTAGGTGTCTAGATGGGAGAACTTAAAAATTCAGTAGGTTCTGAATGATACATCAGCAGAAAAGAAGCACAACTAACAAAAAATAGACGCTGTGTACGCAGTTCGAACAGAACTAAAAATTATAGACTGAAGAACTTGAACATCATATAAGATACTTGAGTCCTCGAGCCTCCAGGTGATGCTGGTAAAGAGAGCATTCTCTCATAGAATCAAACTTCAGTTTTTCAATGACAAAGACCTAATGCCTGACATGAAAATGTTAAGCAAAAGCCAATTAGGTGCACCCAGCAAGATTCTTACAAATGGGTTGTTAGATAAATAATGCAAATGAAGATGAGATATTTATGTCCTTGTCTGAGAGGAAAAGGTGAAATGATACACAGTACTTTTACAAGCTAAACAGTTTCCAATGACAAGCAGTTCATTAAGGAAACATATACAGCAGTTACAAGTGTGGTCGATGAATTTTCTGCTTTTGACAGAACACCAAAGAATGAATGAATAATCAACCAACCAACAGAACCTGAAAATAAGGAAACAGCCTTACCTGGACAAAAATGCCTCCATTTGTTTGATATGAAGTTTCCAGACATCAGCACCATGTTTCAGCATTAGTTCCAAATTCTCTATTCTGTTACCACATTAAGACCAGTCAGCAGATTTGCATTATCACTAGAGAAGTAATACCCATTTGCATTCATTAATAGCAGGCGATGTAAATCAATGATACGCCTCCATTGGGAAGATATGTTAGGAAAAATATCAGCTAATAACTATACAATGATTAGAATAAACAACTACAGGGAAAGATAAGTTCGTGCAACCTGACAGAATACAAAGCATCGAAGAAATAGATCACATAGGTCACCTTAGCTGGATGATATTGATATTAGTGTTTTGACTAAAAGGATAAGTTTATAGAGTTACATCTTACAATACTTGTAGTTCTCTAACTCAAAAAGTGTTTTGCATAGGTGCTCACTGGTACAAATGATATAACCAAAAGTTGAACACAATTCAGCAGGCCTTTCAATATGTTTCACTTCCTCGTACCTAAAGTTGAGACCAATATTACATCTACTGCATAGGTCTCACCTTGTAGCTTGATGCTGTACAAGGCTCTGAGCATTTCGTACAGCCAGCCTCCAAGCAGTGATATCATTGCGTTTATTTGGTGGAAGAGGATCTATTCTATATCGGGACGTGTCCAAAGTTGCAGGAGGCTTGCCAGCTCTAACACGTTCATACTCCCTTGCAAGCATAGGGTGATTCTGCAATATTAAGAGGAACAGACACAGATGTAGGCAAGCTTCATAGCTATGGTTCTCTTGCTAGAACAGGTATGGAATACATTCTCAGAATGAGTAGGAGCAACATAGTCAAAAGTAAATGGTGTGATCACGACATGCGACATGTTAAAAGGAAAATGGAAACATACAAAGTAACTGATAAAGCATATATTTATTTCCACAATAGTCTATGCAACACAGTAATTCAGCAATAAATAACAAGAAAGTCGTATACTGTCAAAAGGTGATATTTAAGCATGTGAAGGAGAATCTAAAGTTAATGTGAAATCATATGACAGATTTAAGCTTGTAACTCATCAGTTAATGCCGACAGGAACGATTTCCTTGGGTACAAATAGGTGTATCATAGTTCATGTACACTTTAACTAAACACCATAGCCTGAATTTAAGGTCAACTAAAAGCATCATTTTCCTACTGAAATACCAAGTTGGTGCAGTTGAGACTTGTAAATGCAGACAAAAATTGTAAAATAATTCAGAGGAAAAATTATGAACAAAAGAAAACTCAATTAGAAATTGGCAACAGCAAAGGGAAACAAAAAAAAACATTATGAATCCATATGGTATCAGTATCCGAACCTGTGTCCGTGTCAATGCAACCTAGACTCTGACACACTAAAACACGAACCGTATACATATCGTGCCGTAGTCGTGTACGTGCAACGTAGATTCAACTCTCAATCTACTCTACTCCCAGTATTTGCAAAATTAACATCTTCAACTGTATCAACTCTCAATCTAGTCACCCGTCAAGTCATTTGCGACCGAATCCCACAGCAATCCCTATCACAAATTAGCAACAACAAGAAATGAACCGAATTGATACTTTCTTGCATCTACGCATGGATCTCCATCAAATCGAATCGAGAAGAGAGTTAGGGTTTTGGCACCTCGAAGTGGAATTTGGGAGGGGGAGGGAGGTCGCGGAGGAAGTCAGCGGGCTTCTTCCCGCTCCTCCGCATCTCCTCCTCCACGAGCCGGTCCACCTCCGACTTCACCCTCGGGTCCCCGTAGTCCTCGTCGATGTACGGGAGGGCGTCCACCGCCTCATCCCTCCGCCCGGTGGACCACCCCTCCCGCGCCGGGTCCGGCGGCGCCTCCAGCATCAGCACCTCCCTCCTTCCCGCCATTTTTTTCCAGCAACAACCGATTAAAGAAGACCAAAGCTTAGGGTTTTGAAGTTTTTGTAGTGATTATTGTGAATGGAGGTGATCCGGGTTTGGGTTTTCGGGTTTTGGATTGTTTATTAGAGCATCCACAGTGGTAACACTCCAAACCATACTCCAAATCACTTCAAACCATACTCCAATAATTAATTTTTGAGTATTTCCTTCATGTTGGTACACAGTGGTATAGTCTAAATAAACACTCCAAATTGACAAGTGGCAACACTCCATTTGTTTTCCTCCTTATTTTTCTTTCATAATTGACAAGTGACAACACTCCAAAAAAAGAATGAAGAAGAAAAGTAAATATGGTGGGCCCACAAGTAATATAGCTCAACTAGTGGACTCTTCAAATTTGGAGAGTCTCTTAGGCTGCGTTTGGATAGCCTTTTAAATGCTGTTTTCTGCTTTTAAACGCAGCTACTGTAGCAAAATGCGTTTGGATGTTTACATCCGAAAAACTCTACTATGAAATCTGCTCTCCCAAATCAGTGTTTAAACGCTGTTTTCGGAGTGCAGTAAAAACCTGTTTTCTGAAACCAGTTTTGTGAAAATTGTGGGACCCACTCCCCACCAACCCACCCCCACCTTTCTCTCTCCTCCAAGAAAATATGATTTCTCAAATTGGGGTAGAAGAGGAGCGATGGGCTGTGGCCAGGAGAACCCTCTCCTCCGAAGAGGAGCCATGGGCGGCGACCAGGAGAACCCCGGTCGACCCCTCGCCGACTCCTTCCTCCCTTCATGGGCGGCGACCTGACTGCCATAGGCGGCGACGGCCAGGAGAACCCCGGTCGGCCCCTCGCCAACTCATTCCTCCCTCCATAAGCGGCGACCAGAGGAGCCATAGGCGGCGGCGGCCAGGAGAACCCCGGCCGGCCCCTCGCCGACTCCTTCCTCCCTCCATGGGCGGCGACCAGAGGAGCCATAGGCGGCGGCGGCCAGGAGAACTCCGGCCGGCCCCTCGCCGACTCCTTCCTCCCTCCATGGCGGCGAGGCCGAAGTGGCCTGAGCCGAGTCTTTGTGAAATGCCCCGGCTGCGGCGGCTGCTCCTCGCGCTCGGCTCCGGAGCTTGGCTGTCTTGCGCTCGGCCCTCCGCCTCGAGCTTGGCCGCCTGTGCTAAGATCCCCCAAAATTTTGGACACAGTTAGACGGGACACAAAATAATATGGACACAACAAAAAAAATTATTACTTTCTAAAAATATTTTACCAAACAGAATTTTTATTTTTTGTTTTAAAAAACGTTTTCTAAATGAAACTAACCAAACGCAAACTCAGAATCTTTATACTCAAAAAACAGTTTTATAACTTACTCTCGGAAAACTATTTTCAGGAAAAAATTTCAGAAAACATATCCAAAAGGACCCTTAGCTTTCTACCATTTTTTAAATGTGGATAAGAGTCCATTGGAGCCATCAAGTACTACAAAATTTGGTTAAAGACCAAATATAGCACTTGAAATTAGTCTCACTGTGGATGCTCTTAGTACCTGACCCAAATAGCCCAATTAGGAACCTTCACAGTTCACAATAGTATCACGTTAATACATTTGGTTTTAATAAATAAAAAATGTTACTAACTCTTAATTTTTTAAAATAGTGGACATATATGCTAGTTTTCATATTGTTGATGGAAACATTTGTCAAAATATTTCAAATTTAATTTAAGGAAGGGGCTGTTAAGAATAATCTGTCTTTCTTAGTTTGTTTGAATATTAATTTGTCATTTACCTTTTGTATCTTTTTGCTTAATTTGATATTTATTTATTTATATTGGTCATTGTGTGTCAATAATTAACCATAATATTTTTTACGGATATCACATACCAAGGTTATCTTCTGAGGATCTTTGCTCCTCTCCTTCTTCTCTCATGGCTTGGAGAAAGGACACCCAAAAAAATGTAGGCATCGTTGTTGAGATCCTCAAACCCTCACAATTGTGGTAGTTTCCATTCTCATCAACGAAATTGTTGCCTTTGCCACTATTACCACCTTATCATGATCATTCTCCAATCTGTCTAATGCACCAATCCTACAACCTCTATGGCATCTCAAATAACTTGTCACACTCATTGTCATTTCATGACAATCAGCATGACCTTACCTTTCTTCTTATATATTACAACCCCAAAAATCTGAGACATTCCATACCACGATTTTTTCATGCGACATCTCCACGAGTTTCCTCAAGCTCTCGCGTTGTAGCAATCGAGCATTCTACAACTCGTTGGAGCTCCTCCACAATAATGTTTTGAGTAGAATGGTCATGTTGCCATTTTTATTTTTGAAGTCTTCTTTTCTGACAAAATCTATTGTCAAGCCCTTCATTGCAAAAATAGCATAGGCTCCACTCTACGAGAAGCCCGCACATGAAGGGCAAATGAGTGGCCGGTAGTTGTTGTAACATGTGTGGATGGGCACTTGAGTAACGTAGTCTCAGATCCTCAAGGGAGTTTTGACAAACGGTTGGTATGGAAGCCTTTTGGGCTACGGGCTATGGCCCTTCGATGTTTTCTTGTTAGGGTTCAATCGGACTCTCCCGTACCATTTCATATTGGAATTGCTTGGTTATCGGAGGTGGGGGTGTTGGCGCTCAAAAAATGATCAAGTTTCAGTCTCATATCACACGACAAAGGGGCAGGAAGTGCCTACATGGGTTCAGAGGCGAAGCTCCTGAAAGCTAAACATTTTTTTAAATTGCTGAACAAAAAAAAAATGCAAGCCTCACAGAATAATTAGCCTCGCAGAAATTTAATCTCAAAAAATTATGATCTCGCATAAATCAAGCTTGCGGAAAAGATGCCCAGAAAAAATGTTCTAAAGCAAGCTAACAATGCCCAGAAAGAATAGTAGTTGTCCCAATATTCTTCGGGGAGCATGGGACCTCATTGCTCTCTCCATTATCACCCCAATAAAAAAGTTAGAAAATTACCAGTAGGCTGCATCTTGTCGTAAGCTCTCCCTCCTCAAGAGATCTAAGGGGCATACAACTATACATTCATCAACTAGGAGTCTCAAGTATCAAATTGAATTAGAATAAAATAATTTAAATTTTAGGATTTTTCCAAAACAAACGGGACGGGGCGAGGCCCCGTTTGGTTTGAAAATATGACCACCCCGACCCATCAATGTCATACAACCCGCTCTGACCCATCCCATTTTAATTCGAATTTTTAGGAACCGACTTGTTTGGCCAATTTATGGTCCAGTCCGGGTCGAAACAGCGGGTCCTAGACCTGTATGCCCAGCCCTACTCCGAGGTATTTGAAGCTCTCCCCTTCCATTCGAAACTTTCCAGTTGAAGAAGTTATCTTTTAGTCATAAAGAACATAATGTATGAAATATTATAATTTTTTTATTTTCAGGAGTCGTAAGTCAAGTTGGCATATTTTAGTTGCCTATTAATAGCCTATGTATTTCTATACAAACTTATCAATAAATAGATTAATTTTATTATATTTGTTATGTTGCAATTATCTACTTGTTTTTACTGTAAAGTCCTTGTTTTGGAGATCATTTATTAACCGTATACATTCTTGTCTTGTATAAGTATAATTAGATTTATACGACATCACGTCCAATGCTAATTTTTTTGAGTAATTAAACATAATTAATGCTGAATATGAAAAGTAGTTAAGGGAGAATATGTATACATGTCCCATCAATTCCTGTGGTATTTAAGCCCATCAACTATTATGGACGATAATAAGAGGGGGTTACCGGACTGGCCTTGTATTTTTTTAGCACAATAGCAGTGCCCCCGTGCGCGATGCACGGAATCTATATCTAATACTATTTTATTTTAAAAGTGTTTATAATATGTATGTATGATAGCATATGAAATTGAAACAAAAGTTGGTAACTATTTTTTTGGAAAATAAATAACAAAACTATCTTTCAATTTTTACACAGAAGAAAAAAATAGCATAAAAAAGATTAGATTAAACTTCAACAACGTAATCATCCTCAGGATTAACTATGTAATTCACAAAATATAATTCTAATACGTATTGTTCTAAATGAACTAATGACAAAATATTGGTTATGTGAAAATATCGTACCCAGTTACCTCATAGAGACGCACGAGCCGAACCTTCAAATTCCAGAAGGTTTTTGAATGACTCACATCACGAATAAGAGAGAGAAAATTGAGCCATAGGAATTTTGTGGACAAGTTAAAAATTTGTACATTCAAATACATGCTTTCATCTATTTATAGACAAAAAAGAGAAGCTTAATAACAGCCTTAATTGGGAACCCAACCGCAACCTTATTGGGAACCCAATGGGAAACCCAACAAATGCACATTCTTTGGTACTAAAATTAATAGTTAATGAATGGAATGAATCTGCAAATGAATGGAAGTAGAATAGTTTGAGGTACTATTTTAATTGAGAACCCAAAAGAGTGCTATATTTTCCACTTTGGGCAGGAAAACATTAATTGGCATGATGCATCAACTATTGTTAAGTAAACAATTTTAATTACCAATAAGTATGCATTAACTATTCTATTGCCACATTTTAGGCCATAATTAATGTATCCCAATTAACTGTTACATTTATTTTACACTTTGGGATACATTAATTGTGGATGCATTAATTGTGGACACATTTTAGGCCACTATTTGCAGTCTATTAACTATGCTACTGCCACATTTTAGGCGAAAAAGCCACTATTTTGCTATTATATATATATATATATATATATATATATATATATATATATATATATATATATATATATATATATATATATATATATATATATGGGAAGCATGTGAGACCATCTCCAATGGTGATTTCTAAAATTGAGTTCTTATCCTACTTGGCATTGTACTTTAAGGAGATTTATATCCTAGTTGGAAGAGTTTCTACATAGAAATTGTAGACATACAAAAATATTCTCCAATGGTTCTCCATTTCTATCATATGTGTCATATAGTAAAAGGACAAATTTAATGGTGTGGGGTCCAATAATAATTGTGAGATAGGAGAATTTCTATGAAAGTTTCTACATGTAGAAATCCTCCTAGAAAGTTTCCATCCTACATCATTGCCACCTAGGATAGAAATGGTGATAGAAATAACCATTGGGGGAAGTTTTTTCTAAAATGGATTTCTTCCATAGAAATAGGGAAGATAGAAACCATCATTGGAGATGGTTTGACCAACAGATCATTTGGGCGGAGTCTTCGCAACTGTTGCAGCACGTAACGAGCCCGGACTGATCAGTCGGGCCTAATAGGGCATACCTCATAAAAAAAATCAGCTTTGTATTTGTATATTGTTGGATAAATTGTCTTATAAATGAAATTACCATTTGGATTTCAATGGTGTATAACTTTTGTTGGTTTTTGATTCATGACATTTACGAAGTACGCTATTTAAAATCTTTAATTGGTTCTAGAGTCTTATTTGTTTAAGAAATTTTGAGTTGCAACCCATTTGTTTTAACATAATTTAAGGTGCATTCCACCGAATTACCATCTATAATATAAAGCACAGTGGGTTTTTGGTCCGACCCATGTGCTTTGGTTCAACGATGATGAAAGGACTAAAGTGCCCATCTCTCTATAAAAGAGGAGGAGGTCCCATATTTGTAATGCATGTGGTTCGTATTACGTATTTCTGGAATACGTGTACGTATTTTATTCTGTATTGCATAATTTCTTGTTTAGTTTTCTCATGGCTTGGCTTGGTTTATTCTTGGCCCGGGTTGGCTTGGTTCGGTTGGGATTATTTTGGTTCATCATGAACCATGGATGAACCCCCTACCTACCACCACCTTTGATATTTATTGACATTTCTTCTTTCTCTCTCTTCATTACTCATCTTCTTCTTCCTCATTTACTTCCTTACCTACCAGAGAGAGGAGAGAGAGGTCTAGGCAAGTGCATCTTGCTTCATGAAGGAACTCCAATTTTATTACTTCATTCTCTTCCTTACTACATTCTAAAGCACTTTAGTACTGGGCATTTTTACTTTCCATGGCTAGATTCTTGTAGATCTAAGTTTATTTTATTTTCGGAATTTCTTGGGTTTTGATCTACTTAATCTTGTTATTTCTGAGTTTTGATGGTTCCATGTTGTAGAGAATTTCGTTCTACCCCATTTTGACCTATGGAAGTTCGGATTTAGGCTCCGGATGATGGAGTTATGGAGCTTGAGGACTTGGCTCTCATGGTGTTCTTCTTCTCTGAAATTTTGGAGAAGATAAACAGTGCTTGACTTGACCGCATGAATATTCATGCGGCAAGTGTTCTATCCAGCCGCATGACTGGAAGTTCTTG
The DNA here is from genome assembly GCA_029216955.1 of Iris pallida. Taxonomy (NCBI): domain Eukaryota; kingdom Viridiplantae; phylum Streptophyta; class Magnoliopsida; order Asparagales; family Iridaceae; genus Iris; species Iris pallida. Next base: position 2,374,571 of record JANAVB010008197.1, read on the forward strand.
AGCCGCATGAGAGTCGGACTCACTTAGCCGCATATACTCGCTCAATTTCCAGCCGCATAAGTTCTGAACTCTCTCGAGCCGCATAAGGCCCGCTAGTTCCGCGAGCCGCATGGGACTCCGTCCGTCCAGCCGCATGAGTCCTACTACCCTGGCCGCATGGGGCTGAACTCAGTTGTGCCGCATAGGCATTGCTCTCCTAGCCGCATAGGCCCTGATCCTCGAGCCGCATGAGAACCTCCCCCAGATCTGGCCGCATGGGCTTCTGAGTCTGGGCCGCATGACCCCGATTAAACCTAGCCGCATATGCTCACCTCTCTCCTGTGCCGCATGGGCTCCTATTTGAGCCGCATGTGCCCCCTCCTTTCCTGCCGCATATGCCTGAGCTGTATGACTTTCCAATAGCCCTGTGTACTATTATTTATCATTATTGCCCATGTTTCGTAACTCCTTATTGTATATTTTTACGTCCATTTTACATCCTTACGTCTTTTGTCCTGAACTTGAAAATCATGAATTTATTTGATATGTTTGGAATTGATAATGGAGCACGACCCGACAGTGACCCGTAGTGGTGCACTCTTAACATGATAACCTGACATGACCTGATAGTGGCCCGTCGTGGCGCACTCCTGACTAGTACACTTGACATGATAACCTGGCATGATTATCTCGAATAGCTGTTGCGATGGCTACCTGACATGACATGACTTGTATAAGTAACCTGGACACCGTGGGCGATTGTGCTTGTACAAATAATCCAGTCCTGTCTTGCATCATGTCTAGGAGGGGCTCCTGAGTACCACGGTCAGGAGTACCTACTGAAATGGACTAAGGTTAATGACTAGTATAATTCATTAGACATAAAGAGATGTTCTCCAGTCACAGGCGATCCCGTTATCCCGGCCGCAAATGTTTGGACTTGTAGCCTGCCGACGAGTAGGGCACATTTTCAGCCCACTGTCATGTGGGGCACTCTTGATTGTCACTTAAAATGATTTAACTCTCTAAATTGTCACTATAATGATTGCCTGGATAACCTGGATAGCTGCAGGGCCTGTGACTACTTGGAGCATCTCATTGCATCTTGCTAGTAACTAGGATTGTGATAACCCTAGTTAGTTAATGTAGAAAGCCGTAGGCAATGATTGGCCGTGATTGATTGGATGGAGTCTAGTCCAGTATAGTATTATCTAGAAGTGATTGATTGCAAGATTGTACCAGAATGATTGAATGATTGTCACTCCAGATTGTCACTATAATGATTGTACTCTATTGTCACTCTAGCGTATTGTACTCTTCGTTGTCACTTTTATTATTGTACTCTCTCCTTTTTACCTTAATGATTGTTACCTTTAGCAATAAATGATCAGAGACTAAGTTCTGTTCAGGCGAAGGGTTACAATCTCGGTCCTTGTTTGGTTTGAGGATTGTAACCTGGCTTCCGGAATAGTACTTTCGTTTTCTCTTCATATATTGTCCAGCTATGTTTTATTTAGCATGATTCTCCAGTTCTTTTATGTCAATGATGCTTCGCTTAATTATGTTCTCTGATTGGGATAAGTGCATTGGTAGTGCACAAACCTCAATCTGTGTTATTTATTGTTGTTTTCTTACATGTTGAATGCTAATGATTTGTTGGTTTTAGTTCTTAAGTGAAGTCTCCTTTGTGGCACTTGCTCTTTCTGGGGTCTGACCCAGCTTGTTTTGTATGGCCAGATACCGGAGCAGCACCAAAGGATCTTCCTGCTTTCCAGCCCGATGGTGGTCACCAGGCGTAACCAGGGCATCGAGTGGGTTTCTTTTGTTCTCCCACTGTAATATTGTAAATTATTCTTTTGAGGCGTTTAGCCGACGAGCAAGTGTTAGCTCGATTGTACTTACTTACTGTCTGCCTACGGGCTGTAACATGATTGACAAGCCCCGGGGGTTGATCATGTATGACTGAACTCTTGCTAGTCCTCACATTTTGAAACGACTAGCTTCATGATCATCTGGATATGTAATGTTTGGGACGCCTTACAATTGTATATTTAGAGATCTGATATCTTGTGATTATTATTAGTTGGCTGAGATTGAGACAATAGGCTATTTTACGACCTTAAGAGACTGATGGATTGTAGTGAAACCCTCACATATCTAGACAGCCGTGACCGTATAGCGGGGTGGATCCCATTCCGTTATACGTAGCTGGCTATGTCTGCCCCCGCTCTCCAGTATTCTGGTTCTGGGGCGTGACAATGTTAGGTGCGGAGCAACCGGTTGTTCCAACGGCACCCCCTGTCACGATCCGTACCCGATATAAGGGCACGTGTGCGTAACAACGCCCAGCCCTCACCGTAAAAACGGCGTGGAACGATGTAGGTTTACTACTCTAATAACAGTTTGTATAATATCAAAACATGTCGAGAATATGGTCAAATCCGAACGGAGGACAAGCAATGATAATATATAAGTACTCAATCACAACTCTAAGATGATAAAGTAAATACTGAATGATAGAGACAACACGACAATAAAAAAATATAACATGTCCAGTCCAAACACAAAGAATATACAAGTCCAAGTCCAAAGTCTCTAATACTAACCAAAAATAATAACATTCCCAATAGTAACTGGAGACAAGGTCCAGTACAAAACCTACTCTATCTACAGGGTAGGTGGTATTTCGCCCTGCGGTACTGCACCCTGCCGATCTAGGGTATCTGTCTCTAAACCTACTACGTCCGGTGGGTCGTAGTAAGTGCAGTAATAGTCCTCCTCTGCATCTGTAATAATTGTCAACATATCCGGTCAGGATGGAACGAGTACATAAATCTCATAACAGATCTCAAGATAGGATAAAAGCCATAAGACTGTAAATATAGCATATACAATAAATCATGGAGTGTACATATATGTATCATGGCATGGTAAGCTGTAGAGCTAGAGCTAGAACAAGAAGGTAGAATTGATCATGGTATGTACACAAATCAGGGTAAGCCATCTATCCAATGTGTGTGAGTAGTAGTTTCAACTTGTGATCGGCTTGGGCACCTGTAAGTAACTGGCCTGGCTAGTCATAAGTGCGGTATATGACTAACACTGTTCGGGAATGCGAGATAGATTTGATCACAGGCATACGCTACTACTCCCCCGCCCCCAACTGGTATAATGGATCCAAACAGGACACATCACTGTACGGGATTCTATGAGAAGGGAGCAAATCTTCTCTCGAATCGGTGACCATATATTGCACAAAAGCTACAAGGGAGCTTGTACAATACATCCCAAGCTAACAAGGAGTAACATCTCTTGTCGAGATCTAGGAATACCAATCCGTGAGAACCATGTGTCAGGAATAAGTATATCTACACTAAGTACATGAATCATAACAGTTATCATAAACTGGAAAAAGTTATCAGAGAATGTACTCGCCTGTGATATGATATAATATGTCAGCTGTATCCAATGCAGCGCCTCGAGGACCTATAGATAACAAGACATATCAATACTAAGTTTAGGAAGTAAAGTCAAATTAATTTAAATCCTATTAAGTCATTCTAGGTCAAGACAAGTCTAGTTAGGTCAAACCTGGTCATAGGAAAACATTGGAAGTCAACCCAAATCAAACTAGGTCAAAGGTTGACTTACAGTTGACTTTTGGTCAACGGGTCAACTCTGGTCAACTCTAGGTCAACCCTAGGTCAACCCTAGGTCAATTGTGACTAACAGTTGGCTTTTACTTTTGGTCAACTGTTTAAATCTAATGGAATTTGGGACTAAATTGGGTAAAGTGTTGACCCATGGTTGACTTTTGGTCTAAAAAGTCAACCGTGGTCAACCAAGGTCAAGACTAGGTCAAGGCGACTATTTCTGACCATTTCCAACCCTTACAACCCATATCCAAGTCCATCTTGAACTCCGAAATCCATATCTTGGCCGTAGGCTAATACCTAACCTAGCCCAATACCAAGTTAGCCTACCTACGCTTGGTATTTCGACCCGTGGTTCCTAGGGTAGCTAGATACTACCGTATCTAGACATTACCAACCGCTACACGGCCGATCCTAACCCATCTAACCCATGTTAGGGCGTACCCTAGTGTTTGGTCAATTACCTTGACCAATACCAAGGTAAACCCAAACCTAGTCTCTAACCATATCCAAAACCCATTCCCTCTCACCCCGATTTGATTTCCTACATTTCCTACCCCGTATTCTAGTAACTCTAGTATTCCGATACCAAATGGGTATCCTAGATACCTCATTCTCTAGGATTTGGGTAAATTTCCAATCCTACACTACTACTAACACCACTACTATCCCCATTACAACTCCTCCTCCTCCTCCTACTACTACTCTTCTTTCCCTTCTTCTTCTCCTTCTCCTTCTCCTTCCTTTTTCCTTCCCTTCTCCTCCTCTTTCTTCCTGTTACTGCTGCTCCTACTGCTGCCTATGCCACTGCTACTGCTGCTATTGCTAGCTGCTGCTGCTGCTATTGCTAGCCGCTGCCGCTGCAGCTGCTAAGGCTGCTGCTGCTACTACTGCAGTAGCTGCTGCTGCTACTGCAGTCTACTGCTGCTGCTGCTATTCTTCTTCCTCCTCTTCTTCTCCTACCACTTCCTCTTCTACTACTTCTTCCCTTCTCTATATATCTATATATCTATCTAACTATCTAGCTATATATATATATATATATATATATATATATATATATATATATATATATATATATATATATATGTAAAACCCACAATCAATACACTACTCCCTTCACTAATCCCATCCTCTAACACACACACACACACACACACACACACACTCAAACACACACTCTCATGACACCACCACCACCACCACTCTCCTCTACACACACACAAATATATATATATATATATATATATATATATATATATATATATATATATATATATATATATATATATATATATATATATATATATATATATATATACCTCTCTAAAAAGGGAAAAACCCATAATAAAATCCCTAAACTAGGTTTTAGGGAAACCTATAAAAGCTATGGTCAACTTGTAGAAAATGGTCTCATCTACATTTATCGTGAAGGAATAAATGTAAATAAGGAATTTATGAGGGTTTAAAGAGCATACCTAAATGTAGATCTCTTGAAGAAAAAGGAACTAAAAAAAAAGAATGAAATGAAGAGAGAGAGATGACTTAGGAATGAAGTAAAGAGAGGGGGGGATGGCCTATATGTAGCCGGCCATGGGGGTCCCAAATGGGTTTGGGTGGAGACCCATTAGGCCTCCACATCCATTAGACTTGGTTTGGTTTGGTTTGGATTTGGTTTGGTTTGGTTTAACTTCAAAATGACTAATTAAGCCTCTAAATGACTAGTTAAGTCATAGGAGTATGGTTTATGGTTTCTAGTGTCACGACCCGCACCCACTGTGAGGGTACGAGAACGTAACAACGCCCAGCCTACGCCGCAGTATCGGCGGTAGAACGCTGTCCTAAGTCAATCATCTAACAATATAAAGGTACCTGTACTGTATATACACTCCGAATGGAGGTGACATAACAACATACAGTCTCAATATTTCAATACCTATGAAAACTGAACCAATTCAGTTTTCCCCCATCTCAACATCAACCCATTTGAATCAAAAACCCACCAATCAATACCAAAATCAACACATAGGTAGTTAACATGTAGGAGAAACAATGTGAGGTCTTAAACCACTCTATTAACAGTGTTAGGTAGGGTAAAATTGATGACAAAATCAAGTTATGAAACCTGGAACAAAAACAAGAATGAGCAAATAATGGAGGTATCAGGAAAATAGGAAAAAAGAAGGAATTGATCAATATAATTAAACTAAAGCATCAATCAGTGGTTGGTAAATAATATATACAAAGTGTACATGTCGTGTCAAGTGTTTGTGTCCACAAAAGTGGACACAAACGTGTCCAACAAATCAAAAATACAAAACAGTGCAATCACAGAACAAATCCTCGTGCACGTGTTCCTAGAGCTCGTGCACAAGACACGACACGACACAGACCCTGTGCTCGTGTCCCAGTGTCGAGTAGGACTAGGGCTAGGACTAGGGTTGCCTGAATCGTGTCCTCGACGTGTCCAAAGGAGATACGAACAGCGTATCAGTGGCTAAATGCACACTGTGTGCAGAACAGTGTATAACCAATGCACTGGGGACTTCTCCCTCGACACGCCACGTGGTCATCTGAAACTTGACACGTGGCGTGTCAGTCAGTGCCCCGTGGTGTGTGTCGAGTTTCGTGTCCTCTAGCCGCGTGTCGTGTCCGGTGCAGCCCCCGCACAGCAGGACAGTGCAGACCCAGCGCGCGCGGGCGTGTCCCCGTGTCCAAAACGACCCGACACAACACAAACACCACCTCAGTCAACCAGAAACCAATAAGCAACATCAAAACCTAAATTCCTATTCAAATAGAATTCGAAAATAACACCAAAACTTTCTTTGTGGCATTTCCTCAAACACAAACAAGGGGACACTGATACGTGTCCTAATAGGACACGAAATGGACCCAAATTTTAGGGTTTCCTATTCCTACAGTTAGGTTAGGCCTAGGGTTCCCTAGAAATGCAATAAAACTAGAATTTCATGGTGAGATTAGGAAGTTACCTCTATGTATCAAAATCTCCAAAAAGCTCTAAAGAGAGGGGTTCCTCTTGAGAGTCAAACTCCTCCAAATTGATTTGAATCTGAGAATAAGTTATCAAAACAGCAAGAATACTCAGATTAAAACCTATTGCAATTTGTTTGGGGGAAAAAAAGAGCAAAAATGGATTTTCTAGAGATTTTTGAAGTAGGGACATTACCTCTTCCTAAAGCTTGTTCTTCCTTAGAGGCTAGCCCTAATTCCAAGAGAATATTTATAAGGGGGGGATCCCAATGAGGGTTAAATGGCTGGACAAAATGGTTAGGGTTAGGGTTGGGCACTTGGTTAATGGGCTTTGGGCCTAGCCTTTAAACAAATGACTTAAAAATCAAATGTCATGACTTGTGGTCAAAACTTTCTATTCAAAAGTCAAAACTCTTAATTGTTTCACTAACTAGAGTATGGTTGACCTAACTTAACCTAGGATCTCATATCTAGTCAAGTCCAACTTAACTAGGGTTAGGTCACAAAGTCAAAGCTAGTCAAAGTCAACCCAGTCAACCTTCAATCAAACAATTCCAAAATAAATTCTAAAAATTCCTAAAAATTCCAATAAATTTTAAAATGACCCAAATATCCTCTAGGCTAAAATGTACCAATCAAATATCCTAATCACAATGACTAGGCTCTAGGTCAACAGTCTAAGGCTACACTAGTCAATGCACCAAAATCACAAGTCTTGATTTAAATGGTTTAAAAATGATTAAAAATTACCAAAAATCATATTATTAAATAAATATCATAATTAAATTAATTAAAATACAAAATTTCAAAATTACCCTCATTTTAGAAAACTGGGTGTTACAAGTCTACCCACCTTAGAAGAATTTCGTCCTCGAAATTAAAATGGTAGTAGTCCTTCTAGGTCAAACACCCCACAATCAGAGTCTCAAACATACCATCAGATAATCATATGCGTCTGTCCAAAACTATGATACTCAGAATCTCTGTCATGCCAGTGAGCAAGGCTACGATAATCACAGAGTCCTCAACTATGGTACATACCTCTAGAATTGTGGTATTTAAAATTTTCGCATTGCCGCGCGCTTGGCAGCGAAAACCTTAAATTCCCACACCCGAGAAATACATCCATAGTCCGACTATATGTCCTCACTATGCCTGCTAGCATGACCCTAGAGGATTCTAAAATCTCATAATCGAGGCGACCTAGCCCATACGACTTATCTCAGAAGAAAATTAAATCATAAAGAAGCACCAGATCGAACTTATCAACAATGAAGCAGCAGATAGGAATAGATGGAACTGAATTTTCAAGATAGGAATTGCAGAATTGAATCAAGAACGGAACCTGCAACTAGATCTCCAACGGCCTGAGCATCCTCGGCTGTCATGGCGAAAGCTCGCCCTGGCTGGCCTCCCCTGGCCTGCTGCTGATGCTGGACGAACCTCTGCTGCTGAGTCTGCAATGGTGGTCCCCTCTGCTGCCCTGCCGGAGCTCTAGCTCCTGGTGCTACCTGAGCCAATGGTGTCGGGTTCTTGGGACACTCTCTACACTGATGCTCCACTGATCCACAAAGCAAACACATGCCCAGCCTCTTCCTACAGTCGTCCCACCCATGGCCTTGCTTCTTGCAGAAGTTGCACACAGTGTTCTGCTGCTGCCTGGGTGCCTGCTGATACTGCACCTGTCTCTGTCCCTGATACTGAACAGGCCTCTGCTGCTGCTGCTGGAAATGGGCCATCGGCTGCTGATGCTGCTGCTGAAACTCATGCTGAACGTGCGGCCTCTTGGCCGGTCCTCCGCTGCTGCTGCCCCCAGCTGGGTCTCGTCCTCTCTTGAGCCTAAGCTCAAGATCATCCTCCGCCAATAAGGCTCCCATCAAAATCTCCTCAAAAGTAGCATCTCTGTTCCCCTTGGTCAGGGACTTGACTTCCTTGACCAAACCCTTCCGGAACCTCTTGGCCTTCGCCGTCTCGCTTAACCCCTCAACAAACCTGCCAAGACGGCCAAATTCTCCCGCATACTCCTCTACTGAGAGGCTCCCCTGGACCAAGTTCTCAAACTGCGCCTCCAAGGCTCTGACTGCTGAATCTGGGAAGAACTTCTTCTTGAAGAAGCCCCTGAACTGCTCCCAAGTCTGCCCTGGTACTCCCACCCTGGGGTCCGACTGATACCAGGTGCGAGCAAGATCTCGCATCCGGCTAGCTGCTGCCTCGATCTGAAGGTCTGCTGGAATTCTGGCCAAGCGGAAGATCTCCTCCATATGCTCGATCCACTCATCGGCATATAGGATCCCCTCTGTCCCCAAAAAGTCTCTGGGGCTCATCTTCTGAAACTGCTCGATCCCCGGAGTCTTCGGCTGCTGTACCACTGGTCGAGCTGCGGCTGTCGTGACGGCCAACTCCATGCCTCTGTCCTGCCGAGCCTGCTGTCGGTCCATGAACTGCTGGAAATACGCGAACATCTGAGCTGCGTCCACATGTCCTGGAGGCGGTGGCGGCTGGAAAGGATCCTCTGGAAAGACTGGGTCCTGCCTCCGAACTGGTGAAGGCATACCCTCAGCTGCTGCTGCTACTGCTGAAATCCCAATATGAGCAGAGGTGGCAGGAGCTGTAGCCTCCCGACCCTGCTGAACTGGCTGAGAGGTAGCAGTCCCCTCTACAGTATCTCCATGAATGGTACGCTGTAATCGCGTCTCCACCATCCTGAAGACAGATCAAAACAAACAATTGCTGAGAATGAGTCGAAATAGCAAAGGAGGACAGTTATATTCAAGGAGAACGATATCAGCAAGAACTGAGATGGCATGAATTTGATATGAGTTTTTCCTAGTGTGATTGAGTACCTTCAAAATATCCTAATCCTATTGCAGGCTGTAGTGATACTCTAGTTTGAATACCACTACATAAACTCGACCTGCATGGGCCACCACTAAAAACGTGTCACGACCCGCACCCACTGTGAGGGTACGAGAACGTAACAACGCCCAGCCTACGCCGCAGTATCGGCGGTAGAACGCTGTCCTAAGTCAATCATCTAACAATATAAAGGTACCTGTACTGTATATACACTCCGAATGGAGGTGACATAACAACATACAGTCTCAATATTTCAATACCTATGAAAACTGAACCAATTCAGTTTTCCCCCATCTCAACATCAACCCATTTGAATCAAAAACCCACCAATCAATACCAAAATCAACACATAGGTAGTTAACATGTAGGAGAAACAATGTGAGGTCTTAAACCACTCTATTAACAGTGTTAGGTAGGGTAAAATTGATGACAAAATCAAGTTATGAAACCTGGAACAAAAACAAGAATGAGCAAATAATGGAGGTATCAGGAAAATAGGAAAAAAGAAGGAATTGATCAATATAATTAAACTAAAGCATCAATCAGTGGTTGGTAAATAATATATACAAAGTGTACATGTCGTGTCAAGTGTTTGTGTCCACAAAAGTGGACACAAACGTGTCCAACAAATCAAAAATACAAAACAGTGCAATCACAGAACAAATCCTCGTGCACGTGTTCCTAGAGCTCGTGCACAAGACACGACACGACACAGACCCTGTGCTCGTGTCCCAGTGTCGAGTAGGACTAGGGCTAGGACTAGGGTTGCCTGAATCGTGTCCTCGACGTGTCCAAAGGAGATACGAACAGCGTATCAGTGGCTAAATGCACACTGTGTGCAGAACAGTGTATAACCAATGCACTGGGGACTTCTCCCTCGACACGCCACGTGGTCATCTGAAACTTGACACGTGGCGTGTCAGTCAGTGCCCCGTGGTGTGTGTCGAGTTTCGTGTCCTCTAGCCGCGTGTCGTGTCCGGTGCAGCCCCCGCACAGCAGGACAGTGCAGACCCAGCGCGCGCGGGCGTGTCCCCGTGTCCAAAACGACCCGACACAACACAAACACCACCTCAGTCAACCAGAAACCAATAAGCAACATCAAAACCTAAATTCCTATTCAAATAGAATTCGAAAATAACACCAAAACTTTCTTTGTGGCATTTCCTCAAACACAAACAAGGGGACACTGATACGTGTCCTAATAGGACACGAAATGGACCCAAATTTTAGGGTTTCCTATTCCTACAGTTAGGTTAGGCCTAGGGTTCCCTAGAAATGCAATAAAACTAGAATTTCATGGTGAGATTAGGAAGTTACCTCTATGTATCAAAATCTCCAAAAAGCTCTAAAGAGAGGGGTTCCTCTTGAGAGTCAAACTCCTCCAAATTGATTTGAATCTGAGAATAAGTTATCAAAACAGCAAGAATACTCAGATTAAAACCTATTGCAATTTGTTTGGGGGAAAAAAAGAGCAAAAATGGATTTTCTAGAGATTTTTGAAGTAGGGACATTACCTCTTCCTAAAGCTTGTTCTTCCTTAGAGGCTAGCCCTAATTCCAAGAGAATATTTATAAGGGGGGGATCCCAATGAGGGTTAAATGGCTGGACAAAATGGTTAGGGTTAGGGTTGGGCACTTGGTTAATGGGCTTGGGCCTAGCCTTTAAACAAATGACTTAAAAATCAAATGTCATGACTTGTGGTCAAAACTTTCTATTCAAAAGTCAAAACTCTTAATTGTTTCACTAACTAGAGTATGGTTGACCTAACTTAACCTAGGATCTCATATCTAGTCAAGTCCAACTTAACTAGGGTTAGGTCACAAAGTCAAAGCTAGTCAAAGTCAACCCAGTCAACCTTCAATCAAACAATTCCAAAATAAATTCTAAAAATTCCTAAAAATTCCAATAAATTTTAAAATGACCCAAATATCCTCTAGGCTAAAATGTACCAATCAAATATCCTAATCACAATGACTAGGCTCTAGGTCAACAGTCTAAGGCTACACTAGTCAATGCACCAAAATCACAAGTCTTGATTTAAATGGTTTAAAAATGATTAAAAATTACCAAAAATCATATTATTAAATAAATATCATAATTAAATTAATTAAAATACAAAATTTCAAAATTACCCTCATTTTAGAAAACTGGGTGTTACATCTAGCCTAGTTAGGATGGCATGTGGGCCAAGCCCAGCTAGTATGTGGGTCCCACTAGTGTCCAGACTACCCGGATCTCCAACTTAAGTCCAAATTGGATAAAATTCAAACTCAATCTACCAAATCCCTAAAAATCCTATAAAATCAAAATAAAATTTCCAAAAATTATAAAACTTGGAAAATGACAAAAATACCCCTAATTTGAGAACTGGGGGTGACACCCCCGCCTCCAGCTCCTCTTGTACCGCCCCTCCCTCCGCCGCCTCCGTTCCATCCTCGTCCACGCCGTCGTCGCCGGCCTCTTCCGCAACCCCTTCGTCGCCAGCAGCCTCCTCCACCGTGCCGCCGACGCCGACCCTTCCTTCACCGCCTCCCTCTTCTCCGCCATGAACAACCCCAACCCCTTCTCCTTCAACACCGCCATCGCCATCTCCGTCGACCCACTCTCCATATACTCCCAAATGCTCCACCGCCGCGTCCCTCCCGACTCCCACACATTCTCTTCCTTGCTCAACACCACCACCGCTGCCGCCGCTACCAGGTCGCTCCACGCGCACGCCCTCCTCGAATTTCGGCCTGACCCCTTCGTGCAGACCGTCCTGCTCACCGCCTACTCCCGATGTGAACTTGAGGATTGAGTAGGTCCAATCCGCGTATCGAGAATGAATAAGTCTAGACTTAAGTAAGAGTTACGCTCCAATAAGGACGATTATCCTACGAGAACGTGGCATGGTGATTCATGTCCAACGTAGATACTGGAACTTGCATGAGATTGGGGCGTGATAAATTATTGTGCTAGACGACCTCGTGATCGAATACATGAATTGGTTAGAATTGGTGATTTAAAATAGATTCGAATATGCGCAACGAGTGTCGTGATGCGAATTAGGTGATCATGCTCGATGTTTAGAAATCCGAGTGACGCGAGCTTGGGTAGAAAACCCCATATTACTGACTTGGTTTGACCCTAGGATTGAGGTCAGTATTGGCATTATTGTTGGAAAACTATGATTCCAATCCTGACATTGACTTAGTCTTGAGAAATGGCCTAGCGGTTAGGCAAGACTCCCATGTTTCAAGAGTTAGCATTGGAAAGATTGATCTTGAGGATTGGTATGGATGGATAGAGTGAATCAAGGATATGGGAATACCCCTCACGAGATTCGGCTGACCTGCATATATTTTAGGGACGCCTGAATATGTGCACGATGCGACTCGAGTGAGAATGACGAATTCTCTATCATACGGCTTGGCTGAATGCATGTATTTTGGGGACGCCTGGAATGCGTGCACGATCCAACCAAGTGATACGTTGAATTCGAGTAAGACTTGAGGAATGGAAAAGTGTCGAGGATCTGAAATCGTGTTAAATGAGAGATCGATACTGGTGCGAGCGTGGCTCGGAATCGAAGAAGCGCGTAGGCGTAGTGCGTACGAGAGTCCTTGGATCAAAGTGGTCCAAAAGTAAGTACTCAGTTAGTTTCGAGGACGAAACTTATTCTGAGTGGTGTATGATGTAGTGCCCCGCCCCGCAAAGTCAATCGGAGGAATCAAAACGCCGACGACGTTCGGATTTAGCCTTGCAACGGCTACTCGAAGACTCGCTCGGTCGAGGCGACTCCTCGCTCAGGTGGGATAGTTTCGGTGAACTTGCCTCATCTTAGCCTTCACTTAATAACTCGTATGTTTTCAACTTGCACAAGTTAGGCTTGATAATAAAAGAGACGCATCCACATAGCTAAGGAAATAATCCCGACGAGTCGAAATGTGTTAGAAAATGGAAAATGGTCCCACGGTCTGCTTAGAAGTCGGCTCAGCGTGCTTTCAAAATGACACTCGATCCTTCGTCCCGTGGCTTGGGAGAAAGAAGTTGGCCTAAGTTGCTAAGTTGCCATGACACTCGAATTAGCCTAAGTCATAGGCGTCGCGCGTATAAATGCTTGATAAAGCATGCACGGTTCCGTCGTCCAAGGCTTGGCATAGCCTTCGTATGTCCCATGGCTTAAGTCATCTTGCACGACTTTTGGCTTAAGTCTAGGCACCCGAGAACTTGGTTGTTCAAGTCGAACGCGTGCACGACACGTTTCCCTCGATGCGAAGCTTGGCGTAGCCTTTGCTCGTCAAGTCGTTGCGCAAATAAGTTAGGCAAAGTTATGCCGGTCGGTCTAAGCTATTTCTAGCATTGTCCCGCTCTATCTACAGTTGTCAAGTTGCGTAGTCCCTCGAGAACAAGGCTCGTCGTATAAAGTATATGACTTGAGCGATAGCGTCGCCTAGAGAACCAGGCCTATCTAAGGTACGAGCCACGGTGGATTTAGTAAAGAGTATGCCACAGACAAAGGAAGTCCACGCGACTAGTTGTCGTCGAGATCGGTCCCGCTACTTGGGAGTCTCGATAAGCCTCGCACGCGAGATCGGTCCCGCTACTTGGGAGTCTCGCTAAGTCTTGATAAGCCTCGCACGTGAGATCGGTCCCGCTACTTGGGAGTCTCGCTAAGTCTCGATAAGTCTCACACACGAGATCGGTCCCGCTACTTGGGAGTCTCAATAAGTCTCGATAAGGAAGTTCACGAGACCGGTCCCGCTACTTGGGAGTCTCGATAAGTCTGGATAAGCAATCACGCGAGATCGGTCCTGCTACTTGGGAGTCTTGATAGAAAGATGGAAAGCATGGTCATGGTTAAGGAATGACTTGATAGATCGAGTTGAGTCTGCATGGTCATTGGATAACTTGTCGACAAGGTGTAGTCTTCTCGAATGATCGACGGGGCGCCGGGATCATGTCGGCCCGGGGGAAGCGAGACGGCTCAAAGTAGGATGCTGGATAACCGCATGGGAGATTCGGCGCCTCCGGGGCTAGCTACCCGCGGAGGAACGGTCCGATATCCTCGAGCCGGGTCCAAGATAGCTTGACATTGCTAGTGACCACTCATATAGATGGGTCGACAGAATAGCGGCAAACCGCGTGTATGCCTTTGGATTGAGTCTATAACTTGAATGCATATCCAGTCGGTAACACAATGCATGTTTGGGCCTAAGATTAGGCTGCAGCATAGGCACCGTGCTTGGCACGATACTTGGCGTCGGGATGTTCACGAAATCGATACTATGTTTCACAAGTCTTGTCTAAGTTGGTTTATGAGTCGAACATAAAGGTCGCAAGGCGGTAGCATGGATAAGTCTTGATAAGTTAGCGAGGCACGGCCTCAATCTTGAAGCACGAACAAGTCTAAGCAAGGTCTAGAGGCACGACCTGCACAAGTTGTCTCCTTGACGTCATTGGAAACTAGAATAGACAAGTAGATGTCATGGCACGACCCTGCCGTCCCGAGTTAAAGTCCGATCAAGTACATAAACGATGAGGCACTGCCTCGATCGAAATACACGTTGGCATTATAGCACGACCATGTCGTGGCACATCGGTTTGGTCAGGCGTCGTAGTCTTAAAATTGATCCTAAGGCAAGGCTAGAAAGACAATCGTAAAGGGACTTGTATTGCACAAAGTAAATGAACGTGTCGGTTTTGTATGGGTGGACGAGGGGCTACTCCACCAGTACAGTTGAGTACTGACACCCATACAGTTTTTATGTGCAGGCACAGGTAGAAGCTCGTGGCGCGGAGCTCGCTTGGATGCGTCGAGGTACGGAGTTCCTTGGCGACTCGAAGCGTGCGGCCGCGTGAAGTCAAGACTTATACGGGATAATGTATGGACATTGCCTTCCGAAGCTTCCGCTGGCTCAAGCATTGTATCGAGAGACGAGAGAGAGCAGAGTGACTTGTAGAATGAGAGAAAAGTGAATATGAGAGACTTTTAATCATGGGTTGCGCCTATTGTAATATGATTGTTCAATATCAATAAAGAGTACTTTTGAATAACTTGTGTTTTGATTCTAATTTCTGCTGCATGTTCAATGTTTCTGCTTGGGACTTCCGTGCGACGACCCCGTCGCCGCCGCTGTAATCGGTCGTTATGAAACTGCCTTGCATGAGCGCAATCTAGGCTTGTGCGGCATCACGCCTTAGCGAGGACGATCGCTCCTACGGAAGCGGTGCATGACAGCAACGATATGGTTAAGTGAGTAAATCGACTAAGTTCAAAAGAAAGGCTAAGTTTCGCACATAAAAGAGAAAGTATAATGTTCTAGAAAAGAGATAACATTTTTTAAGACTCTGCAAAACGGTCATTGGACAACTTGTCGACAAGGTGTAGTTTTCTCGAACGGTTGCCTAGGCCAAGGGACCGATTCGGCCCGGAAGGAACGAGTATAGCAAGCGCCAGCCTTACATCGGCGTGGGTTATTCGGGAACTTTCGTATAGGGCTCGCTATCCGCCGTGAAAGGGTCGTCGTCTAACTCAGCTATAGTCCGTGATGGCTTGACATTGCCAGTGGCCTTCACACCCTTTCACTGCTTAACTAATGCACGTGACACGGGATGAATATCATAGTTGCTTAATGTATACAGTTTCATATGCTTGCCTCAAAACATGTTAACATGCAAATCGATCAGGATGGTTAGAAAGATCACAGAAATAGCTAGCTAACATGTTTATAAAACTGCTTGAATCAAATATAGAGCTTGAATTTTAATTAGCCATTCGCCAGTACATGTGATCGTACTGATCCTCGCTCTTTGCAGGTACCGCGAATCATGAAGGATGCACCAACTAGCTCGACAATGTTCATAATTTTTTGAAGCTTCGACCGTGCGTCGAAGACTTGTCCCCGCAACTCCACTTTTGAAGACTCTCAACCGTCCAAGAAAGATGGCTCAGCGTCCCTCCATTCCAGGTCACTGGAAGACTCTGTTGTATATTGAGGGATGTGTGCAATGTATGGAACGGCTATCTCATCGACACTCTTTTGTAATTGAGTCATGTTGTAGCCCGTGCGGCATGAGTCCTGTACCGGAGTCTGTAAATGATGTCCATTATCAATAAAGATCAAAGTTTTCTTTACTTAATGTGTGATTCAATTTGTCTGCTTACTCTCTTAGATCTCGTGTCTCGGATTACCTTATGACTATGCCTTGTGCGATCGCAAATTAGGTTCGCATGGCATCACGCCCGGGGGACGACTATCGATTCGACGGAATCGGGACATGACATGTCCAAACTGAATCATAAGGCATTATGATACGAACGTATGATACGCAACATGAAAAATATCAATATGATACGCAACATGATATGCAACATGATACACAATATGATTCTATGCAACATGATATGTAACATGATACACAATATTGTCGTAAAATTGTAGGCAACATAAAGTGTTTAAATACAAACCCATAAGTTCTCCTATAAACCCACTTGTTCACCGACGAAACATAAAGTGTTTAAGTACAAACCCATAAGTTCTCCAACAAACTACAAAAGTTCAACAACGAAACACAAAGTGTTTAAATACATAAACAATAGTCATTGTTTTTATGACGCATCTTAATGCGTCGCTCCTCTTCGAGACACAGTAAATCAGCGGCGATGTTCTACATATGGGCAGCAACGTCAACATAGTTCTCGCCATTGCACATGAGGAGACTTTTCCCCAATTTCCTGACTTTGGAAGATTTATGATAAAACAATGATAAACAAAGCAAAATATTATAATTCAAGAATTCAACAAATTACTACTCACATTTTTTGCAGTGCATCTGTACATCAAGTCCATTTCAGGACTGCCATAATTTCTGACAGTCCTATAAATATTTATAGGACTGTCAGAAATTGTGGCAGTTCTGAAATGGACTTGGTCGATTGTAAAGGTTTATTTCGATCATGATAATGGTATGAAATAAACATTACAATGTTAGGACTCAATCAAAATGTTTGTTTCCATCATTATAATGTAAATCGAATAATGAAATAAATATTTTAAGGTATTTTTATGCATTGTTTGTGTGGAAGGAAGTATTAGGATTTGTACCTTGTTTGTGAGGAGCCTTTGGGTGCTATCGAAATTGGAAATAAGAATGAAACTAGGGGTTGATGGAGATGGGGAAGATATAAATGGTGGAGAAGAAGTAGAGATTTTTGGAGGTTAAACTAGGGTTTTGGGAAGAGAAAGAGTAAAATATTGAAATGAAGTTAGAAATTTGGGTTGGGGGGTTGTTTGGGGGGGGGGGGGGGGATGTTGGGTTGGGGCAGTCCCAAGAGTAAAAAAAATTGGCTATCGTGATTAATTTCTCGTCAAACTTGGGCTAGTCCCAATCCGGACTAGTCCTGAGTAACTTTTGATGTGCCATTATAATTTACCTAGGGGTGTAAAATGGACAAACTAGTCCGTTGTCCGTACGTGTCCGGCTCGATAAATGGTTCGACCGCACACCGTCCGATTGATTAACGAACAGAACTTGGACATTTTTTTTGGTCCGTTTAAAAATGGGACTCGGACACGGTCATATCCATGTCCGGTCCGAATTTGTCCGCGAACCGTCCGATAGTGGAGACTCATTTTGGTTTTACATCAATTATGTTATATTATTTTGGTTTTGCATTAATTTTTTGTTGTTCGGTCTCCATTTTTGTTAACATTTTACTATTGTTTGTTGTATTCTATAACCTTCAATTGTATTTTCTTTCAACTTGATTTTTTGTACCAACTATCAAGGTATCTTGATAAAATAATAGCTTTTGGTAATATATTTTATTTGTCCGCGGACCGTCCGATTGAATTAACGAACAATGGTTGTCCGTGTCCGTCCGGCCCGAACTCGAACAGTGGACTGTCCGTGTCCGTCCGTCCGAACTCATTTTCATTTTCGGACCGAACACGGACAGTGGACTGTCCGTGTCCGTCCGGCCCGTTTACACCCCTAAATTTAACCCTTTCTAACCCCTAATTAGTCACTTTCCTTTCTTAAATTTTTGTGCTTTTCCTAATTTTTTTTTTTTCCTTTTTTTTTTTTTGATGAAAATTACAATTTTACAAAGGAAAAGAGATCCGTAAACCAAACGAGGCCCAAGGGTTTCTTCTCCGGATCGACAGAGCGAGCTCCGCCCCAATGGAAACCCTGAGAAAGCCACAGGAAGAACTAGAAGAAGAACGAGACCCTGGAGGCAACGACTCCCTCCTCTCAATCGCTCGCTACAGCGACGACGAGGACGGAGAGCCGAGAGGGAACGGCCACGGCGGTCGGGAAGAGGAAGAGGAGGACGAGGATCGGTCGCCGCCGGCTCGTGCGCCGCCGGGGAAGAGGCAGCGTCTGGTGGAGGTCAGGAGGGACTGCCCGTACCTCGACACCGTCAATCGTCAGGTGAGCTCTTCTTCGTAGTTTTAGGGTTTTAGGGTTAAATTGGTTCTTTTCTTCCGAGTTGGCGCTAGAATTGATTTTTTTTGATATAATTAATTGATTGCATCGTAAAATTAGAAGACCAGAAGCCCTAGCCTTCATATTTTCCTCTCTCGTCTTTCTCCATAAAGCAACTTTAGCTTTCACGAACGTCTACGTCGGCTGCCGACGCCATTGTCGCATCTTTCCGGAGACTATGATGACATCCATCGAAGCTGGTAACAGTGCCGTCACTGTCTCCGACAGTCACCAACGTCACCGGTGCCATCATGAACTTTTTCTTTGTTTAGTTGTTTGGTACTTTCTCTTCGCACTGCTAATGTCAAAACCATATTTAAGTGCACCATATCGATTAATTCGGTCACAGCATCCAAAAAGAAAACAATACTAAAAGTCGAGTCCCCACTTCAAAACATATTAATAAAGAGCAAAGCTATGAAATTATGAAGAAAACACATGTAGCAACACGTAACTATAAGCAGTTGCGTAGTAAAGAGCCAAACCATTGTGTACAAACTATAAGTACAGAAAATGCGTGAATGAATGCATGGAATTGAGTACTAGACTCCATATTATTCACATCAAATGATGTTAGTGTGGTTCTAACCAAACTGCCTTTCCAGTACTGCAGACCAACCACGAAACTGCAAACTTACAAATCAAGTCATAAACCAAACAGTCTCCTAAAACCAAACCAAACATTCTAATTCGGTCTGCTTAGGTTAAGTTCGGTTCGGTTCGGTGGTTTTGCTGTTTGAACCGTGTATCTATAGATCCCTTTTTATTTCTATGTTGACTTGTTCACGTCTTTGCTGAATTTTCAAGGCTACATCTATTAATAAGATTTGTTATTCTATTGCCTTTGTACAATAAGATTGTCTGATGGAGTTGGTCAATACTTATATATATTTAGCCACTTAGGACATTTGAAATACTTCATATAGATTATTATCATCAATACTCGTGTACATGGGATATTTGATGGGTCCTGTATGGATGCCTGATATCTTAAGTTATCTCTGACATGTCATCCAACACCCGGTCTACAAGGTGCCGAATACCAATATGACGTGAAGCCCACATCCGATTGTAATAGATTGGTCAAAAGAAAGTGGGCTCTTTTATATAATGAAATCAGGTTTTCAGAATGCAACTTTGGTAACTATCCTACTACGGTAATATTTTCAAAACTATCATTTCTAGTGTATTTTTTTTTTAGAAAATTCCGTATTTACTAGAAAATCCGTTTTTCTTATTCTGTCAGCATGGAGAAACAGAAAGGTAGGGGACTTGACCTATTATTTCAATAGCTCATCTATGTCAAATTCCAAATTTGTATATATAGAGCTAACATAGTACTCATGCTTAAAAGTTAAAACTCTTTTTTAACTTGCACTCTTTGTTAAACCCAATATTTGGAGCACTCTAATGACCATGACCACAAAACTTTTCTCGACAGTGTTGCACATAAAGTAAGCCTGAGTGGGTATACCAGTGCTTTAAGCATATGCAGTAGTAGGTCAAGATATGCGAAGGGAGGGAGTTAGATATGCGGAGGGAGGGAGTTCTCACTTTCGTTTATGTCAGTTTCAAAGGGGATTGCTTGTCACGACAGTAAGGCTTGGCGCTTGCATTTTGTCAGATGTGGTACGTGTCATGGAAGCAACCTCTCCATATGTGGGGGTAAGGTTGCGTACATGTTGAACTTCTCTAGACTCTGCATCAATGAGAGCCTCGTGGCACTGGACTTATATTGAAGGCTTTTATTGGCGGCCTTTTTTTTTCTTTATTTGATCTATTATAATTCCAGTAGTAGGCACTTTATGCATTCCTGTTGCTTGTATGTGAGCTACTATTGCCATTACTTGTACTGTGACTTCCATTTTATACAATTTATTATTTTTCTATTTTTCTGATTGGTCCGGGTGGATTCAGGTGTTGTGTTTCCAGATATTCGTTGAATGATCTCTATGGTAAGTTTCCAAGTGGTCGGGTGTACATGTTTTACTAGGCTATTTGTTACATGCTCATATTTACATGCTTTTTGTGCCATATTTCTATTTAAGTTTTCATACAAGTCTTGACTTGGTGTTTGATGGTAGTTGTTGAGTGCATAAACCTGTATAACACGAAGATCCATGCCCTTATTATGAAAAGTTTCCATTAGTCATGTATGTCAAATGCTCACCTATATGCTTAATGTGGGGGAGCTTTTTCCTGTTTGCCCATTCTTTTCTTTACTCTAGCCCCTTTATTGAGATAGATGTGAACAATTTTATAAATCTATGCTGAGACTCATTTCTTCATATCAGATTATATCCATAGAATAAATTGGCATATGATACTGCTCATCCATTATAGTTTAGCATGCAAGAGGGAATGACTTTTTTTATATTTTTTATCAGGGTTCACAACAGTTACTCTTTTTGTTTTGGATTAGCTGTGCCGATATACGTTTTTTTTCCTGAAAGCAATGACAGTCACATTTTGCTTATATTATTTTCAGTCTAACATATGCAAGTCTCTTCTAAAACTTTCTTGTTACTGTTTTATTTGGATTTACCTCCAATTGAAAGTTCCAAATAGTACACATGCATTAACACAGAAGCGGCATCTGAAGCGGGATATAACTAGGACATAGATATTGGGGTTGCCGAATTTGTGAAAAATTGGATATGATGCCTGTGCATACAAATTACAAGTTTCTCCTGCTACTTAGTCTAGAACCTTGAGCATTGCATAAGTACATGTTGTAGGAGTAACCAATTAGACAACAACAAAACCTTTATCCCAAATTTTTGGGGTCGGCTGTTTGAAATTTTGAATCTTCCTTTTCCATTCGGTACTATTAAGGGCCATGTCCTTTGAATTCACTTGTAAGCATATTATTCGTGAATGTTGCTATTGTGTTTAATTAATGTTTTGAGAATAAATACAGCTCACACAGTTCACCCCATAAGTATCAAACTTGGGACATTTAGTTGAATTTTGATAAATCTTTTCCTCTTGTATGGCTGATCTTTAAATTGAACACTGCACTAGTTCAGGTCATGCTTGCCTATTTTGTACACTAGTGACTAAACTATTCAATGTGTACAATGGATGCTCTTGATTTCAGCAAATAACATCTCTTTATTTGTCATGCAGCATCTTGATTCATGGGGTAAAAATTCATGATTATTTACTATTTTCTTTTGTGGCTCATGTAGGTGTTGGACTTTGATTTTGAGAAGTTCTGCTCTATTTCTCTATCAAATCTGAACGTATATGCATGCTTGGTTTGTGGGAAGTACTACCAAGGAAGAGGTCGGAATTCTCATGCATATACTCACAGTCTTGAAGCAGGGCATCACGTGTATATCAATCTTCAAACAGAAAAAGTATATTGCCTTCCCGATGGATATGAAATAAATGATCCATCACTTGATGATATTCGGCATGTCTTGAACCCTAGGTATTATGGCTTATTCATGCGATGCTTCATTTCCCTCTTTACTTTCTGTTTTTTCTGTTAATTGCTCACTTACCACCGACAGACTAGAGGCATTTACTATTGAAATACTATATATATATATATATATATATATGTTACATTGTAACAAACTCTCTCTGCAGAGAAACACCCATACACCTATTCACTCCCACACTGACATGCATATCCAACCAAAACAAATAAAGGAAATGAAAGAAAGAAGGGCAAAGTTATGCACCTTGAGAGTGAGTTTCTGAAGAACATGACACAAATGTGCTGAAATTTACTATACTTTCAACCCAGCCTCATGTACCTTCAACCACTGTTTGGATATTGGTCATACGGCCGGTATTATCGTTCTTGAGGGGGGAATCAATACAATATGACTGACTGGTATGTTAAAAACTGACCAGGACATATATTGGGGGTATCTCGGACAAACTGACGGATATATTGGCAAGCTTATTAGTGGCGTCCACTTTGTTGTCTAAGATGTCCGCCTAGTCCTTTTGGGGCTCCTGGCTCTTGGGCCACAAGGATTTAAGCAGTTTGGTATCGAGGCGGCTGCCTAAACATGCGAGACATCCGTCTTGCTTCACCTTACCTGTCAAGATACGTCTCACTTCTGTAGAAATCTGGCACATGCCCATTTAGATTTTAAGGTGTAACCCAGACACAACCAAATAAAGATATGAAAGGATTCCCAATTCAATGCCCTGTCGTCCCGGTTGCTTTGCCCTAAAATTCCGTCTCCACATCAGAGTCGTCTCTCTCCAATTCCCTCTCTGCCTTGACTTCGACTCCAAGGGGTAACTCACTATGACTTTATTCTCACACAGTATCATACTGTTTCTTTTTCTTGCTCTCTTATCTGATTCTAGCACCAATGCTGGGGGTTAACCTCGAAAATTTTGGTAATCTCTCTTTTCTCTTACTCTTCCTCTCTTTTCCTATTTTTGCTTGTATGACTGAGAGATTGGACAATTGTGTAGGGTGTGGATAATGAGTTTCTTTATGAAACAACATATGACACCAATGCCTAAGGTCCAAAAGCTTGCATCAAGTACAAATAAAAGATTAGAACATCACACCACAATACTAAACTACAGGTTTGTCTACAATACTAAAAACTGGTTGGTCTTACGTGACCTAGTCCACACTCCAAATTTTAGTCTCGAGGCTCCCGCCTTGCTGCCTTGGGCCTTGCCTAGGCCATTTGGGGCTAAGTCACCTCTCCTCTCGTCCTGCCTTAACAAGCTTGATTATTGACCAAACGGGCTTCTTGATCGGCCTAACTAGAGTATGTGTTGGATCATTCGGGTTTGAACCAATTATAAGCAAACTTGGTTTAGGATATATGTTCCGTCAGTGTTTAGTGTGACTAAGAATATCGGTGTGTGGATAGAGCCATATCCTAATTACACTAAAGGCTAATTTTATTTATTTATATTAATACTCTGAAATTTATCATCCATGTCATATATGAATTT
Source organism: Iris pallida (assembly GCA_029216955.1). NCBI lineage: Eukaryota > Viridiplantae > Streptophyta > Magnoliopsida > Asparagales > Iridaceae > Iris > Iris pallida. The sequence goes on from JANAVB010008197.1 coordinate 2,398,468, forward strand.
ACTTGTTATCTTACACCACCATGATGTCGTATCTCCCGATATGTCCGGTAAATCGCCTTGTATCCGATTTCCTGTATGGTAACCCCCCAAATTATATGGGTCCGATATCCGATAATAGGAACCTTTCCTTCAGCATGAAGAATTATGCACATTAACACTTGTTGCTCAAGAACCTGAAATAAAGGCCCTACAGTTTTAACTCAGTCACATCTCCAATTGGAATGAGGGAGAAATATACACATTAACTTGGTTACACACCTACTGAAGAAGCTGACGTGAATCTCCTATAATTGAAGTGTACTAAGAATTTTAACCACCAAATATGCTTAACCTTTCAATGTAAGATTACTTGCACACATGCAAATAAATATTGGTTTATGTTTAGCGATATTTGGGAAAACTTTGATACGAAAGTCACCTCCTTACAACTTTCTTGAAAATTAATCAGTCTTTGGTGAAACTTGATCCGAGAAGTCACCTCCTTACTAAAGAACTTGGTTTGAGGATAATCCTCAAGCATACGCCGAAATATTGGCTGTCAACTGTGTTGTTTGTACAAAGGTTTGAGCATTGGTCCATATCCAACCCGAAAATGGCATTACTGATTTTCATACCTTGTCAGATCGCTGAAAGAGTGCATGGTTGCTATATATGTAATCTGAAGTTGAGGTCAAGCAATTCTTTTTTGATGAACTGTCTGACTTTATATCTAATATAGTAATATCCTTACTGGAACATTGGTTGCCATTTTAGTCCATGTTAGGTCCAAATTGCTATGTTATTTAGATTTTACATAAATTATGTCCTCTATGAGTTTTCTTCTTGAATATGTGATCATACAATACATTTGAAACTGAAAGTAGAATCTATAAGACAGCAATAGGAGCAGTCATGCTTCATTGGTTGGAATGATGGGCAGTTAAGAAACATGCCTAAGAAGTATGAGCTGCAGATATGATAAGGCCAAGATGGATTAGTATACGTGGAAAGACAGGATAACAGAATGCATCCATGGGAAGTTGGAAGTCAATCGAGGATAAGCTGAGGGAAAGATGATGGTCTGAGCTCGAGCAATGGAAACCAAATCATGCACCAGTTAGTAGAAATGGTAGGCTAAGCCGCTAAGGAGATGCTAGAGTTAGGGATAGACCCTCAGAAGCACGGTCACTCCAAAATTCACGACTCATAATTAGACACGTCACAGACTCTCCAAAATAGACTAGGACACCAAAATGGGTGCCAAATCCATGTCCTTTGTCTGGAACGTGTCGTGACGAATCCATGTCCGTGCAACATAGGACAGACCTAAACTAACATTGGTTCAAGCTGTGAAAAGGATAACATTTCTAATTTAGAGCGGAGATGGCTCTTAACGGAGCTGAATGGAAAATAAGTATTCATGTATGCAACCCTAAAATGCTGGGATAATGGTTTTGTTCTTTTCGTTGTGTTTGTTGATTCCGTCCTTCCATCCGTCTGTTCACTGTTGTTGTTTTCCTTTTAAATGTAATATTCCTACCATTCAGTATGTTATACTATTAAGTTGTTCCCCAGTTGAGAGCTTACTCCCTACAGGTTTCATCCGTGATTTTGAGACCAAGTAGGTAAAGAGGATTTCAAAATACGCTCAAGCTGCATAAACATATAAGAAATCACTCTCTATGTTGTTTTCCATTCTAAAGTATTCTTATCAGCTTCTTTTAAAATTTGATGGTGTTCATTCCTGAGTTTTTTTAGAACATTCTTGTCTACATTTTTGAGATTGCAAAATCACTAATATGGTAGTATCTTCGTCCTTGATCTGGATTGGGACTCATTTTCCATCATAATTTCCATACAGCTTTAACAATGAACAAGTTTTGCATCTTGACGAGAATAGGCAATGGTCGAGGGCGCTAGACGGCTCAAACTATCTCCCTGGAATGGTAATTTGCTTGCATAATATTTGTATAATTTCATATTGAATGAAATCCATTAGATTGCATTACTTGTAGTTGAAAATTGAGAAATATAATGCTCTGTTAATGTTGTAGATAAGGTACTTATCAGGGGAGAATTTTTTTCTTTTGGATTTTTCAGGTGGGTCTCAATAACATTAAGGAGACTGATTTTGTTAATGTTACAATTCAGTCATTAATGCGCGTTACACCCTTAAGGAACTTTTTTCTCATACCTGAAAACTATCAGAACTGCAAGTCACCACTAGTTCATCGTTTTGGAGAACTTACCCGAAAAGTTTGGCATGCTCGGAACTTCAAGGGGCAGGTTAGCTTATTTTAGTAAAACATATTTTCTCTATGGATCTGCAAAGGATCACTTTTTCACAACTTTTTCTTTGCAGGTTAGCCCTCACGAGTTTTTACAGGCAGTTATGAAAGTTAGTAGTAAGCGATTTCAAATAGGTGTACAGTCGGATCCAGTTGAATTTATGTCTTGGTTATTGAACACATTACATGCAAAACTTAAACATTCAAAGAAAAAGGACAGAAGCATCATTCATGACTGCTTTCAGGTGCTAATTTTTTATTCAAGCATTCCTTTGTTTATTATATTTTTATTTATCTGGTCATGGTATTCAAGTTGCATAGCCTTGCAGGGGGAACTAGAGGTCGTAAAAGAGATCCAGAAGAAGCCTCTTCTTGAGAAGAAGGAAAAAGGTGATGACCAGAACAAGACTACTTTTGCAGAGGGGGATGGCATTGTGAGGGAAACATCTAAAGTACCATTCTTAATGCTTGGGCTTGACCTTCCTCCTCCCCCATTGTTTAAAGATGCAATGGAGAAAAATATTATACCACAGGTATGAATAGTAGTATTTGTCTTTTCTTTTTCCAATCTAAATATGTTATATTATTCTTCCAAGACTCTTTGAAAACTCTCAAAGGTATCCGTCGGTCGTGTCCCAGAAGTCTCCGTTTGCGATGCATTGGGGTTTGATGGAGAAGACATTTCCTAAATATTAATGATTGGAAAATCTTAATATGAAATTTGGAAGAGGATCTTGAAGTAACTTAATCACTAAAGAGATGAAAAAACAATTGCAATTTTAGATAGTCAGAACCAAAAGAAGCATATTTCATTCATTTCACAAAACATGATTACAATATGCTTCAAGAGGAAGTCCTTACAACTTCTATACTCTAAACCTTATACAAAACTATTTACATCTGTTGTAATTCCAAAAAGTTGTACAACAGACAAAAAATTCCCTTTACATCCATACATCATATATATATATATATATATATATATATACAAAAAGCTATCCCATTCCTAGCTGTCCTACCAAACCCCTTGTCAGCTTCAGATAGGTGATCTCGAGAATCCTATCATAAGGGTTAATCTCCTCCCATTCACTTATGGTCCCTTTATATCCCCAAGTGAATGGAGATGGACTGCTTTTCGTGAGGAAGAATATGAGGCGTACTTCCTTCTCAAAGTAAACTTCGGCTCCGTCCTCAATGTCACGAATCTTGGGACGCTGGCGCTCGAAATACACACCGAACACTGGAAGTTCTTCATCCTCTGCCACCAACCAAGACTTCCTGGCAAACTGCTCATATCCATAATAGGTCCGATCGCTCCCGTCCCAGTAAACGCTAGGCATGAATCGAGCCATCACCTATACCCAAAAATCATCGAATAAGAAATCTATGACATGAAATAATTCGTCATCAAGTTTTAATGAAGTTTAATCAAGATTCGTATCCCAAACCTTTGCGAAATCATTGATTCTTCAATTAGGAATTCAATCTTCAATTTAATTATTTATGTCCTAGGTTAGTTCAAGTAAGTCCTTAGAATATCTAATATCTACCTATACAATCTCCTTAACCTATACACTATCCTTAAAGACTAGACCTGCATGGGCCACAAACCAAAATTACTGGAAAGGTTGGATGTCGCAGCTACTCCTAAGACTGGAAATATTTCGGATTTCAGGACGATTAAGCCCCCAGAGTTCAAGGGGACTGAAACTCCTATGGAAGCGGCACAGTGGATTAGAACCACATAAGGATTACTGAAGGGCACGAAGATCGTGCCAGACGATATAGTGTCACTAGTAAGGATTCAACTGAAGGATGTAGTCGATATCTGGTGGAGCTCCTTACACCTCGAAGAATGTCACTCCCCGTTCCCGGAATGCGTATTTTTATATATATGTACAACTCATGTGTATTTATTTAGTATTTATCATGTAGTATCCTGTATTTAAATTCCTCTAGTTCATGTTAATTAATTATCTGCTCTTTAATTTTCATGTTAATTAATTTCTTACAATTTTATTATCTGCATTTTATTTTCTGCTTTTATTTCCTGCTTTTAGTCTTGCTTATGTGGTTCGGCCTAGGTTAGGTTCTCGGGTTCATTGATGAATCCGAATCCAATCCGGCCCATTAGCTCCCACCTACCACCACTCCCCCTATTTAAAGCCACCCTCTCCATTCTCTCTCCTCATTACTCATCCTCACCATTACTTCTTCTTTCTCTCATCACTTCTCCACCTACCAGCAGCAGCAGCAGCAGGAGGCAAGTGCAAACTTGCTTCTACTTGAGAACCATGTTTTTATGGTTCATTTGTCTTCTTCTTGTGATTCCAAGAGAGTTTAGTTCTTAGCATTTTTGATTTCTATGGCTAGGTTTTCTCTAGATCTAAGTTGTTACATTTTCGGCTGTTCATGGGTTTTTTTGGTCCTCCCAACTTAGCGTGTTTTCTGGCTGGGAACTTCATCTTCTGGCTTGGGACGAAGGCTGAGTCACGCACACGTCTCTACGTGTCTGCGTGGATTTTGAGACACGCTCATGTTCTTACATGTTAGCATGTATTTTCAGTCACGCTCACGTTCTCATGAGCGTGCGTGTATTTTCAGTCACGCTCACGTTCTCATGAGCGTGCGTGTATTTTCAGTCACGCTCACGTTCTCACGAGTCTGCGTGTATTTTTAGTCACGCACACATCCACGAGTCTGCGTGTATTTTTAGTCACGCACACTTCCATGAGTGCGTGGATTTTTAGTCACGCTCTCTTGTGAGTGCGTGGATTTTTCCTTCACGCTCACGCTGTGCTTGCTTGCGTGACTTTTCACGCTCACGCTTGCCAGCGTGTATCACTTTTCACGATCACTGTTCACGCCCATTTTCTACGCTCACCCCAGCTAGACTTAGCGTGACTTGTTGGTCTTAAGCATAGACTTCTTGCGTGACTTTTGGCCTTGGCATAGACTTGTTGGCGTGACTTCCTGACCTGGGTGTTTTTATTTATTCCTCAACCTATTCATTTAATGATGGCATGATAATTCTTCTATTATATCCTTACGCCTTTTTGCGTGAATTTCTTGATAAATCATGATATGTTAAATTTGTTAAAATGGATTGTTATGTAAAATGCACCTTGTGTCCTGATTGATCCATGGATACCCAGTATGACTAGAACTTAACCCTGAGAGTTATAGACCCGACCCCATGTAATATTGATGGACTTTCATGCCTTGTCACCATTGATAATGATTATGACATGGACTAAATAATTGATCATGCGTTCCTAGTTGGAACTAAGAGACTGGCTAGTCGTCTTATTGAATTGAATGAATGAGACACGTTCATGTAATGAACTATTATACTCGATTAGCCGATCCCGAATATTGGCATACAGGCACATACAGGCTTCAAAGTAATTATTTATTATTTAATTATCTATTTATCTTACAAAGACAGCATGTGTACTCTATGGTCAAGGCATGATTATTCCGTGGTTAATTTGATTGTTGCATCACGCTATGTAAGACCTACAACTTAGCCGCACAGGTATCGTTGTAGAGTTGCGCATATCGTACCCCGTACGAAAGTACTCATTTGAATGGCCATGATCCACGACATGGAACTTCGCTCAACGTAGGGACTATTAAGTTAAATAAAATAATGATGGCATTGAGAGAATGGATTCTCGAGTTCTTACATGGCAGCCCCCTTGGGACTATTAAGTGCCCGACGGGCCGGCTGGTTCCCACAGATACTGTAAATCTGTCACACGGGCAGGGAACAGTATCTGCTTATATTATTGTACATGCTATAACGGCGGGCGTCCCGCTGGGACTCGTCTAACTACATGATTGGCGCAATTGATTGACTGGATAGACTAGCCTTGCTCGCACATAGTAAGAACTGAGGAATCCCTATTTTTGCATAATTTCAGGATAACTTGGGACTCACAATAGCTAGCCGTAGGAATTGATTGGCCGTTCAAGATGATTTGTTTGTGTAATGTATCTACTCTGTTGCCTAACTGAGATGATCAGGATGTCAGGACATGACGGGCCAACTTCTGTCCTTGTTTGGTTGGGAGGTTGGTTCGAAGTGTCGTGACGTTATGTGAATCCTAGTGGGAGGCAGAGATCTATTATTACATTTTCTTACTTACTGGTTTAGTCCTTCATATCGTCCTTCCTTGTGGTACTTGCTATTAGAGGTCTAACCTCTCTGGTTTTGCATGGCCAGATTTAGAGCCGGTCCCCGAGGATCCAGCTTACTTCTACCTCCAAGATGGTCAATACTAGAGGGATGATCGCAGGAGGACTCGAGTGGGTTTCCCTACTTCATCGCTCGTTTTGTCATTTACTTTATACTTAGCCGTTTGGCACGTTGGTCGGATCGTCTTGTACTTACTTTTGCATGATTGTAATTAAGTCAGACTGCAGCTGATAACAATTGTGTATACCTTACTATACCATCTGGCTATGTTTTGTAAAGCCAGATTTCCAGAACATTCTGACTGAGCGTTTGGGACGCCTTACTGCTTTATCTTACATGTTCTGTATTACTGTTTCTTATTTGAATGCTTGAGACAATAGATGCGAAATGACCATAGTGAGACTTTTATGTAGTTTGCACCCCCTCGTCTGGTTAGACAGCATTGATCGTATTATACGGTATTCATCTACCCGTAATACGTAGCTGGCTGAGTCATTCCCCCGCTCTCCAGTATTCTGGTTCTGGGGCGTGACAAAGAATCTGATGAAATTGTATCCTGGAAAAAATTTAAGGAAGAATTTGAAGAGAGGTTCTTTCCTCCTAGCGCCAAGTTGGAACTGGAAAGAAGATTCCTACATCTGAAGCAAAATAAAACTTCTGTCGATGAGTACTCGACGGAATTTACAAGACTCAGCCGGTACGCTTCGAGCATGGTAAACTACGGAGAAGGCGAAGGTAGTTCGGTTCAGCGAAGGACTTGACGATAAATTGAAGATGAAGGTTGTCCCCTACAGATGTCAAACTTATGCTGAGGTGGTCGAAGCTGCAAGAGACCAAGAGAGAATGCAAAATGATAAGAACAACTCGAAGGCTGGAGGACAAAAGCGGAGTCTGGAGACCGGCTCACCTCAGGGAAGGACCTCGGGACAAGGGCAACAGAAGCGTGCTCAGCCTGAACAGAATAGAGTCACGCTAAGTTGTTCTTACTGCGGGAAGTTGGGGCATACGAAGAATAACTGCAGAAGACTTTAGGAAAAGTGTCTGAAGTGTGGATCTTCCAACCACCGGTTGAACCAATGCTCCCAAAACAATAGAAGATCTGAAGTGCAGAATATTGCACAGGGACCAAGAGCTGCAAACCAGGGATTTCAGCAAAGGCCTTTCTTCCAGAACAATCAGCCTAGGATTAATACGCCTCCAACGCAAGGTCATGCTCCGACAGGATATCAACAGAGACCAGCATTGGCACCTCAAGCGCATCAATTTCATTAGGCTCAGAAGGCTAGTCAGAACAACAAGAAGAAGAAAAAGAACCACGGTCAAGCCTTTATGATGGATAGCAGTGAAGCAGGAATTGCAGGGGACGTGGTGACATGTACTATACTTGTTTCATCTAGACCTGCATCGACTGTTTGATTCCGGAGCTACTCATTCTTTTATATCTGCATCATTCATATCTGAGTATGATATAGAGATTCAACCGTTAGTTAGAAAGTTGAAAATTCTTACGGGCAATGGTGTAGTAGAAGTAAGCCGAATTTATAGAAACTGTCCAATCAAAATGGGAGGAGCAAGCTTCCGAACTTGACTATTAGTCTTTCCCATGGACAATTATGATGTAGTATTTGCGATGGATTTGTTAATATCGACATCGGCAATCATTGATTGTGGACAAGGAGAAGTTCAGTTTTCCTTATCCAGTAGAAAGTTGCATAAATTTGTTAGAGCTCAGAAGGAGTTTGATAAAAAGGAGTTAGAGAAGTTTGAATTAAGGAGTCTCCAGAATCAAGTAATAGAGGAATGGCCAAGAGTTGTGGATGAATTTGAAGATGTATTCCCTGATGAGTTACCCGGATTACCACCTGATAGGGCCGTTGAATTTAGTATTGAATTAATTCCTGGAGCTGCCCCTATTGCTAAGAAGATATATCCAATGAATAAGGAGGAACTAGCAGAATTAAATAAGCAAATCAAGGAACTGCTGGCTAAGGAGTTTATCAGACCTAGTGTGTCTCCATGGGGCGCACCTGTGCTCTTTGTAAAGAAAAAGGATGGGAGTTTGAGATTGGTAATAGATTATAGAGCGCTGAATGAAGTGACAATCAAGAATAAATATCCCTAGGATCGATGAATTATTCGACCAACTTGGAGGAGCGACTGTATTCTCTAAGATAGATCTCAGATCAGGATATAATCAAGTGAAGATTAAGAAAGAAGATATACCAAAGACTGCTTTTAGAACCAGATATGGACATTATGAATTTCAAGTCATGCCTTTTGGATTGACTAATGCTCCGGCCATATTTATGGATCTGATGAATATAATATTCTACCAATATTTGGATAAATTTGTGATCGTGTTCATTGATGACATATTGATCTACTCGAAGAACGAGGAGGAGCACGGAGAACATTTGATGATAGTACTTGAAACTCTGCGACAGGAAAGGCTGTATGGGAAGTTGAGTAAATGTGAATTTTGGTTAAAAGAAATTTTTTTCTTGGGACACATAGTAAGTGGAGAAGGAATAACATTAGATCCTAAGAAAATAGAAGCAGTCAAATCATGGCCTACTCCCAAGAATGTAGCTGAGATTCGAAGTTTTGTTGGCTTAGCTGGATATTATATAAGATTTGTGGAGAACTTTTCCAGAATTGTTGAGCCGCTTACTCGGTTGACTCGGAAGAATGAAAAATTCATTTGGACTGATAAATGTCAAGCGACATTTGAGGAAATGAAGGAAAGACTTGTCACAGCACCAATACTAGCATTACCATCAGGGTCAGGAGGTTACGAGATCTATAGTGATGCTTCTGGCAAAGGTTTGGGCTGTGTGTTGATGCAGCACGGAAGAGTTATTGCTTACGCTTCTCGACAGTTGAAGGTTCATGAAAGGAATTATCCGACACATGATCTGGAATTAGCAGCTATTGTATTTGCGCTAAAGTTGTGGAGATATTACTTGTATGGTGAACAGATCAAAATTTACACATATCATAAAAGTTTGAAATACATGTTCACCCAAAAAGAGTTAAATATGAGGCAACGCAGATGGCTGAAGTTGCTTAAAGATTTTGATATGGAACTGGAGTATCATCCAGACAAGGCGAACAGAGTGGCAGATGCTCTGAGTAGGAGGCCTGGAGCTTTCTTTTTGAACACGCCCAAGGAGATACTAGAAGATCTTAGAAAGATGGGGATTGATGTAATATGCCCAGTGGCAGATGGTGTCTGGGGAAGTTTACAAGTACAATCATTTCTAGTAGAGAGAATTAAGGAGGCACAGAAGAAGGATGTGAAGTTGCAAAAATTGTGGAATCAAACTGAAGCTGGGATACAAACTAGGTTGATTAAGCATTCTGATGGATCCTTGAGGTTCGGGAGTCGTTTGTCTGTACCATTTGGAGAACTCCGGACTGAGATAATGTCTGAAGCACATAATTCACAATACTCTATTCATCCCGGGAGTACGAAGATGTACAAGGATCTGAGGCAAAATTTCTAGTGGCATGGAATGAAGTGGGAGATAGCTAAATTTGTCTCGAAATGCTTAGTGTGCCAACAAGTAAAAGCCGAGCACCAACGGACTGCTGGACTACAACAACCACTACCAGTACCTGAATGGAAGTGGGAGCATATTACAATGGATTTTGTATCAGGACTTCCAAGGACACAAAGAGGTAACAATGCTATCTGGGTGATAGTGGATACTCACAAAGTCTGCGAGATTTCTACCATTTCGAGTCGGACAATCTACGAAGCATCTAGCGGAGATGTACATGAATGAAGTTGTTAGTCACTATGGGGTGCCGGTAAGTATCGTCTCAGACAGGGATACTCGGTTCACCTCCAAGTTTTGGAAAAGCTTGCAAGATAGTCTTGACAGTCGCCGGAAGTTTAGTTCATCATATCACCCACAGACTGATAGACAGTCAGAAAGGATGATACAAAATTTAGAAGACATGTTGAGAGCGTGTTCTCTAGATTTCAAGGGATCATGGGATGATCTGCATTTGATAGAATTTTCATATAATAACAGTTATCAGGCCAGCATCAAGATTGCACCATTTGAAGCATTGTATGGGAGGAAGTGCAGGTCACCAATATGTTGGGGTGACGTCGGAGAACGGCAACTCCTAGGGCCAGAGTTGGTTACGCAGACTGTAGACATGGTCAAGACAATCCGAAGTCATCTTCAAGCTGCACAAGACAGGCACAAGATGTGGGCATATAAGCATCGAAGGATCTTGAACTTCAAACCTGGTGAGTATTTAGAAGAAGGACAAATGCTAAAATTTTAACCTTATTGCTTGCTTGCTCGCCAAGGTAAGAAAGCTACTTTATTATGCATAGCTTTATTATAAATTGCGTGGCCGGTGTTGAGAGTTGCTCCACCGAAGGGGGTCGGCGTACCCAGATATTTCATATTGCGTGGCCGGTGTTGAGAGTTGCTCCACCGAAGGGGTCGGCGTGCCCATGTATTCTTGTTTTGTGTTTATTGTATCAGATTTATTTTCGGATCAATAAATACAAAGGAGAGACTGTCGAAATTTTTGAGAATTTTCAGAGATAAAATAGCGGAGATTCACGAAGAAGTCTTGCGCTATTTACCAGTGAGTGGTATTATTGGACTGATCCTCTGGTGGGAAATGTTCTTCATTTTAGATAATGAAACCATTCCATTACTACCAACCCACAGAAATACGACCTCTCTGTGATATACGGTTTATGCCGGAAAGGTACGAAGTTGGACGAATTTGGAAACATTGGGCAATTTACTTTATACCTACTATTCCGTCTGGTTTTTGGTTCCTAGTCTGATTTTATTAGTAGCCCCGTAGTGGTTGTGGGGCCTTCACCTGGCTTCTGAGCACCACATTTCACATAAAAGACAGTGAAAGCATCTTCGGGCTAGGCAGGACTTCCAGTGGAGCAAACAAACCAAACCACGGATAGCCGATCACATACATCAACTTCTAATGCAGATGAAAGGCGATCGAAGTGAGGTAATGTAATTAAAGCGAGCGAGCGAAATCCCTTTTATCCTAGCGAGCGGAAGATGGGAGGAGAAGCGGGCAGTGAGGGAATTGAAACTTCCCAGTACCACTGGCTTGACTGTCCGGACTACCCGGACAGGAGTCGAGTGTAGTGTCCCGTCCCGCTCAGTCAATCGGAGGAATAGGAATGCCGACGGCGTTCGAACTTAGCCTTGCAACGGCTGCTTAGAGACATCGCTTGGTCGAGACGACCGCTCGCTCAGGTGGGATAGTTTCGGTGAACTTGCCTCATCTTTGCCTTCACATAATAAATCGCATGTTTTCAACTTGCACAAGTAGGCTTGATAATAAAAGAGACAAATCAACATAGATAAGGGAATAATTCCGACGGGTCGAATTGAGTTCGAATATGGAAAGGTCCAACGATCGTCTTAGAGTTGGTGCACGGCGTGCTTTGAAAAATGACACTCGATCCTTCGTCCCGTGGCTTGGGAGAAGGAAAGTTGGTTGAGTAGGCGAAGTTATGATCGTAGCCTAAGTCATAGGCGTCGCCCGCATGCAGTGTTGTCAAAGGCGCGCCCCAGGCGCGCCTTGGCTCCAGGCACAGGGACAACGCCTTAACAGGGTCGAGGCGAGGCGCAGTTAGAGAGGCGCGACAAAGGCGCGCCTTTTGCCCAGGCGAAGGTTGTGCTTAAGGCGCGCCTAGGCGCGCCTCGATGATTTTGCTGTTTGCTTGTATAAATGTGCATGAAAAAAAATAGCCCACAGCAGGCCCGCAGGAAAACAAATCCAGCCCGCTCCAGTTGAAGACTCCAGTTGAAGAAAACTGAAGAAAGTTGACAAAAAAAAAACAGAAGGAAAGAGAAAGAAGATAAAAAAAAAAACTACACACACAGTCGAGAACCCTACTTCCCTGGGCGCGGCACGGTGGTGGCTCCCTTTGGCTGACGACGGAGACATCTTTAGGTTAGCTGTCGTTTCCCCCTCCTCTCTCTCTCTCATCTCTCCCTCTCTTCTCTCTTGTCTCTCCTCTCTCTCACGATCTCTCTCTTTCTCTGTTGCATTTTTTTTCTTCTGTTTTTTTTTTCTTTTTCACTTTTCCTTTCTCTCTCTCGATATCTCTTGTATTTGTTTTATTGTTCCTTTCTCTCTCTTGTATTTGTTTTAGTGAAGATTACTGAAGTAGTGTATTTTTTTATTGTTCATTTTTGTTTTCTTTTTACTGTATACTGATGACTGGAATACTTTGGCACCAATTCGCTCCTTTTTTTTGTTCCTGCAATTTTTTTGCAGAATGCTTCTCACTGTATTTTGTTATTGTACTGAAAAATATTGCTACACTACTGCAATAACTGAAAAATATTGCTAGACAATGCTGCTAGATGCAGTCAGTTTTTTTATTATTGTTTGTGCAAAAATTTTACAGTATATGTATTTTTTTCCACAGAATAAATGAGTCAATATGAATTGTGAATTAAGACTAGAGAGGTGCACAAGTTTATCAATATATATATATATATATATATATATATATATATATATATATATATATGCGCCTCGTATCGCTCGGGCGCGCGCCTTTAAGTGCGCCTTGTGCCTCGGGCGATATGGACTCTTTGCGCCTTGCGTGCGCCTTGCGCCTTTGACAACCTTGCCCGCATGAATGCTTCATAAAGCATGCACGGTCTCATCGTCCAAGGCGTGGCATAGCCACTGCTCGCCCGACGGGTTAAGTTGTATTGCACGGCTTGTGGCATAAGTCTAGGCATCCCAAATAACTTGGTTGTTCAAAGTCGAACGCGTGCACTACATGTTCCTACGACGCAAGGCTTGACGCAGCCTTTGCTCGTCAAGTTGTTGCAAAAGTAAGTTAGGCGAGTTGTGTTAAGCTATCAGGAGTAGTAGCAGGCACGACCCTATGAGTTCTACGGCCGGGTATAATCCCATAGTCTCACGATCGTAAGGTCCGTCATATAGAGTATGACTTGGACGGTGGTGTCACATAGAGTTTCAAGTTGGTTCAAGACACGATGGCACGAACTTAGTATTTTAAGGCACGGGCCACGGTTGATTTATTGAGTTTGGAAAGTGTTTCAATAGTTGTTCTTGAGTTGAGTGAAATGATAGGGCAAGAAAGAAGAGTGCTCACGACTGGGTCGTTGAGGCAAGAAAGAAGAATGTTCGCGACTGGGTCGTCGAGGCAAGAAAGAAGAATGCTCGCGACTGGGTCGTCGAGGCAATGTCTCAAATGTAAGAAGTATTGAACTTGGCCCTGAAAGAGATGGTAACACTAGAAGTAGATTGACTGTGTGAGACGTCAGTTTGAGTCGAGTCTTGCATGGTCATGGACAACTTGTCGACAAGGTAGAGTTTTCCTGCACGACAACCCGTGGCGCCACGGGACCGATGCGGCCTAAGGAAACAAAAATGGCTATGGGAGTCTAAAATAGCTGCGCCTGGGGCAAAGTATTCGGTGGACGCTCGTTAGGGCTAGCTACCCGAACCGGTCCATCCTATACTCAGCTAAAAGGGAGTCCACAATGGCTCTGGGAGTCAGTGACCAAATCATATAGATGAGTCGGCATGGCGGCAAATCCGTGTGTATGCCTTTGGATTGAGTCAAGTATTAAGTGTAGTATATCAAGGAAGTTGAGTTGAATGTGTGAGTATAGTTGGAACACAAAATGTTGGTCCTAAGATTTGGTTGTGGCGTAGGCGACGTGCTTCAGCACGAGATGTGGCGTCGAGTCTTGAGTTGTCGGCATATAAGTTGTATAATTTGGATGTGAGTTGTCTTTAGTTTAAGTCAGGAAATGCCGCAAGGCAAAGTTGGTCAAGTGACACTTAATCCACAGTTTTGATTGGGTCAGTTGATGATTTAGTAGCGAAGGGCCGCGAGGTGGCGATATGATTGAGTCTCATTTGAGTTGCGAGGCACGGCCTCAACAAGGACTTATAGCACGGTCACACGGGAATGGAGTCTTATCGCGTAATTGCGACTCTGATTTTGGGCCGTAAGGCAAACACGACTTGATAGGTTAACGTTGATATTGCAAGCACGAGATGGTCTAGAGACACAAAATAGGCCAATGCGTCGGTCCTAAAACTGATCCTAAGGCAAGAGTAGAAAGACAATCATAAAGGGGACTATGTTGCACAAAAGTAAATCAAACGTGTTGGTTTTGTATGGGTGGGCGAGGAGCTCATTCCACCAGTACAGTTGAGTACTGACACCCACATAGTTTTCATGTGCAGGCACAGGTAGAAGCTCGTGGCGCGGAGCTCGCTTGGATGCGTCGAGGCACGAAGTTCCTTGGCGATTCGAAGCGTGCGGCCGCATGGAGTCAAGACTTATACGGGACATAATGTATGGACGTCGCCTTCCGAAGCTTTCGTTGGTTCAAGACTTGTATTGAGAGATGGGAGAGAGCTGAGTGACTTATAATGTGAGATGAGTAAGCATTGAGTGAGCTTGAGAGACTTGTAATCTTGGCCTTGCGCCCCATTGTAACCTTTGTTTCAATATAAATAAAAGAGTGTTTTGCAATGACTTGTGTTTGCTTTCTAAATTCCGCTGCTATTATTCAATGTCTCTGCTCGGGACTTCTGTGCGACGACCCTGTCGCAGCCGCTGAAATCGGCCGTTATGGAACCCGCCTTGCACGAACGCAATCTAGGCTCGTGCGGCATCACGCTTTAGCGAAGACGATCACTCCTACGGGAGCGGGGCGTGACATCGAGCGACGGAGCGAAGCGACAAAGATGCAGCTAATAAAATGTAGCTCCTGTTGCGAGCCCCACCTCGACGACTGAGGGGGGCTGCTAATGTAGCTAATCACTGAACACTGAATTAATCGATCAATTCAGTTTTTAGCGTAGTGAGTGAGGGAAGGGGGGGTCCCGGGGGGGAAGCACTTTTTCTCTTTTCGGTCATAGGTTGGTTGGTCCAAAGAACGAGAGTCGGCTTCCTTAAGGGAGTTCTTCCTCAGTAGCTCATTGGTAGAGCGGTCGGCTGTTAACTGACTGGTCGTAGGTTCGAATCCTACTTGGAGATATTTGATGTTTTCAACATTCGAATTTACCGCCTCCGACGGAAAGAGGCGCTCCATCAAAGTCAATATCAGCAGACAGAAAAAGAGAGCAAAGTATAGAATGGCACACAGAAAGTGGCTGCCCAAGTCAGGCTCAACTCAATAAGCAGGCGCTTCATCAACAAGAGAAGCAGTCTTTTTTCGTGAATTTGGACTCCTTAGAAACTCACGACTTAAGTTCTAGATCTTGGAACCATCCATCTCCGATCTATAACATCGGAGGGATTCTTGGCAATCATTGTCCAAATAGGTACTTTAAAATTTTACTTGATTACAATACCTTCTTGGACTTTCGTAGTTTCGGAAAGGACGAAACTATTACTTGATTGCGACTTGACTTTTAGGACTCCCGTTTGAGGGATAGTTTCTATGGAATTTGAATGTCTAGAA
This sequence comes from Iris pallida, assembly GCA_029216955.1. Classification (NCBI taxonomy): domain Eukaryota; kingdom Viridiplantae; phylum Streptophyta; class Magnoliopsida; order Asparagales; family Iridaceae; genus Iris; species Iris pallida. The sequence goes on from JANAVB010008197.1 coordinate 2,414,415, forward strand.
TATGTTACATTGGGATGAGAGAGAAACCATTGGATCATACCCGGCTGACTTCTTTGTAATATGAATTTTGATTTTTCGTACTGATCAGTCCCTGAATCGGTGTTCATGCGGCCATGCGAATATCCGAGGTGAGACTTAGCTCACTTTTTTGATTGCAATTGGACATCCAGGCCCTGAGTCTCAGCTCAGCTATCCATTTGCACATTATCCTGAGTTTCAGCTCAGAATACTTGTTAATTCATTAGACATCCAGGTCCTGAGTTCAGTTCAGCTATCTAATGAATGTGTTCGATATTCTTGGAAAAGTTCAAGTCATACGAACTTCTTGTTATAGTACATGATGCGATGATTCGACCTAGATGATTCAGAAACCAACTCATGATGCTATCTTGCTTGTAATCACATCAATATGTGATAGTACAGACGAATGGAAAATCTAAGCACCACCCGTTTTGTACGAGCCTGATCCCGGACAAATGGGATTATTGTTGAGATGCTAGACGAGTGTGTGTGATCCAGAAAGGTTTCTCTAAATTGCATTTAGGTCTAGAAAGATCTTGCTTGTGTCCTTGGTGACATTATCTTGAGAGCTATTTACTTCTTGACTGATATCACAAGGTATGAGTTTAATTACTCAAGCTTACACTACTTTGTATTCATTTATCTTATTATTCCACATTCATAACTCTCCTCTTTGACCGAGGGCTTGTTCATCGTAATGACGACCTAGTTTTGTTCACTAGGGATTGAAGAAGAGCAGAATGAAGGTCAGGCGTACACCGAAGACGAATTCTATGAATGACATGGGTCAGAAGAATTGTATGTCTTCATTTTGGTTATATATATGGTTATGTAAATTAAGTTTCTTGAAGGATCTATGAATAAATATGTATATAATATGGTTTGGGGAAAACTTGATCAGAATGTAACATTTTGGATGAATGAATGTTACGTAAATTGTGGATAAATTCTGTGATTATTCCTTATAACTATGCCTATCCAGGACCTTACAGGCGACAATCGCAGGGTACAATACAGTATTCATTGTACAGTTGCGTAGCCTGGAAAGAAGTATCACGTGCTCCGAGTTATCTTGGGAACCGGGGCGTGACACGTCTCTTTTAGTTGGTGGCCATGCAGGTCTAGTCTTTAAGGATAGTGTATAGGTTAAGGAGATTCTATAGGTAGATATTAGATATTCTAAGGACTTACTTGAACTACCTTAGGACATAAATAATTAAATTGAAGATTGAATTCCTAATTGAAGAATCGAGGATTTCGCAAAGGTTTGGGATATGAATCTTGATTAAACTTCATTTAAACTTGATGATGCATTATTTCATGTCATAGATTTCTTATTCAAGGATTTTTGGGTATAGGTGATGGCTCGATTCATGCCTAGCGTTTACTGGGACGGGAGCGATCGGACCTATTATGGATATGAGCAGTTTGCCAGAAAGTCTTGGTTGGTGGTAGAGGGTGAAGAACTTCCAGTGTTCGGAGTGTTTTTCGAGCGCCAGCGTCCCAAGATTCGGGACATTGAGGACGGAGCCGAAGTTTACTTTGAGAAGGAAGTACGTCCTCATATTCTTCCTCGCGAAAAGCAGTCCATCTCCATTCACTTGGGGATATGAAGGGACCATAAGTGAATAGGAGGAGATCAACCCTTATGATAGGATTCTCGAGATCACCTACCTGAAGCTGACAAGGGGTTAGGCAGGACAACTAGGAATGTGGTAGCTTTTTGTATATATATATATATATATATATATATATATATATATATATATATATATATATATATATATGATGTATGGATGTAAAGGAAAATTTTTGTCTGTTGTACAACTTTTTGGAATTACAACAGATGTAAATAGTTATGTATAAATGTTTAGAGTATAGAAGTTGTAAGGACTTTCTCTTGAAGCATATTGTAATCATGTTTTGTGAAATGAATGAAATATGCTTCTTTTGGCTCTGACTATCTAAAATTGCAATTGCTTTTTCATCTCTTTAGTGATTAAGTTACTTCAAGATCCTCTTCCAAATTTTATATTAAGATTTTTCCAATCATTAATATTTAGGAAATGTCTTCTCCATCAAACCCCAATGCATCGCAAACGGAAACTTCTGAGACACGACCGACTGATGCCTTTGAGAGTTTTCAAAGAGTCTTGGAAGCTAACACCCAACAGATCCAACTATCCCAAACCATGTCTGCAAAATTACTGGAAAGGTTGGATGTCACAGCTACTCCTAAGGCTGGGACTATTTCGGATTTCAGGACGATTAAGCCCCCAGAGTTCAAGGGGACTGAAACTCCTATGGAAGCGGCACAGTGGATTAGAACCACAGAAGGATTACTGAAGGGCACGAAGATCGCGCCAGACGATATAGTGTCACTAGTAAAGATTCAACTGAAGGATGTAGCCGATATCTGGTGGAGCTCCTTACACCCCGAAGAATCTGATGAAATTGTATCCTGGAAAAAATTTAAGGAAGAATTTGAAGAGAGGTTCTTTCCTCCTAGCGCCAAGTTGGAACTGGAAAGAAGATTCCTACATCTGAAGCAAAATAAAACTTCTGTCGATGAGTACTCGACGGAATTTACAAGACTCAGCCGGTACGCTTCGAGCATGGTAACTACAGAGAAGGCGAAGGTAGTTCGGTTCAGCGAAGGACTGGACGATAAATTGAAGATGAAGGTTGTCCCTTACAGATGTCAAACTTATGCTGAGGTGGTCGAAGCCGCAAGAGACCAAGAGAGAATGCAAAATGATAAGAACAACTCGAAGGCTGGAGGACAAAAGCGGAGTCTGGAGACCGGCTCACCTCAGGGAAGGACCTCGGGACAAGGACAACAGAAGCGTGCTCAGCCTGAACAGAATAGTGTCACACTAAGTTGTTCTTACTGCGGGAAGTCGGGACATACGAAGAATAACTGAAGGGTTGAACCAATGCCCTCAAAACAATAGAAAATCTGTAGTGCAGAATAATGCACAGGGACCAAGAGCTGCAAACCAGGGATTTCAGCAAAGGTCTTTCTTCCAGAACAATGAGCCCAGGATTAATACGCTGGACTTACGATATTTTTAGATCATGGTTACATAATGCAACATTTCTTTTAAAACGAACTTTTCTAGCCTGTCAGGGTCTGGGATGGTAACCACCTGTTCCCATAAAGTGCTCTCACTTACTTAGGACAACAGGCAACACCATGACGAAACATATACCTTGTCACAATGGTTATGATACACTGTGCATTATGTTCTGGCACTTAAATTGCTGTTAAGATATGAAGCAAGGAAGATGGAACGTGAATAGCACAAGATGGAACGTGAATACCACCACATAGCATGGACATGGGGATGCATCAAATTCTTAAAAAGTAGAACATTGAGTTATGACGACCATGTCACACTTACATGTATGTCTTATGAGTGGACATACATACACACTTATGAATAATTTGTCTATAATTATTATATCATTTATACATTGGTGTGACTTGGAAATGGTTATATTTTTTTTGGCCTTAACCTCCAATAAAATGAAGACTCTTTTGGACAATGTGCCATGTGGGACTTTTATGTTCATTTTGTTTCACTTTTTGTTGTAATTAGCCTATCATAGGCTTTGGATTGTTTTGTTAAAAATCTCTTTAACACTGGCTTTCTAAAAAAACTCCAATAGAATATTGTATTTGCAACTGATATTGGAATATATTAGGGTTTTGTATTTTTATATGATTGAAATGTCTTAGTGAAGTACAATCCATAATAAATTTGGCTCAGCTCACCTTCTGCAATGCATATCAAAGTTAAAACACGTCCGTCACGCTCCAAACAGTGAAAATAGAGTAACAGGGGACTGCGACATGACATAACTCAACTATTTCACTTGTTGTTGGAGTGGGTGGGGTTCCCAACCTACGTGGAGAATACCCCGGAGAGCGACGAGCGCCATCCGTGTGTCGGAGAAGCTCGGGGAGTGCATGGATCCTATTTTGGAACATATATGGTAAGGAAATATATGATTGGATTTCCATATTTACTTTGATCATATATTTATGATTGGACCCTTCATATAGTAGCTTTCCATATTATTGGGTTTCCAATTATGGAAAGCCAATTATGATTGGATTTCCATTAAATATATGATTATATTGGAAGTTTTCATATATATATATTGGCCTTCCATGTATGGATTACCAAGGGCTTATAAAAGGGTGATGCATGCTAGTTGTAAAATCATCTAAAAAACAAGAGTGTTTACAATCTTTGAGAGAGAGGATTAAGGACTATTGTGAAGGAGAGATTGCTTCGAATAATTTTTCGGCATCTCTTGTTCTTCGGAGTCCGCAGTCAAAAATTTTCTTCTTTCAAGTGAGTTGTGGTAATCCGTGTTGGATCGGGAGGAGTTTGTAGAGGGTGTATTCTTTTTATTCCATTAGTGGAGGTTTTTCAGGGTTGGACTCCGATCGTCCCGTGGTTTTTTTCGCAAGGGTTTTTCACGTCAAAAATTTTTGTGTCTGCGATTGTGTTTGGCGTTTTTGGTTTGTGTGCTTTTGCTCGGTTCTCTCGCAGGACTTTTTGGTTTGGGGGAACGGTTTCCGCGCTTCGTTCCCAACAGAGTGGTATCAGAGCCAGCTTCAAAGAAGTGTCAGGAGTTGACAGTCAAACCAGGAAGCAGAGATGGACGCGAAGTCGGTGCGCATGGTGAACCTGAACGGTACCAACTACCATTATTGGCGGAGCAAGATGAAGGATTTGTTGTTCGTCAAGAAGCTGCATCTTCCAGTATTTGCATCCGAGAAGCCCAGTGACAAATCCGATGAGGACTGAAACTTCGAGCATATACAGGTGTGTGGGTACATGCGGCAGTTCGTTGACGAGAACGTGTACAACCACGTTGCCAATATTGAGCATGCGAAGACGTTGTGGGAGAAGCTGGAATCTTTGTACGCAAAAAAGACCGGGGTAAACAAACTGTTCCTGATCCGAATGATGATGGGTCTGCGGTACAAAGATGGTGCATCCATTACGGATCACTTGAGTGAGTTCCAGGGCGTGGTAGACTAGCTATCCTCGATGGGAGTCAAGTTCGACGACGAGGTTCAAGGACTTTGGTTGCTATGTACATTGCCAGACTCGTGGGAGACCGTACGAGTATCTATGATCGCTTCTGCTCCAGAAGGCGTAGTCAGTCTGGAGTTTGCCAAGAGCAGGGTGTTGAATGAAGAGATGCGGAGACGTTCTCAAGACACTTCATCCACATCCCATCCCACTACTCAGAGGCATTGGTTTCAGAGAGCCGCGGAATGGGCAAAAGCAGGGGTCCCGGTGGTGGCAGAGACAAGAGCAGGAGGAAGTCCAAGGGTCGGTACGAGGACTCGGAGTGTTACCACTGTGGCAAGAAGGGCCATATCAAGCGGAACTGTTTCGCTTGGAAGAGAGAGAAGAAGGGCGACAAGGGGAAGCAAGATGAGAACACTACATCGACGGCCTCGATACATGGAGGCGATGTGATCGTCGTAGGTGATGTGGTTATCACAAACCTCGCCTGCGATGACAATTCTTGGCTGGTGGACTCAGAGGCTTCAGCGCATGTATCTCACAACAGGGCACTATTTGCCACTTACACGACATGTGACTGTGGAGTGTTGAAGATGGACAATGGAGATGTGTCGAAGGCGGTTGCCATTGGAGATGTGCATTTGAGAACGAAGACGGGTGCAGTTCTTGTTCTCAAAGATGTTGGTCATGTCCCTGACATCCATTTCAACCTGGTGTCGGTTGGAAGGTTGGATGACGAGGAATTCTTCAGTCTCTTCGGGAATAGTCAGTGGAAGCTTTCCAGAGGTTCGATGGTGATTTCCAGAGGAAGCAAGAAGTCCGGTCTCTACTATATGGAGGGGAGCGCACAGGGAGCACAGGAGGTGAACGCCGTCAGTGATGCGTCTACCGAGTTGTGGCACAGGCGGCTCGTCCATATCAGCGAGAAGGGGATGAGCTACTTGGTGAACAGGAAGGTGATTCCATGGCTCAAGTCTACAAAGTTGGAGAAGTGCACGCACTGCTTAGCTGGAAAGCAAAATAGGATGTCTTTCCAAAGTCACCAAAGTTCAAGAAAGCCGACGTTGCTCGAGTTGATTCACTCGGATGTCTGCGGTCCTATGAAGGTAAAATCTATTGGTGGTGCTTCTTACTTTGTAACTTTTATTTATGACTGTTGTAGGAAGGTTTGGGTCTATGCCTTAAAGACCAAGGATCAGGTGCTGCCTACTTTCAAAGAGTTTCAGGCCTCTGTTGAAAGAGAGACGAGCAAGAAGTTATTGTGTGTTCGGTCCGACAACGGCGACGAATACATTGGTCCCTTTGATGCTTATTGCAGAGAGCAGGGGATACGACACCAGAAGACTCCGCCCAAGATATCTCGGCTCAATGGTGTAGCAGAGCGCATGAACAGGACACTGATAGAGAGGGTGCGGTGTTTGCTGTCAGAAGCAAACTTGCCGGGCAGTTATTGGGGTGAGGCTCTTCCTCACAGTTGCTTATGTTATTAATTTATCTCCTAGTGCTCCTTTGCAGGGTGATGTGCCTGACAAAGTATGGTACGGCAAAGAGCCGTCATACAATCACCTGCGAGTGTTTGGTTGTAAGGCCTTCGTGCATGTACCGAAGGACGAGAGGTCCAAACTTGAGCCGAAGACGAGGCGATACGTTTTTGTCAGCTACGGTCGGGATTAGTTTGGCTATAGACTCTACGATCCAGTGGGAAGAAAGCTCTACAGAAGCAGGGACGTGGTATTCGTCGAGGATCAGACCATGACCAACACTCAGGATTCCGAGACGCCTTCTGAGGCTGAGGAATTGCCTGAGTTAGAGTCATTTCGCTTCGAGCAGTTTCCAGAGGACATCGCAGAGGATCCAGTTATGGGAGAGCCAGTGCATGGAGTTGCTCCCAACCTTGATCATCAGCCTGCTGATGGTGGTCAGGGTGTCCCTTAGGAGGATGAGCATGCCGGGGAGGCGGTTCCTGAAGAGGAGGCTGTTGGTATACAGCCAGCACCAGTGGCTCCACTGAGAAGGAGCGACAGAGAGCGTCGACCATCTACGAGATACTCACCGGGTGAGTATGTGCTATTGACTGACGGGGGAGAGCCCGAAAGTTTTGCAGAGGCTATGGAAGACGAACACAGGCATGAGTGGATGCATGCTATGCAGGAGGAGATGAGTTCCTTACACGCCAATTCCACTTATGAGCTGGTGCGATTGCCAAAGGGCAAGAAGGCTTTGAAGAATCGATGGGTGTTTAGAGTGAAGCAGACGGATGATGCTACTCGCCCTCGATACAAAGCGAGACTGATAGTTAAAGGCTACGGTCAGCGGAAAGGCGTGGATTGAGATCTTTTCGCCAGTCGTCAAGCAGTCGTCTATTCGGGTGGTGCTAGCATTGGCAGCCAGTTTCGACTTGGAGGTCGAGCAGATGGACGCGAAGACGGCATTCTTCCACGGTGATCTTGAGGAGTTATACATGGAGCAGCCAGAGGGATTCTGTGAGAAGGGCAAGTCACATTTGGTCTGCCGGTTGAGGAAGAGCTTGTATGGTCTGAAGCAGGCTCCGAGGCAGTGGTACAAGAAGTTCGAGTCGTTTATGGGGGAGCATGGTTATGCACGGACGACGTCGGACCATTGCGTATTTGTGAGGTACTTTGTCGAGGATGATTTCATCATTTTATTGCTCTATGTAGATGACATGCTATTAGTGGGCCGGAATGCCACTAGGATAGCGGAGTTGTAGCGCCAACTGGGCGCGGCCTTCTCTATGAAAGATTTGGGTGCAGCAAAGACTATTCTTGGGATGGAGATCAGCCGAGAGAGAGAGAGTCCAAGTTGCTACACTTGTCCCAAAAGAAGTACATTCACCGGGTACTTCAGCGTTTCGGTATGGACTGGTCGAAGAAAGTGAGTTGTCCCCTTGCGGCCCACTTTAAGTTCACTGAGGAGCAGTGTACAGCTACCGAGAACGAAAAAGAAGATATGGAGCGGGTTCCATATGCCTCAGCTGTGGGAAGTCTTATGTATACTATGGTGTGTACGAGGCTAGACATTGCTTATGCAGTTGGCACAGTTAGCAGGTATCTTTCAAATCCTGGAAGGGTACATTGGAGTGCGGTCAAGTGGATTCTACGATACCTTCAGGGCACTGCCGATTGGAGTTGGTGGTGACGAGCCGAAGCTGGTTGGGTATACCGACGCTGATATGGCTGGAGATGTAGACACGAGGCGATCGACTTCGGGCTATGTGATGATGTTTGCTGGAGGAGCGGTATCGTGGCAGTCGCGGTTGCAGAAGTGTGTTACCTTGTCGACGACAGAGGCAGAGTACATTGCGGCGACGGGGGCTTGCAAGGAGTTGCTGTGGATGAAAAAGCTATTGCAGGAAATGGGGCTGAATCAAGAGCAATATACTTTACTTTGCGATAATCAGAGTGCTATTCACCTTGTGAAGAATCAGACCTTTCATAGCCGGTCCAAGCACATCGAGACTCGGTATAATTGGATACGGGATATGGTTGAGAAGAAGGACGCGATGCTTGAGAAGGTCCATACTGATGACAATGGAGCGGACATGCTCACGAAGGTTCTACCAAGGGAAAAGTTTGAGTACTGCAGGCGGATCGTCGGGATGACGAGTTCCTCCACCTAGTTGTGAAGGGGGCGATTTGTTGGAGTGGGTGGGGTTCCCAACCTATGTGGAGAATACCCCGGAGAGCGACGAACGCTATTCGTGTGTCGGAGAAGCTCGGGGAGTGCATGGATCCTATTTTGGAACATATATGGTAAGGAAATATATGATTGGATTTCCATATTTACTTTGATCATGTATTTATGATTGGACCCTTCATATAGTAGCTTTCCATATTATTGGGTTTCCAATTATGGCAAGCCAATTATGATTGGATTTCCATTAAATATATGATTGATGCATATTGGAAGTTTCCATATATATTGGCCTTCCATGTATGGATTACCAAGGGCTTATAAAAGGGTGATGCATGCTAGTTGTAAAATTATCTAAAAAACAAGAGTGCTTTACAATCTTTGAGAGAGAGGATTAAGGACTATTGTGAAGGAGAGATTGCTTCGAATAATTTTTCGGCATCTCTTGTTCTTCGGAGTCCGCAATCAAAAATTTTCTTCTTTCAAGTGAGTTGTGGTGATCCGTGTTGGATCGGGAGGAGCTTGTAGAGGGTGTATTCTCTTTATTCCATTAGTGGAGGTTCTTCAGGGTTGGACTCCGATCGTCCCGTGGTTTTTTCCGCAAGGGTTTTCCACGTTAAAAATCTTTGTGTCTGCGATTGTGTTTGGCGTTTTTGGTTTGTGTGCTTTTGCTCGGTTTTCTCGCAGGACTTTCTGGATTGGGGGAACGGTTTCCGCGCTTCGTTCCCAACACTTGTAAGCCAAAAGTACGAACTCAAATAACATATGAATCAATTCTAACAAATTCTCGATGAAGTATTTCCCAAATCCTCTATAAAATGAATTCACTAAAATGCATAAATTACTGATGATCATCTTACATAAAAGTTGCAATATATGAAAGGTCCTTAATATGACTCAGCCGCTATATCAACCTAAATCCTGAAACCATACCACTCTGCCACCAATGGGCTAAATCAATCCTGCAGGGTGAGCTCATTTGCTAAGTTAGCATATTGCAAAATCATCAAGTAGGACATCACGTTCCCTATAAGTTTGTGGAATCCCAATATTTGGTCCAACATTGGGTACGAGATGAGACAAGTTTCCTTGGTTTATATGTGAACTGGCAAATAATATATACCCGTGCATTGAACGGTTAACTAATATGGCTATTTAATAAGAGGTTTGAATATTTACTGATATTTGTTACTATACTAATTTATATTGATAACTACATACATAATTTTAGTTTTAAATAATTAGCTTTATAAGCTTAAGGTTATGCATTATAAATCTTATTAGAAATTACATACATATAAATATTTTAAAATTTAAAATTTGAAAGATATATACAAATATTTAAATAAATTTAAATATATGATTAAGTGAACCTTAAATTAAGTTTTTATGTAAGATATTTAAATTAAGCGAATCAAATGTTTGGAAACTAAATATTACATGAATCTTCAGTGTAATGGATAATTATAATTAATCTTCATAGCTTGATGACGTGGCACAAAAGGTGAGGTGGCACAATATGGTTGACACGAGAGAAAGGAGTGTCCAACAAGTAAATGGAGTATTGTACATGGATACGGCTCAACGGTGCCCATGCTTTCTAATTGTCCAACTAATATGCAATTGATGATATTTGCAGTTAATAGTCTTTGGTTCATTTCTAAATGCTCTAGCATACACCACCTTTTTCTCTAGTATCATACTTTCATGCAACTGGTGTTAGGTCTGAATATGTTTATTTTTAATTTCTAATTGATCACTAAGCACTGCAATATAGATAATTATAAACAAATTGGTATTTAAGTAAATGGGCAAGCCTGGAAAACACTACGATATTTGTGCAGAATTATATTACTCATGGTTAGTGTAGTAATTTTGTATGAAACAAATAATTCTTTTGTAACTTTGCTGAATTTTTTATATTATGTTATCAGGTTCCACTTTTTAACATATTAAAAAAGTTTGATGGTGAAACCATCACAGAAGTTGTTAGGCCTTGCATCGCAAGGATGGGATATCGTGTCACCAGACTACCTAAGTATCTAATTCTTCACATGCGGCGGTTTACAAAGAACAACTTCTTCATAGAAAAGAATCCAACTCTTGGTAGCTTTTCCTTTCACTTCTTATTTGAATTTAGTATGATAACCCTGATACTCGTGTCAAATATTAATTGTTTATATTTTTGGTCAGTTAACTTTCCTGTGAAGAATCTTGAATTGAAGGACTATATCCCCTTACCCACACCTAAGGTGAATGAGAAGCTGAGGTCGAAGTATGATCTTATTGCAAATATCGTTCATGACGGGAAACCTGGTGAAGGTTATTATAGGGTCTTCGTGCAGCGCAAATCGGAAGAGATGTGGTACGTACACAGCTTAATTGTAGTCTTCGAAGCAATTTTAGTATCTGATACATTGTTTTGATCAGGTATGAAATGCAAGACCTCCATGTGACAGAAACCCTTCCGCAGATGGTTGCTCTCTCTGAGGCCTACATGCAGATCTATGAGCAGCATCAGTGACGTGAAGGTGCTTTTCTTTTTAACTAATCTACTGGATGGAAGCACATAACTCCCATATTTGGTGTGCTGGACTAAGATTTTCAGGCCCCAGTTTAGAAGGTTTTTGACCATTGCGATAAGAACTTTCAATGGTGGTGTTTCAAATGTTCAATTCATCAACCTGTTCATGTTAGTACCATGTCATGAGAATATCATTTGTGCTTTCTTTGACTCACTGGATCATTAGAATGGTAGTCATATACAACAGCTGTACTGACAATTTATTTTTGATACAAAATTGGAACCTATGTTGACTGACTGGAGGATGGTTTGTGGTCTGTTCTGCTCTCTGGAACTGCTCCATTCATGTTGTAAGGCTGGAAATTTGAATGTGTAGCTTACTTTCTTCTTCTTGCAGTAACACTTGGGAGTTTTTATTTGAGCTGGATTTTGCTGTTTATGTATGTCTTAAATAAGAAGCAAATCGAAAGCTGGTCATCTATGTGGACATTTGGCCGTTCCAGATGTGCTCAAGAAAGAGGGGACTCAATAATGGGGGGTAATTTCGGTGTTCGAAGAAGTATGTATACATAGGGGCTATTTGGTTCAATAAGTTTTACATGCAAATCCTACCAGCCTAATGTCTGGTTCGAGTCTGGAGCCAAAATAACCGCCTGGTTACCAAGCAATTTGCGAAAATATAGTGTGAACCAACTATATTAAGTGACATCCATTTGCAGGCCCATATCTACTGATTTTTATTTTTTTATTTTTTTTTCATTTGAAGCAAGTCCAGTATGTAAATTACGTAAAGATAAACCATTTTTTGAGATGGTAAAAAGAAGGGTAAAGTGCATTTAAACCCTCCTTAGAGTTGCCTCGTTCGCAAAATAAGACCTTTTAGAAAACTTAAGCAGTTTGTACCTCCCGCAAAACCGTTTTTGCTCGGAAAGCCCCTTTCCGTCAAAATGACGTTAGAAGTTGCCGTTAGAACCCATATTTTGGAAAAAAAAAAATGTGCACTACCCAAAATACCCCTAATGCTTACATTGTGGCTGCTGCTGGCTCTCTTTCATTCTCAATATATAAGAATGTTTGTTTGAAACATAAAACCTAAACTTTATATTTTCTATTTTTTGACCGGTTGGTTGGAAGGAAAAATAATATTTAATTTTTTTATATTCCTTTTTTTTTTACTTATTTACTCTCATTTAATGTATTGAAGCTTTTTTTTACCTACAGATCTCAAATCCAACTGCAAATTTTTTTTATATTCCATTTTTTTTACTTATTTGCTCTCATGTAATGTTTGAAGCTTTTTTTTTACTTATTCATTTTTTTCTCAAGACGTCCAAATAGAAATTAGAAGAACAATTTATTGCTATTGTGGATTAATTAGCCCATTGAAAACTTTATTGACACCAACAAATCCTGGAAGATGATTCTACGGGAGTGCAAATTTTCCAACAAATTCTTGTGATTTTTTACTATGGGAGGATGAGAAACCGGACCATGCTTTGACATACATGTTTTGCAATTTATTTTTGGATTTTTGACACGTTTAGTAATATTTAAGTTATTTGTTTAAGTAATACATGTGATGAAAATAAATTTGTACCAAGATTTACAATTTTAGTTAGAATTAATAAATAAATAATTACGATAATAGTCATGACTAATAAATTATTAAGTAAGACTATAATGATGATTAGTAAATTATTAACTAAAATTATTATAATTATAAAATATTAACTATAATTATAATTATGATTAAATTATTATTAATTAATATTATAATAAAATTGTAATTAATAAATTATTAACTAAGATTATAATTATTAATTAAGATTATAATTATTATAAAATATTAAATAATATAATATTAGTTACAGTTATCTAGCTCCAAATACGGTTTACCAAACATGTCCTAAGTTAAATGGCTGGATAGTTCAGGACTAACCGGACATTTGTTAAAAGATTTTTTTTCCAGAAAAAATTTAAAATGAAAACCTACTATTTAGATTATGAACATTTATTTTCGAAAATGACGTCAAGCATGAGAATTCTATCTTTTTAAGAACGGGAGGTTATTTTTTAATAATCTTTTTAATATTTTGTTTTTTGTTTCCATTTTTTTAGTTCTTATTTCATTTTTTTTTCATCTTTTTAATATTCTTTTCTAGTTTTTTAAGCATGACTTTTATTTTCAAATTTGTATAGTTTTTATTTTTGTCTTTTTTCATTGTTTAAGATTTATCCTCATTTTTTGGTTTTTTTTTGAATATTTTGTCTATTTTTTATTTTTTCCATATTTTAATAGTATTTTTTTGTTTTTTATTTGGTATTTTTTTTTTCCAGTTTTTCATCATTTCTATTTTTTAAGAATTAATTTTTTTTGTATTTATCAGTTTTGTTTTTCCCAAAAATATTTATATATTTGTTAAATAAAAAATAATTTATGACAAAATAATTTAAAATAATATTTATCCAATTTTTTGACGGAACTAACCGTTTTTAACAAATTAATATTAATTAAAATAATTTTAATAAATAATTTTACTAGCAAAGACCATTTTTCCTTTGTTAATATTTATCCACTTTTTAACAAGTATTTTTGCGTAACCGTTTTTAACAAAATAATTTTAAAACTAACCGTTTTTAACAAGTTAATATTAGATAGCCCAGGGGTAAAATGGTCAAAACAACCCCATTTTAACACCCGTTAACAGAAAAGTTAGCGGAGGGGGTGATTTGAGCATTTTCGTAACCTTTTGGATTTTTCGGATCAGCGAGTCTTTATTTGCATTTTCGTGACATCTAAGGAGGGTTTAAATGCACTTTACCCAAAAAAGAATGGGTGCGGCTATCCGCACCCCAGGACTTACTATTTACACACCAACTAAAAAAAAAAAAAAATGAAATTCCTATTCTACAAACCCCCCCTCCCCCGCGGCTCATCCGACCCCCTCGACCCTGGCCGTCCTCCTCCCTGACACCCCGACCGTCCTCCTCCGACCCCCCTCCCCTGCTCACCTCCTCTCCCCCCGCTCCCATCCTGACCCCGACCTCCTCTTCCGAACCCCCTCCCCCTCCCCCTCTCCCCTGCTCCCCCGACCCCCATCCCCAACTCCTACTCCTCCTCCTGCTGGGTCGGAGGTCGGGGTCGGGAGGGGAGCAGGGGAGGAGGGAAGAGGGGTCGGAGGAGGAGGGGAGGGGGGGAGGGGGGAAAGGGGGGGGGGGGAGGTGGGGTCGGAGGAGGGAGGAGGAGGAGTGGTCGTCGGAGGAGGGAGGAGGGAGGAGGTCGGGGTCGGGAGAGGAGCGGGGGGAGGAGAGGTGAGCAGGGGAGGGGCGGAGAGGGGGTCGGGGGAGGACGGTCGGGGGGATGAAAATTTTGCTATTGCAAAGAGTAAGCTTAAACTCAATGGAAGAAAATAAATCACACAGACTATCAAAAATATTTGGCTTAATTGCTACTTGATACCCTCAACTATTACCCTTTTTCAACTTGGTACCTTAAACTTTTTTTTGTAACAACTTGATACCTCAACTATTTTTTTTTTCAACTTAGTACCTAACATTTTAAAAAATTTCAAAATGCCCTTATCCCTTCCCTCCCTCCACCCCCTTCCCCACTCCAGCCACCCCCCTGCTAGCTCCGGCCGAACCCCCCCCTCCTCTCCTCGCTTTCGGCCAACCACCCCTCCCCTCCTCGCTTCCGGCCAACCCCCCCCCCCCTCTCCGCTTCCGGGCCACCCCCTGCCCCGCCTCCCGCCCCGCACCCCCCTTCCCAGCCCCCCCTCCTCCCGCTGCCGAGCCCTAGGGGAGAGGCGGGAGCGGGCGGACGGCCGGAGTGAGAGGGGGGGGGGGATGGCCTGAAGCGAGCGGGGGGGGGGGGGGGGGGGGTGGGGTGGGGTGGGGAGGGGGGGGGGGAGCTGCGGCCGGAGCTAGCAGAGGGGGGCGCGAAGCTAGCAGGGGGGAGGGGGGTTAGGGGTAGGGACATTTTTGTCCAAAATAATATCCGGGTATCAAGTTGTTACAAAAAAAAGTTTAGGGTACCAAGTTGAAAAACGATAATAGTTGAGGGTATCAAGTAGCAATTAAGCCAAAATATTTAGATAATTGATTAGAGTTCAACCCCACCACCACACCCCGACACCCGTCTTTGTACCATAGGTAAAGTTGAATATGCATAAGGGTACTACACAAAATGCAACTGTATTCTATTCTTCGTGTTCACGCATATATGATTTTGGTAGCTTGCTTTATGCTTATATTGTATATTCGTCATAAACGAAGCCTTCTCCTCATGACCATCATGTACACTCAGCGGATCCATATGGTGAGCACGGTTTGGGGGCAATGAATTTTTTAAAATATATTATTATACTAAAAAATAAAATAAATTCGGACGCATTGTCTTCGAATCCCTTTATGATTGTGCCTCTAGTGAATTATAATCCTAGATCCATTAATGTGTACACTGTATGTAAGCTAATCTATAATTATTAGTTTGATTTGCTAAATATAAATATAATATGTATATTCAATGTATCATCATCATCCAAGCTTAATTTCTCCATTCGTATCCTTGCGTATCTAAGTTTTAATCATAAGTTTGATTTACTAAATTAAATAAAATATTTGGTAGAGACAATCTCTCCGCTATAAATTGTCAATGAAAAATTTAGGAAAAAGCGAGCAACACACACAATTTATTTATTTTGTATAATGTAGTAGGAAGGCATTCTATCATGTCAATCTTGGCTATTGCCGGCCTTGGCTATACTAGTTTAGGTATTGAAAAAGTCTGGGGGGAATCGTTATAAGGATCAAGGTTCAATCCCATACCAACCATAAGGCGCAACATATATAGATTATTATGTAGCTATATGGTGAGGTTTTGATTTCATGTGTTATTTTACTGGTTAGTAATATTTTCTTTGATGATATTTTAATATATGTGTACTAACTTTTTCGAGTTATAACATCAACCAAGATATTTCCATATATACTGTACTACTTCTCTTTCATATTGGAATGCTTTGAAAAGAAAAGGTTGCAATCATTTAATCTTCTCCTTAATTTGTTCGGAGTAACTTTGTCCATAAGGAGATCAAGCAATTCAAATCTTTAATTAAGACTTTTAGCCCATTTGATGATTTACTATGAGAAGTTCTATCATTTCTCTTGCGGCCTTGCCATATGCATGCAGTTATTCCACTTATATATATATATATATATATATATATATATATATATATATATATGCTTCTATCAGGATATTAGCTTCGAGTCTCCAAACATAAGGAGATGCAAGCAATTCAAATCTTTAATTAAGTAGGCGAGCCTACGGCTCAAGGCAAATTGGCAAACAAAATAAGAATTGCGGCTTATGTGCGGGAGATTCTATTATCATGCATGTTATATTTATTTATAGCTAAGTTGCATTACGTGCATGGTCATGGACAACTTATACACAATGTTTAGTTCCTCGAACGATACTCCGAGGCTACGGAACCGATTCGTCCTAGGGGAACAAGGATATGTGCCGACGTACTGGCATCGGTATTTTGGGACCTCCAGTGAGGCTAGCTACCTGCACTGCAAAGGACACCGTTATACCAATAACAAACATAGTCCAAGATGCCGTGTCGTGAGTGACCTTCATATAGATATGTGGCATATAACTAACAATGATCTTATGCAGACAGCGTAAGTATTATTCATAAATGTATAGGGAAGGATATCGACCGTGGATAAGATTCACCAAATTGGTGAATAATATGAATCGCTTATGTTTCTATCATCAATATGTGCTGCTTATGTTTCCTATCATATGAATTGTTAATGGACCCTAAGGCAAGATCACAAATTAATAGTGTACTTCACATAATTTACTACTGTTAATTTATGGTGATATTGGCTGCGACCGCTACTAGCACACGACAATGTGCTGACCCTCGTCTCCACATGTATCAGAAACAATAGTGGAGAATCCTAGACGCTGAACGCTTGCTGTTCGACTCTTTAGAAGCTTTTCACTTCCTAGAAACTTTCATTTGAAGAAGAAGGCATTTGCTGAAGGTGGTTATTGTCGTTTTTAATAAAGGGATATTATGTATGGAACAAGTTGTATCTCATTTCAATATTCTGCAAGTTGTAAGCCAAGTTTGACATTTCATCTCGGCTATTTGAGAGCCTTATGTTTTTCATATCAAAGTTATCAATAAATAGTTTATTTCAGTTCATGACTGTGTTATTCAATTTCTCTGTGAATCTGCCAAATTCTATGCAAAATGTCTCTTTTATAAAATAAGCACGATAACGCCTTGTACAAGTGCAACTCCAGACTTGTACGACATTACGTCCATGCGAGGACAATCGATTCGGCGTGAATCAAAGCGAGTACGAACAATTCTCCGAATTGAGGCGTGACACTAAGTAGAGATTGAATCAATGAATAAATATTGCGACTGAATATGAAATATGGCTATCAATTGCTCGAATGATAAGTAGAACCACTACAACAAAAAGACCTATTAATGACGCTCGAAAAGGAGTTTTAATGACGGCTGATACATAAGCGTTATCAAGTTGAAAAATACCTTTTTTCTATGACGGTTTGGGCTAATTTTGGGCTTTTTATAACGTTTATAAAACAAAGCGTTATTAATAGTTTAGAGCGGTGGCAAACTTGTAATTAATAAACTTCCAACAAAATCCTTCACACCCGATCATTTTCAGAGCTTCCCTCCTCCCCCTCTTCTCTCCTCTTCCTGAACCCTAAATTTTTTCTAAACTCTAATCTTCTCCTTCTCCTCCTTCTTTCAACCTCCTAAATCGAAGAGAAAGAGAAGCCCTCGGATGCAGTACCACGCCCTCTCTCTCGCTCAATCGGTAACCATCGATCCCCAATTTCTCCAATCTCTTGGAAATACCCTAATTTTTTTTCTTCCTCCGAACTTAGGGTTTCTGTGATCTGATTGTGTTGGATTTTGCTCCAGGCGAATTTGGAGGTCGACATCGTCGACCTCCAATTGAGCCACAAATTAAGTTTTCTTCTTAGAACAAAGACTTCTTCTCTCAATCTTGTTCAAGGGAAAACAAAAAAAGAAGGAAGAAAGGAGAGACAGGGATAGGGAGGAGAGGAACGGAAGGGACAGAGAGACGGAGGAAGAGAAGGTCGAAAGAGAGACAGAAAGGGAGGACACGGAGGGAGTTCGCCGGAGCAGGATCTTCTCGGAGAGGCGCCGCTGGGAAGACGACTGCAGGAAGAGGGAACCCTGGGAGAGGAAGGAGAAGGAGAGAAGGGAGCAACCTAGGGAGAGAGATCGAGATGGCAGGTACATCTACGTCTCTTAGAGATTTGGTTTGGCATAGTTTGATCATGTTTAGTAGCTAATTGAGATTCAATGTCGCGTAGTTAAAAGAAATTTCAGCAAGAACTCGAAACCTAGTGATGTTCGTCTCAGTTTGAGATTGCAATTGATACAATTATCAGGTGACGCTGTTAACGCAGCAGTGAGTTATTGCCTTACTTAAATATTAGTTCAAAGTAGGGATGCAAATTGCCATGGTAACTCAAACCAACTTCTATCTGTGCAAGAACTTGACCTGACGAAGGGTAGTGGCGAAGAGATTCCTGTGTAGGAGAAATCTGTCACTCCGACTTTCATATTATTTAGGGATGCAAATTGCCATGGATGTTCCATTCGGTTGAATAGAATCTCGATTTTCATATTATTTATTCCAAATTACTTTAGTCATTAAGGATTTCTCACCCGGTTTTAGTTGATTTAGCAACTTCCTTTATGAAAAGCCAAGCCATGTTGGTCATATATATATGGTTGTTGGTCATATATATGGTTTCAGGTTGCCTTGGCCCTTGATTGATGACATTTTTGGTTATCTGAGACTTGCTAAATGGGGTGCTTATAACTCCCTGATAGAGCTGTGACAAAGTTGTGTTTGCAACTATCTCGTGTATTTTTGTTAGGTTCCTTGGAAGTCATGTAACTATGGATTTTATGCAGGGCAAGGTCATCTTTGGGGAGCATATTATGTTAATAAACAAGTACTTGAAGTTTGTTGAATAGTTTGACCTCCATTCTATTCTTAGGTGTATTTTTCCATTTTTTCCTTCTATTATTGGTTTGCATGATTTCTGTTACTTTCAATTGGTTTTGGCAGTTTAATCCTCTTTGTTGTTCTAGTCCTCCCCTTTGTTGGGTTCAGTTTAATCCCCTTAAATCATTAGATTCCCAGTCCTCCATCTACACCTAGGAAAAATAAATTCAATAAAACTAAACATATCTTTGATATTGAATATTGCTAGTAATGTTAAAGTGGACGAATTAAGCAACACGATCGTCTAGATGCCTTAGCTGCCACTGACGGTTCTAAGTGATGTAAGAACATATATGTGATTGAAGCAGTGACACAGGACAATACCTATAGAGCAGCCTAATGGTTGAGCCACGATCAATATACGAGATTTAGTGGAAATCTATTAATAAGCAATGAATAACAATCTATTTAGTATTTTGGAACTCCTATGAACTAATGGTTTTTGTACACACGTATGAGTTTGTGTGTGCGTAGAGAAAATATCACTTCCCATTCCCAGAATACGTATTTCTAGAATGCATGTACTGTTTAAACGTATTTATTTAATATTTATCATGTATTATTCTGTATTTAAATTCTTTTAATTTTATGTTAATTAATTTCCTGTAATTTTATTTCTGTATTTTACTCTCTGCTTTAGCTTTGCTATGGGCTCGGCTCAGACTGGTTTAATTATGTTGGTTCATCATGAACCGAAATAAACCCCCACCAACCACCACCCCTTCCATTTAAAGTCCATCCCCTTTCTCTCTCTTCATTACTTCACCATTACTCTTCTTCTTCCTCATAACTCTCCCACCAACCTAGAAGAGACAGGCAAGTGCCAACTTGCTTTTTGATGGATCTCCATTTTTGTTGTTCTATTGTCTTCCTCTCAATATTCTAAGACACTTTAGTGCTTGGCATTTTCAATTTCTATGGCTAAATTCTTCTAGATCTAAGTTTATAGTATTTTCGGATTTCTTGGATTTTGATCTATTTAACATTGTTATTTCTAAGTTTTGATGGTTCCATGTTGTAGAGAATTTTGTTCTACCCTATTTTGACCTATGGAAGTCCAAATTTGGACTTACGGTGAAGGTTTTATGGAGCTTGGAAGCCAAGGGTTCCATGACCATCCTTCTCAGATTTTCTGAGAAGATGGGTCCCTCATTTCACAGCCGCATGAGAATCTCATTTCTCAGCCGCATGGATTTATTATTTTCCAATCTCATTTTTCAGCCGCATGGAATTATTTATTTTCCAATCTCATTTCACAGCCGCATGAGAATCTCATTTCTCAGCCGCATGGATTTATTATTTCCCAATCTCATTTCTCAGCCGCATGGATTATTTATTTTCCGATCTCATTTCTCAGCCGCATGGATTATTTATTTCCCAATCTCATTTCTCAGTCGCATGGAATTATTTATTTTCCAATCTCATTTCACAGCTGTCACGACCCGCACCCTGTATAGGGGCACGAGAAGTGGTTACGTCCAGCCTACGCCGTAGTGTCGGCGGTAGTAAGCTGTTCTAGGTTGCTAACTAATCTCATGCAGTGAATATAAAAAGTACTTGTCCAGATATCAGCTCCGAATGGAGGGCAAGTAAAGGGTATGATCTACTCAAACACAGTCTAAGCACGAAAAGATAACACAGAAGTTATACCTAAGGAATTAAAGACAACAACAACTAACTGCTAAATAATACTCCAATATCTCAAACCAACTTAATACAGACTCAATATCTTAACTTTAATACAACAAGCCAAAACATGAAAGCTAAAGTAGTCTACTAGCTAATCTCCTGAATCACTCCTGAGAGTCAGAACCAAAGGTAGCTAATCCCTCGCCAGGTCCATGGTAAGCAGGGCATGTGTCCTCAGGATTATCATCTGTAATATTTTCAACAGGTCCAATCAGGACGGGAACGAGTACAACTCATCAAGAAAAACCCAAGTAAATGACAAAGAACTATAAAGCAGTTATAGACAGTTTTATTGATGATCATGGCAGTTCTATACAGGTAAAGATGGCATAGAGAGGCAGTAAGATACAAGAAAAGAAAGGTAACTAAAACAAGAGAAGAATCATGGCAATGAAGACTGTAATAAAAGCTAACTGAACTAGAATATCATGTGTGAGTCCAGACAGTACGATATAAGTCTAATGTAATCCCAGTGTGAGTCCAGTCCATATAATCTGATACCAGATAATTTCCAGTACAAGATGAGTCCAACAGTGATCAATGAAACCAGGGTGAGTCCAACTATGATCTAACAGTGTGTTTTAAAATACCGAGGTCGACATGTAAATGGCTGTAGGTATCAGGCACATCTCTCACTGATCAGGCAAGAGATGGCTATGCTTCCAGTAGATTCCAGTAGGAGATTCCGGATTTGGGGTATGTCTACATGTCTTACTCAATATTTCCCCGCCCAGCAAGTGAATCCAGTACAAGACACAAAAATTGAGATGAGTCCGGCCAAATGATGATTCCAGAAATGATTCCAGAATGATTCCAGTGATTCCAGTAATAGAGATCAGTAAGTAAGGTATGTGTCGCATACATGAATCCAGAAATATCCATACGTGTTGATACAGAGAATCACATAGAACTAACTAGAACTGAAATACAGTAATCGACAAATAAATGAGAAAATTATCAGAGAATGTACTCGCCTGTTACTCTGGAAAGAGTAGTGTAATATCAGATGTCTGTACCAAGGTCACAATGTCCTAAAATAGAGCAATACAGTTATGACATGTCCAAAATGAAGGTAAATAAAATCTACGATGCAATCTATATGAATTCTAAGCCAATCTAAGTCAAAGTCAAACTAGGTCAACACTACAGTCAAACTAAGTCAAATTAAGTCATACTAGGTTACAAGAGGTTAAACTAAGTCATACAAGGTCAAACAAGGGTAAACAAGTCTAATCTAGGTCAATCTTAGACTAACTAAGGTTTTGGTCAAACAAAGACTAGTCAGTCAGGTAATTAGGTTAATCTTGACTAATGGTCAACATCCAGTCAAACTCTATAAGGCTAACTCACAACCAAACATAGGCTAACCTGTCTTAGGATACCTAAGATACTATACTACAATTACCTATACAAAGTATACCACACATAAATACATATAGTACAATACCAACCCTAATCCTATAATCAAGCTAATCCCATTTTCCAACTCAAGTCATGACTCAACTCTAAGTATCTCACTTAACCCCATACATATCTTCATCTACATGGGACTACCCATATAACTCAAGTTACAATAATACCCTTATATAGGTCAAAACCCTAACCAACTAGTTTATAGTCTAGGTTTTAGTCAAACCTTAGTCACCAAGTCATTTAGAGTTCATCTAAATCCTTTCTAGGTCAATTAGGTCAAGGTTTGACCTATAGTTGACTTTGGTCAACCTTGGTCAACACTAAAAGTCAAACTGGTCAAACTAGTCCAAGTTAGGTCAAACAATGTTAAACTAGTTAGGGTTAGTCAAACTAGTCATTCTAGGTTAGTTTAAGTCAAAACTAGGTTAAGCTAGTTCAAATTTGACCTAAGGTTGACCTTGGTCAACACTTAGTCAAATTGGGGTCAAACTAGCTAAGTCTTGGTTTACTAGTCAATTAGGGTTAGGCCTAATGGCCATAGGCTAGTATCATAGCCCATAGGTTAGTATTCCTAGGTCAAGGCTATAGGGTTCATAGGTTTACACCTATAATAGGGTCTATACATTATACCTATATATAGGGGTCAATATGTATATACCCATACCCAAATATATATAACTTATATTTATACACACATCTATATAACATATAGACATATATATGTATATGTATATATATACCTAATACAATATATATACAATATATATACAATATATATAGAGAGATATAATGAGAGAGAGAGAATCATATAGAGAGAGAGAATAGGGGAGACTGAATAGAGAGAGGGAGAGAGAGTTAACAGGAATGGGGATGGGAGTGGTTCCAGTTCCTGGAACTGGAATCCAGTCCCAAACACACACACACACACACAGTCCATATATACATATATATGTATATACATACAAAACTCCACCTATACTCTACCAAATACCCCCAAATTTCACCCACACTCACATATACATATATACTACGTATATACATACTAAAATACACTAATACAAAGTATAAAACAGATCAAAATAGGTTTTGAAATTCGATTTACAAATCTGGAAATAATACCAAAACTGGAAACAGTGGACTGTGTACTCGACAGGTAGGTAATCCGAATTCACGCACCTACACGAGCTAAGACTCGAAACTAGTGGTTGGTAATCGAGCCCCCACACGTGTACGTGTCGTGTGTGTCCATGGGAGTCCACCACGACACGACACGGCGTGTCCAGGAGTCAAAAACCCAAATCGGGTAAATTACAGTGCACAGTATCGTGCTAAGGTGCACACGCGTGTAGGACACGACACACGTGTCCATGTGTCTCGTGCTCACGCGTGTTGGTTCGTCTAGGGTCAGGCTAGGTGTCTAGGTACCTGATTCGTGTCCAAGTGTCCCCGTGTCCGTGCACGAAGTGCGTATCAGAGGCACTGTGCGCGCGTGTAAGTGACAGTGTGTGTCCAGTACGAGTGCGATTCCTCACTCGACACGACACGGCTTGATACGAAACTTTGGGGATGTCTTGTCAGACATTGCCCCTAGGTTTGTGTCAAGTTTCCCGTGTCCACGTGTCGTGTACAGTGCACACGAGGGGTCTGGTAGCAGGACAGCGTGCACTGTCTCGTGCACGCGTGTCGAGGGCTTGTGTGCCACGTGTGTGTCACCTAGGGCCTCGTGGTCGTGTCCTAGGATAGGTGAGGTGTCAGGGTACGTGTCTAGGTCACTGTATCGTGTCCACAACACGTGTGGACATGACACGAAGTGTCAAACACTTGCGTGTTTACAGTGTGCACAGTATAAACAGTGTGTTAAAATCAGTGGGTTCGTGTCCTGTTTTGGACACGAACAGTGTCCAATTCATGCTCAGTCCTAGGGAATCGTGTCCTATACATCTAGGGCTACCCAAAAATATATTTTGTTTTACAAAAACACAACATTAAACCCTAAGTGACATTTCACCAAACACAGTTTTAAACACACAGATACGTGTCCGATACGGACACCAAATCAAACCTAGTTCTCACCAAACTTGACCTACAGTTAGAGCAGACCTATATGAATGCAATTATGAAGAAAAATCACTATATTAACTAGGTTTGATAGTATTTACCTATTAGTGCAAAACCAATGGAAAAACCCAATGTGGGGGGGGGGGGGGGGAGGGGGGGTGTGTCCTCTAGCCTTGATGATGCCCCAAAGCTTGTGATCTTGTTGGCTAGCCTTCCACAGTCTCTTCTAGGTACTAGGATTCCAATGCAAAAGATTTGAGTGGATTTGGAGTTAAAATGAACAAGTTATGGGTGTTTGAAGTGGAGGGGTTTTCAAGGTTTCATGAAGTTGTAAAAATGGCTTGAATGAATGATGGGGTGTGCATATAGGATGGGGGTGTTGTTGGCTGCCATGGGGGGGTAGGGGTAGGCTATAGGGCCCCTTTCCACCTTGCAAAGCTTAGCCCCTAAGGCTTTGACTAGGTAGATAGATATTTAGGTTTTTCTAAAATATCTAAAAAGTAATATCTAGATATTTATCAACTAGGTATTTACACATAAAGCTAACATCCTCTACTTAGTCTTCTAGGTTAGTGGCTAACCTCTAGATTAGTGCTAAACTAGGTTAGGGACTAACTTGACACTAATCAATAATTAAAATAATAATAAAAACACATAAATTCAAATAATTCTAAATAATTCTTAGAAAATTACCAAAATACCCTTTAGGCCAAAAAGCCCTAATTTGATGTTCTAAACCTATGGCTAGGCTCACATGATCATGGTTAGTCTCTAAGTTATGAAATCTCTAGGGTTTACACTAGGGTTATACTAACAAAGTCACAAAGTCATAAGTCATGACTTATGAAATAGTTTTAATATAACTAAAAATCACCAGAAATCATATCATGACTAAAACACCATTAATAAATAATAAAAATAATAATTTTTCAAAAATACCCCAATTTCAGAAAACTGGGTCTTACAACAGCCGCATGAGAATCTCATTTCTCAGCCGCATGGACTAATTATTTTCCAATCTCATTTCTCAGCCGCATGGATTATTTATTTTCCAATTTCATTTCACAGCCGCATGAGAATCTCATTTCTCAGCCGCATGGATTTATTATTTCCCAATCTCATTTCTCAGCCGCATGGATTTATTATTTTCCAATCTCATTTCTCAGCCGCATGGATTATTTATTTCCCAATCTCATTTCACAGCCGCATAAGAATCTCATTTCTCAGCCGCATGGATTATTTATTTCCCAATCTCATTTCTCAGCCGCATGGATTATTTATTTCCCAATCTCATTTTTCAGCCGCATGGATTATTTATTTTCCAACCACATTTCTCAGCCGCATGAGATTTTTATTTCCCAACCGCATGAGATGGATTTATTTCCTGAATTTGGCATTAATTAACATTGATTGTTATCTTAATTTATAATTGACATGCGTTCCTAGTTGGAACTAAGAGACTGGCTAGTCGTCTTATTGAATTGAATGGAATAAGACACGTTCATATCAACTATGAACTATTGAAATCGATTGGCCAATCCCGAATATTGACATATAGATACATGCAAGCTACAATTTATTTATTTATTTTATGAAAGCAACATGTGTACTTTATGGTCAAGGCATAATTATTCTGTGGTTAGTTTTAATTGTTGCATTACGCTATGTAAGACCTACAACCTAACTGCACGGATATCGTTGTAGAGTTGAGCATATCGTACTTTGTACGGAAGTACTCATTCTGAAATGACCATGATCCACGACATGTGATTTCACTTAACATAGAGGCTACTAAGTTAAATAAAATAATGATTGCATGGAGAGAATAGATTTTCGAGTTCTTACATGGCAGCCCTCTTTGGGACTATTAGCGCCCAACAGGCCGGCTGGTTCCCACAGATACTGCAATTCTGCCACACGGGCAGGGAGCGGTATCTGCTTATATTATTGTATATTGTATATTGATGACGGGCGTCCCGCTGGGACTCGTCTAATTCATGATTGGCGCAATTGATTGATTGGATAGACTAGCCTTGCTTGTCCATAGTAAGAACTGAGAAATTCTTATTACATAAATTCCAAGATAACTTGGAACTCACAGTGGCAAGCCGTAGTAGTTGCATGGCCATTTAAGTTGACTTGTTTGTGTACTGGACCTACTCTGTTAACTAACTGAGATGATCAGAATGTCTGGGCATGACGGGCCAACTTCTGTCCTTGTTTGGTTGGGAGGTTGGTTCGAAGTGTCGTGATACTATGTGAATCCCAGTAGCAAACAGAGATCTATTTATTACATTTTCTCATTACTGGTTTTATCATATCGTGCTTCCTTGCGGTACTTGCTATTAGAGGTCTAACCTCTCTGGTTTTGCATGGCCAGATTTAGAGCCAGTCCCCGAGGATTCAGCTTACTTCCACCTCCAAGATGGTCAATACTAGAGGAATGATCGTCGGAGGACTCGAGTGGGTTCCTTACTTCCCCGCTCGTTTTTGTTAATTACTTTACATTTTACCGCTTGGCACCGACATGTTAGTCGGATAGTCTTGCACTTACTTTTACATAATTGTAATTAAGTCAGACTGCAGCTGATAACAATTGTGTATATGTTGCTATATCATCTGGCTATGTTTAGTAAAGCCAGATCTCAAGAATATTTTGACTAAGCGTTTGGGACACCTTATTGCTTTATCTTAAAATGTTCTCTGTTATTGCTTCTTGTTTGAATGATTGAGACAATAGATGTGAAGTGACCATAGCGAGACTTTCATGTAGTATGCACCCCCTTGTCTTTTAGACAGCATTGATCGTATTATACGGTATTCATCTACCCGTAATACGTAGCTGGCTGAGTCATTCCCCCGCTCTCCAGTATTCTGGTTCTGGGGCGTGACAGAAAAGTTCTTTTCTTTTTACTAAGACACAACTTTTGTGCAATGTACTTACGTATGTGATCATTTTATTTATTAACAGGGTTTATATTTGATCATTGTTGTAAGTTTATTGCACCAGAGATACCAAAGAATAAGTACCTTGTTCTTCAATACAGTTAGCAGTACTATGAACAAATTTATAGCCAAACAAAGGACCGGTAACTTCACTTATATTTACTTCAGATTATTGTAGATAACCTATGCATCTTCTCATTATGGTGGATAGTTCAGTGGGCTGTCAAATATGTACTTCTATGCTTATTGGAGTTCGGTTATGAGTTTAAGGCTTTAAGCACAGATTAAGGAGTAAAGCATGAACTATAGATGGGAAGAAAAATTATACTCTTAACATCTGTTTACAATATAAACTTAATAGGACATGCTTCTGAATGACAGCGAAATTTAAATGTGAATGTTATTTCTTCACCAGAAAAGTTTCTCATCTGTGGAGCATACTTTTAGGCATGACTGGCATCTATTATTTCCAAAGTGCCAAAAAATATATTAGAAAGGTGCATCTTGGAAAATGATGGTTCAAATCATTCAATCTTGCCTTTGTTCATAGGACTGACCTGTACCTCTCTCCATCTCCTGATTATTATTCATGTCTTTGACATGACTTTACTTCTTGGAATTTAGTTTGCTGTTGCATTTAAGATCTATGTCAATTCATGGTGGACTGCTATTTTATCTGATACATGAGTAGACTATGAATTGTATTTTTGCTGCAGTTTTGTCTTACCAACTTGATATTTTATAGTTCTTGCAGGATTTGGTTACAGAGAGCTATTACCTTGGATGGAGAAAGAAATTTTTTGATGTCCTCTCAATTTCCTTCTTATCTTGCCTATCACAAAAGAGAATGGAGAAGGAGAACGTCGACGAGGAGAAGCACCATCATCACACAGAGGAGGAGAGTGCAGAGGAGGTCGACAGAGACTCCGAGGCCCATGACGATGATGACAAGCTCAGCAGGAAGTACAGCTGCACCTCTGTGGCATCTACCGAGGTGACTGAGATCGACGAGGAGGAGGATGAGGACAAGGCCTCCGTCATCCTCGGTCCTCCTGTCCCCCTCAAGGAACAACTGGAGATGGACAAGGTGTGTTTTGATGTTAATTTTATTTCTCAATGTTCTTGTGCTTCCTTTTTTTTGTTCATGATTATGGAATATATATGTCAGGACAATGAGAGCCTATATCTTGAGGTCATACTTTTACTACCCTGTTCTCTTACACTAAACTATCAGTGCTTTGAACTAATAGAAATCTCAATCTGATCGATTGTGTTAGTTCAGCACAACACAAATCATCTGGTAGCTACCTTGGCTTAGTCCTTGAATTAATTGATGACATATCGAATCTCTTTAATTTATTTACATTACATTGATAGTAGAAAATCACTTTGATGTTGTTTTCAGCATCAAAACTAATTAATGATGTTTCAATATGAAAAAAGAGAACATCCTTGTATAATATGTTTTTCTTGATTGTTGTAATATCAGAGGCATCCGACCACCACTAGGTCGATTCTTATATACTTTGCCCAATTTTAAGCTTGATATCAATAGATGCCTATGCTGAAGGGCAGGATGTGCTGAAGGGCAGGATGTGCTTCTCTTTATTGACAATATTTTTCGGTTCACTCAAGTAAGCTTATAGTAACCTGTACATGGAATGATTTTCTTGTTATGCATATGCATGTTTTATGGCTCAGTTTATCTTCAACTTTTCAGGCAACTCTTGTTAACTTTCTTTAATTTATTGGCTTGGTAAAATCCAGGTTGATTGCTAGGCTCACATTTCAGCGTTGATTACTAAAGTGCTATGCTGACATTTTCGATTTTTTGTAAAAAGGGCACAACGTGACGCTGAGGTGCATGTAGGCGCTGGTGAGGGTTCAGGCGAGAGTAAGGGGTCAGAGGATGAGGCTCTCCCACGACGGCGCCGGCTGCAGCAGCACCAAGTCATCGCTCAGCTGCGACACTACTTCTCTTTGGGACTCCCGATATCTTCAAGAGATGGCAGAGAGAAGATCCATGGTCATAATCTATTTAAGTAAATATTTCTAATAATTTGTTTAGCAAAAGATAGATTTATTCCTATTTTTTGGGTACATTCTGTATTTGGATATTCAATGTAATGAAGATGTTGATATGTACTCTATTTTGAGAAATGTAATAAAGATGGTGATATATTATGTTAAGTTTTTGGAATGTAATATATACTGTGCAGTATAGAGCATTATAAATATGCTAATTTGAATAGTATAAAGTGTTATAAATATGCTGCATTGAACCTATACATATTATCTATTCATGACGTTTTGAAATTGTTCTGAATTGTGCACTATATATTAACTATTCATAACGCTTTTATAGAAACTATTCATGACGGTTATTTTATGACGCTTTTAAAAAATATTTATAACACCCGTTTTCATAACGGTTGCTGTGGAAAAAAAAAAACGTCATGGTTCGTCATTAATGACGCTTTTTAGCCGTCATTAAAAGGGTTTTTTGTTGTAGTGAACACACCAAGAATGTCAAGTTCTAGATAATCTCGTAGACTATGCTTGAATAACTAAGTTTCTTAGTCTCGCATGGTCATGGACAACTTGTGCACAAGGTTTTAGTTCCTGAAAGTCTATCCGGGGCCACGGGACCGATACGGCCTAGGAGGAACAAGGATAACTGTGTTGGAATACTAGCACGGATGATTCAAAAAATTTCAGCGGGACTCGCTACTCGAGGTGAAAGGATCACCATTTAACCAAGCCATAGTTTAGGATGGCTTGTGGTGCCAATGACCTTCATGTATAGATAACTGTTTTGGTTAACAATGTTTCATTCACAAGGAAGAACATGGCAAGTTTTAATGCAGGAAAGAAACTCTGCCATGGGTAAGAATCAAAGTATTTACTTTATTATGCTATATCGTATGCTTTATAAAATGAACTATATGGCTAGAAAGATTACTTAAATGTATATGTATCATGACATAAGTTTTATAACAATTGAGAAAATTAGCTACTCATCAGTACAGGACAATGTACTGACCATGTCTCCACATGTTCGTGAACCAAAGAGGTGTTTCAAGTAGTTGAAGGCGACACTCGGACGTTTTGGAGCTCGTCCTCATTTTGAAGCTTTGCTTGTATAGCTGAAGACTTTGTGCATAATCTTTTGAAGACTTCGCTCTAGTCGTTCAGGAGAAGACCGTATAGATGTTTATGGTTTTGATTTAGTAAATGGATGTAATATATGGAAGAACTATCTCATTTCGCATACATCCTGTAAGCCCGTGCCGCAACCCTTTACTTGTATCCAAGACTTAAATGATGTTCATTTTCAATAAAGAAAACTTTCTTTCGTGCAAGTGTGCTATTCAATATCTGCGTACTTTGTTGTTTTGCTCTAGGTAACTTTATGACCGTGCCTTGTGCGAGCGTAACCTAGGCTCCTACACATCACGTACGTCCGGGGGACGACTATCGATTCTACGGAATCATGTCATGACAAAGGTCGCTCACCAGTGCATTACCAATGTGCTGATCCCCTCCTCCATATTTGTAGGAATTAGCTTGGATGATCTGAGGTGTTGGAGCTCGGTTGACAATTTGAAGCTGTTCGTTTGGAAGATTATATCTTTTGTTTATAAAAGACACAATATACGGAACAATGTTTGTAAGCCCCTGAATTTTGGGCTTATTTTTTTCAATTTTATAAATCAGTTATTTTGAATAAATATTATTATTGGATTATTATTTGATTTAATGCCCTTT
This sequence comes from Iris pallida, assembly GCA_029216955.1. Lineage (NCBI taxonomy): Eukaryota > Viridiplantae > Streptophyta > Magnoliopsida > Asparagales > Iridaceae > Iris > Iris pallida. Next base: position 2,445,645 of record JANAVB010008197.1, read on the forward strand.
ACCGTGACTTGGATTTCTAGAGCATCAGGGACGCTAGTCTCTGAAAACTTCCTTCTTGAAGTTTGTAGTAGATGAGGTTATCTTCATGTTGATATATCGTGTCCCACTCGAACTTGTTCCCTTGTACTCTTTTTGATTCACGCAAGTTCGGGCCAATTTAGACCATTTAATTATTAATTGAATTTCCACTCCTTTCCTTGATCATCATATGCACGTTACCGTGACTTTTAATTTAGGAGCACCAGACCAGTTATTTTCTCAGAACCAACTTTTCATGTATGATCTACTCGAGACGCTCTTCACCCATGACCTTCGTGTCCCACTCAGACACTCTATTTTGTGCTCCATTTCCTTCGCACAACTTTTGGGTCAATTTAGGCCAATTAATTATCTACCGTAATTTGTGACCTGACTTCCAATTTAATTTTCGGGCCCGACATCGATCCAACCTAGTCGACCCCAAATATGGACATGACCCACATTGAGCCTACTACCCGCCTGACACTTGTGTCCCATTTATTTGAGTCCCCACATGTTATTTATTTGTCCATGATTATAAATACCTATTTTAATTCGAATATTGTCCCCTGTCCGATTTTGGCCGACCCGGCTCGACCGAACCCGAACCCAAGCTCCGTATTGTTCTCTCGTGACTGCCCAAATATCCCACATAATTTTTCTATTTTTTCTATTTTGAAAATATCTATTTTATATATATATATATATATATATATATATATATATATATATATATATATATATATATATATATATATATATATATATATATATATATATATAAAATCTCTCTCTCTCATCCTCACCTCACTCTCTCTCTCCTAACTCCTCCATGTGTAGCCGACCTACATCCCCTCTCTCCATTTTCTCTCTCCCCTCTCTATCTAATAATATCTCTCTTATACACAAATATCTATTTCTTTCTCTCCATTCAAATATATACATAATATATATATACATAAATATCTCTTTCCCCTTTATTACACTCACTCACACACATCACTTCCCCATATCACACCAGCACACCCCCACTCTCACATACGTACACACTCTCTCTCTCTTTATTTTCTCTCTCTTTCCCTACTTTCTCTTTCTCTCTTTTATTGATAATTCCTTCTCTCTATTTCTTATTACTCATCACCATCACCCTCTTCATTTCATTTTTTCTCTTCTCCCCCATGCTCGGCCGAACTCTTCCTCCCATGGCCGACCGACCACTACCTTAGGCCAAGAGCTTCCTCTCCCCATTCCTCCATTCCTTCTCTTCTCCTCATCTCCATTAATCTTCATCATCACCTTCTTCAACCAACCGACCACCATTACCATCACCATTTTCATCACCACGTCGCCACGACCGCCACCGCACGTCGCCATGACCGCCGCCGTACGTCGCCACGACCGCCGTCGCCGTGCCGTTGCCACCCCTGGCTGCGCGCGCCGCAGCAGCAGCAGTGAGCCACAGCAGCAGCAGCGAACATCAGCAGCTGCAGCGAGCAGGCGCAGCAGTAGCCGCGGCCGACCGGCTCCGTGCCGCCGTCGCGGGCTGCCGTACGTCCCCCCGTGGCCCCTTGTCCAGGCGCACTACCCTGTGGCGGCCAACGTCCTCCGGGACGCGCCATCTAGGCGATTTCAGCATTTTTTTTCGGAGTTCCGTCGACGCGCGCGCGGAGAAGTTTCAGAATTTGTGCTTCGAGGCAACGACTTTGCGCCAATTTTCTGGACAATCTGACCGTTGGATCGGCGATTTCTTTGCTCTATCTCAATCTCAGTATATAGCTCTTCACTCCCCTGAAATTTCACCCGTTAATTTTGTCGTTTGATACATCAAAACCGACCACCAAGTTGACCATTTAAATTGTATAATTTTTGGACAGTTTTGCGGAGCCAACTTCGTCGGTTCGTATCTCCTCCGTCGTAGCTTGTTTTGTGCGCTACTAGTTCCGGTGCAGAGCTGGTATTACCCTCTTCCTGTCCCCTTTAGATTTCATTTCAGTTTAAGCTTGTTAGGCCGGTCGAATTCGACGCCAAAGTTGGCCGTTCAAATTCTTAGTGTTGCACTTGTAAAATTCCATTTTTGAACCCTGGACTCCAGATTCAATTTCTGACACCACGAGTAGACTCGTGGCGTCGTTCTGGCATATTTTTATATAAATTTTGTTAGATTTGGAGGACGTGGGCCCTGACACGTATTTCGGTGCAAAGTGGGTCCCATAGTCCGGGTCAACGGGACTTTTTGACGCCGGCTCATCGGAATCCAATTTCGGATACACCGTTGGGTTCGTATCGTCATTATGGACTCGTTGACATATAATTTGCTAGGTTTTAGTGGACATTGGTTCCGACACGCATTTCGGTGCAAGTCGGATACCAATATCTGGGTCAACATGTCATTTTGAGATCGGCTCATCGGAATCCAATTTCGGATATACCTTTGAGTTCGTATCGTCATTCTGGACTCGTTGATATATAATTTGCTGAGTTTTGAGGACATTGGCTCCGACATGCTTTTCCGTGTAAATCAAAATTTTAATGTCCTGGTCAACGGACCAATTTGAAATCGGGTCAACGGAATTCAATTCTGGATATATCGTTGGGTTCGTATCGTCATTCTGGATTCGTGGACATATAATTTGTTAGGTTTGGTAGACTAGTATTCTTGCACATTTTTCGATACAAAGTGGGTCCGACACGGACACCGTTTTGATCCAAAATTATCTTTTTGTCCCTGTGTCCAAATTAGACTTATGGACAGGCTATTCTAGCTAATTCGACCATTCTGGACACGTTGGTCATGATTGTTTCACCATCTGACAACATCTGTAGGTTTTTACCCTATTATTATAATCTTTCTCCTTTTGTGGTATTTTGAGATCCATCGATTCCAGTGATTTCACAACCACTGAAATTGAATGTGTTGACTCTGTAGATGTTTATAGAGACTACCTTTGACCCTGTTTGATCGTGGTTGACTACTTTGACTGAACGTCGAAGTAGAGTCAACATTTGACCTAGGTTAGACTAGTTTTGACCCTGGTTGACCACAGTTGACTATTTTGACCAAAGTCAACCAGAAGTCAACCGTAACCTAAAATTGACTAGAACTGGACCAGAGTTGACCAGTTGACCCAAAGTCAACTGTTAGTCAACGTTAGTCAAGTTTGACCTAAAGTTGACCTAGGGTTGACCAGAGTTGACCAGTTGACCAAAGTCAACTATAAGTCAACCATTGACTTAGATTGATCTAGTTGACTTGCTTTGACTTGCCTTAACCCAGTTTGGCTTAGTATGACTTGATTTTACTTCCAAACCCTTATATTGATACAGTATTCCACCTATAGGTCCTCGAGGCACTGTTCTTGGACCAGTTGACATATTCCATCAGATCTCAGACGAGTACATTCTCTGATAATATTTCTGTTTTATGATATCGTTTATGTTTCTTGTATTTAGTGTAGATACCCTTGTTCTCTTGACACATTGTTCACACGGATTGGTATTTCTCTGGATCCCGTCATGAGATGTTATTCTTCGCTTTCTTTGGTATATCTTGTGCAAGTCTTATTCCTGCGAAGGCTAGCTACCCTATCGGAGAATCGCGTGTCATAATGTGTCATGGTTGGATCCACTATACTGGTCGGGGACGGGGAGTATTAGTGTAGATGTGTGGTCAATACCCGCCTTGTATATCTTGTGAACCTTGTGAATGCCAATCGTACACCACACGTATGGTTGGCTAGATCATGACCTTGTGCAGACCCAAGCCGGCCACATGTTGTAGCTAGTACTCACACACTTAGATAGATGATTCTTGATTCTTGTACATGCCATGATCAGTTTTACTTGCCTTGTTCTAGCTTTAGATTTACAGCTTACCTTGCCATGATACTCACATGTACATTTCATGATTTCTTGTATATTCTCTCTATTTACTGCTACATTTTCAATATCGTCTAATTAGAACTGTTATTTGAGATTTGTGCTCGTTCCATCATGACTGGATATGTTGACAAAATTTTAGGAGTAGTTGTGCCCTCAGTATTGGACTTTATGATGTTGCTAGCTGAGGTGGATCTCACTATTCTTCTATGTGAGTTGCCTGATAGTTATCCTTAGTTAGTCTTGTTGTTCCTTCTTTATTTTTCTGTCTTATGATCTAGTGATATTATAATTATTTCTTGTCTTATCTTCCTTAGTTTTCGTGATGTGACATGAGTACATTTCATAGTTATGGATCTTAGATGTTGTAGTTAGTATAGTATACTTGACAGCGTTCTACCGTCGATACCGCGGCGTAGGCTGGGCGTGGCCCACGTATTCGTACCCGTATATCCGGGTGTGGGTCGTGACACGTTTTTAGTGGTGGCCCATGTAGGTCAGTCTTTGCTATTAATGCGAAGTCGTGGTAGTACTTGAGCTTATCTGTACTACTACGAGCCTGCCATAGGATTAAGGTTGAGTCATGGAATATTTTAGGATTTTGGTACTCAGTCACATATTAGGAACTCTTGGTAGATTCCAGGGATGACCCCTGGGAATCTTATTTCGAAAGCTTTTCAAATCTTTTCCCACTTGTTTCTATTCGTCTTAATTTTTGAAATATTGTCCGTATCAAACTTTATTCTTTCTTGGGATGAGTTGTGGATCCCAGAGGGAAGGTATAAGTTGAACTTATATATCTTCTAGGTTGAGACGGGAATATGATTTGCCAGTCTCATATCAGGTTGAGATTGTTTTAGATTATATTCCAATGATTTCCTTTATCTTGACCTAGATCGTACCTTTGGGACTTCTCCTGAAAACTTTTCCTAAATCCTGTCTCGAAATCTGTTCTGCTAGTTTTCATTACTTATCCTTGATTCGTCGTTGAATTTTGAATCTTGATGTTCGTTCGTTGTTGACTTTAACTTTGTATCTAAGATTAGTTTTTATGAATTGAGTTAAGATATTCTGATAAACATATTCGATGAGAACGATAAATGTCTACTTTATTTATGGAGTTTAGAATTTATTGCAGTCATACTAGCTAGCACGACAGGGACGTGGAGCCTGATGTTGGTTATATTATCCTGGTTATGGAAATTTGGATTTTCTTGCAGCCATACCGGTTGGCGTGGTAAGAATTCCAGATGACATGATTTAGGGTGTATACCTTAGTTATGGTCTCCATCGTTATTGCAGCAATGCTTACTGGCATGACAAAAATTCAGGCAACATAATTTCAGGAAGACGTGTACGGTTATCAGACTGTATCTTAAATCGGATCACTTTATCATGACCGGATGAGCAAGAACAAATTCTTAACATTATTCTTCCCCGTCTTGGTTAACTCTGTCTATCTACAGCCACAATTAGGATTTTCTCAACATGATTGTTTGTGTTCCATCTTCCTATGATTTGACTAAACTCTTCTTCACTAGCCTCTTGAATAATTCTTCTTGTCCTTCCCGGTAATTGTTGAAAGTGCCTCATGAATTGATTCAGAGGAAGTTCGAAAAGTAATTTATCCTTGTATTATGGAATCGGGAGTTTACATCCAGAGAAATACTGGTGAGGCATGACTTCGGATAACGGTATCATGGTTAAATATGCTTTTTCGAATTCTACTTGGACCACTCCCTAAGCATTTTGACTAACATCTTCTCCCTTATTTTGCAAAAAAAAATTGTTTGGAAATATTCCACGGATTTAGCCAAGTTAAGTTCAGGAACCTGTATTATCTGGCGTGGCAGCTGTGCACTGCAGCCATTCGTTGTATTATGGAACGAGGAAGTTAATCGCAACCAGATGCACACTAGCGCGATAGTAACTTCATGTGACATAATTACGAAGGTATATGGTTCTTGAGTTTTACTTTGACTACGTGTTATGCATCTCGTTTGGCCTCGTACTATTCTTAAAAATATTTCGATAATCTTTCCTGTCTTGCTTGACTCTTACCTTGGTTGAATGTTGATATGGATTGCTAGACCCAGTCTTAGGCCCTGTTACCTTCTATTTTGATGATTGGATAGCTAGACCTAGTTAACAGATTCTGTAGTATAACTATAATATGTTATTATGTGTGATTGTGATGAGTATATTTTCTTGGGGATTCATTGGGTTAAGCTTATAGGACATATATGACTGACTGACTATAGTGGATGTAGAAACCATTAAGAATGATTAGTTTGATAGTATAAATTGGTTTTAAGGTATCTAAGAAGGAGTAATGAAATCTTATATTTAGTGACTACGGATTTAGGACTAGAATCTTGTGCTTAGATTTGAAGGTTTATATTCGGGAGTTCTTGAGTAAAAGAGAGAAGGCTCAATGTCCAGAATAGGTTTTGAATGTATAATTTCATGGAGCTTGTGATTAGTATGATAAAGATACTTAGGACGGGATAAGGAAACAAACAAATTGCTATTGAGATTGGAATTTTGGATGATGGCCAATCATTGTTGATATATACGTATCTCGAGGATGACCTATATTTTAGAGTATATGTAAAGGTTCTTATTGATATGAAGATTCTAAGGGGTAAAATGACATAGTTTTTATGGAAGAAGCTTGATGAACTTGAACCAAAATACCTGTAGAGAGAAACAACATAGATGATCACAAGGGTAGCAGATTTAGTACTGTAGCCATAGCAGTTGCATGTTTTAGCTTGACCTATTGGATGATTTTAATTTCGATGACGAAATTTTTATAAGGTGGGTAGGATTGTAAGCCCCTGAATTTAGGGCTTATTTTTTTTTAATTTTATAAATCAATTATTTTGAATAAATATTATTATTGGATTATTATTTGATTTAATGCCCTTTACCGTGACTTGGATTTCTAGAGCATCAGGGATGATAGTCTCTGGAAACTTCCTTCTTGAAGTTTGTAGTAGACGAGGTTATCTTCATGTTGATATATTGTGTCCCACTCGAACTTGTTCCCTTGTACTCTTTTTGATTCGCGCAAGTTCGGGCCAATTTAGACCATTTAATTATTAATTGAATTCCCACTCTTTTCCTTGATCATCATATGCACGTAACCGTGACTTTTAATTTAGGAGCACCAGACCAGTCGTTTTCTCAGAACCAACTTATCATGTATGATATACTCGAGACGCTCTTCACCCATGACCTTCGTGTCCCACTCAGACACTCTATTTTGTGCTTCATTTTCTTCGCACAACTTTTGGGTCAATTTAGGCCAATTAATTATCTACCGTAATTTGTGACCTGACTTCCAATTTAATTTTTGGGCCCGACATCGATCCAACCTAGTCGACCCCAAATATGGACATGGCCCACATTGAGCCTACTACCCGTCTGACACTTGTGTCCCATTTATTTGAGTCCCCGCATGTTATTTATTTGCCCATGATTATAAATACCCATTTTAATTCGAATATTTCCCCCTGTCCGATTTTGGCCGACCCGGTTCGACCGAACCCGAACCCAAGCTCCGTATTGTTCTCTTGTGACTGCCCAAATATCCCACATAATTTTCCTATTTTTTCCTATTTTAAAAATATCTATTTCTCTCTCTCTCTCCATGTGTATATATACACATATATACATATTATATATATATATACATATATATATAATCTCTCTCTCTCATCCTCACCTCACTCTCTCTCCTAACTCCCCCATGTGTAGCCGACCTACATCCCCTCTCTCCATTTTCTCTCTCTCCTCTCTATCTAATAATATCTCTCTTATACACAAATATCTATTTCTTTCTCTCCATTCAAATATATATATAATATATATATACATAAATATCTCTCTCCCCTTTATTACACTCACTCACACACATCACTTCCCCCTATCACACCAGCACACCCCCCCTCTCACAGACGTACACTCTCTCTCTCTCTCTCTTTATTTTCTCTCTCTTTTCCTACTTTCTCTCTCTCTCTCTTTTATTGATAATTCCTTCTCTCTATTTCTTATTACTCATCACCATCACCCTCTTCATTTTATTTTTTCTCTTCTCCCCCATGCTCGGCCGAACTCTTCCTCCCATGGCCGACCGACCACCACCCTAGGCCAAGAGCTTCCTCTCCCAATTCCTCCATTCCTCCTCTTCTCCTCATCTCCATTAATCTTCATCATCACCTTCTTCAACCAACCAACCACCATTACCATCACCATCTTCATCACCACGTCGCCACGACCGCCGCCGCACGTCGCCAGGACCGCCGCCGCCGTACCGTCGCCGTCCCTGGCTGCGCACGCCGCAACAGCAGCAGTGAGCCGCAGCAGTAGCAGCGAACATCAGCAGCTGCAGCGAGCATGCGCAGCAGTAGCTGCGGCCGACCCGCGCCATGCCGCCGCCGCGTGCCACCGTGGCCGACCGCCGTACGGCCCCCCATGGCCCCTTGGCCAGGCGCACCACCCTGTGGCGGCCAACGTCCTCCGGGACGCGCCATCTAGGCGATTTCAGCGTTTTTCTCGGAGTTCCGTCGACGCGCGCGCGGAGAAGGTTTCAGAATTCGTGCTTCGAGACAACGACTTCGTGCCGATTTTCTGGACAATCCGACCGTTGGATCGACGATTTCTTCGCTCCATCTCAGTCTCAGTATATAGCTCTTCACTCTCCTGAAATTTCACCCGTTAATTTCGTCGTTTGATATATCAAAACCGGCCACCAAGTTGACTGTTTAAATTGTGTAATTTTTGGACTGTTTCGCGGAGCCAACTTCGTCGGTTCGTATCTCCTCCGTTGCAGCTTCGTTTTATGCGCTACCAGTTTCGGTGCACAGCTGGTATAACCCTCTTCCTACCTCCTTTCGATTTCATTTCAGTTTGAGCTTGTTAGGCCGGTCGAATTCGACGCCAAAGTTGGTCGCTCGAATTCTTAGTATTACACTTATAAAATTCCATTTTTGAACCCGGGACTCCAGATTCAATTTTTGACACCACCAGTAGACTCGTGGCATCGTTCTGGCATATTTTCATATAAAGTTTGTTAGATTTGGTGGACGTGGGCCCTGACACGTATTTCGGTACAAAGTGGGCCCCACAGTCCGGGTCAACGGAACTTTTTGACGCCGGCTCATCGGGATCCAATTCCGGATATACCGTTGGGTTCGTATCGTCATTCTAGACTCGTTGACATATAATTTGCTAGGTTTTAGTGGACATTGGTTCCGGCACGCATTTCGGTGCAAGTCGGATACCAATATCTGGGTCAACAGGTCATTTTGAGATCGGCTCATCGAAATCCAATTTCGGATATACCGTTGAGTTCGTATCGTCATTCTGGACTCGTTGATATATAATTTGCTGAGTTTTGAGGACATTGGCTCCGACACGCTTTTCCGTGTAAATTAAAATTTTAATGTCCTGGTCAACGGACCAATTTAAAATCGGGTCAACGAAATCCAATTCTGGATATACTGTTGGGTTCGTATCGTCATTTTGGATTCGTGGACATATAATTTGTTAGGTTTGGTAGACTAGTATTCTTGCACGTTTTTCGGTGCAAAGTGGGTCCGACACGGACACCGTTTTGACCCGAAATTGCCTTTTTGCCCATGTGTCCAAATTGGACATATGGACAGGCTATTCTAGCTATTTCGACCATTCTGGACACGTTGGTAATGATTGTTTCACCATCCGACAACATCTGTAGATTTTTACCCTATTATTATAATCTTTCTCCTTTTGTGATATTTTGAGATCCATCAATTGTAGTGATTTCACAACCACTGAAATTGAATGTGTTGACTCTGTAGATGTTTATAGAGACTAGCTTTGACCCTGTTTGACCGTGGTTGACTACTTTGACTGAACGTCGAAGTAGAGTCAACATTTGACCTAGGTTAGACTAGTTTTGACCCTGGTTGACCACATTTGACTATTTTGACCAAAGTCAACCTGTCACGCCCCGATTTCGTAGAATTGATAGTCGTCCCCCGGACGTGATACCGTGCAAGTCTAAGTTGCGCTCGCACAAGGTATAGTCATAAGGTTATCCGAAACACAACAACAAGAGAATGCGCAGAGTAAATTGAACACACATTATAGAGAAGGAAATTTAAGCTTTATTGATAATGAACATCAATTTACAGACTCGATACAAAGGCGTCGTGCGGGCTTTTTACAAACTGACTCCATTACAAGATGAACGTCGACGAGATAGCCATTCCATATATTTCATCCCTTGATTACAACCAGCATTACAAAACCACCTGGGATGATGGAAAGTCGCTCCATCTGTCTTCTTGGCCTTCGACAGCGGAGTCTTCAAAAGAGGTTGGATCCAAACTTCGACCGCAAGGATGAAGCTTCAAAACACACGAGCGTAGCCTCCCTTCACGCGGCACGCTCCTCCTGATTTATCGCACCTGTAGAGAGAGAGCGAGGATCAGTATAATCAACATGTACTGGCGAGTGGCTAATTAGTTTCCAGGCTCTCATTTGGTTCAAGAGTTTAGATAAACATTTACACAACTTGCTTTTCGTGATCTTTCTAACCATCCTAGGTAATTTCATACGAAGTATTTAACAAAACATAACCCAAGTAAGTTACACCAGAATTTTCCCTCGGCAGAGCGCGCCGTGCAACATAAAACTTACCATCACCTTCCCTGTTAGTTGAATAACAATTTATATCAAGTGTTTGAGGTGGAGGTCACTGGCATCAACTAGCCATCCTGGACATAGCCTGGTAATATGGGACCCTTGCAACGCAAGTAGCGAGCTCCGATGCAAGTCTCCGTCTTACCGGTTGCTTCATACCCAGCTCGGCTATAACCTGTTTCTTCCTAGGCCGAGTCGGTCCCGTGGCCCCGGGTTGCCGCTCGAAGAAACCATCGCCTTTGTCGACAAGTTGTCCATGATCTTGATAGGTTAACAAGGTATATTTGGGGTACCGTTGGGGCTTGTTATGTAATCGGTTCATTCAGTTATTTTGCAGGCCTAAAATAATTCTATTTCTTTTCTACACAATTCATCTTTTCTCTACTCAAACATAGGACTTGTGTTTTCCAAGCGAATCATTCAATTTCATTACCATTATCCAAGTTCTCATTTTTGAAATAGAGGGTCGAGATGAAGGAGGTCAGCCACTCACCTTGAGTTTTTGCTTGAGGCGAGGGACTTATTGGCTGCGCTAGACGTCGCCTACGCGATCACCTGAAATTGCACAAGCAACCGATTAGAACACTGTATTATACAAGAGTTCGATAGGAAATGCGAGTTCGAAATGTAAACCATGAAAACCATCGAAAACATTCACAAAAACGCATTCAGAAAACCAAAGACCAAAACTAACACAAGCGGCGTGAAAAGCAGAGCAACGGGAGGTCTCTTCCGACTCAGCCGCGGAGTCAATCCTTGAGGCGCTACCCGCTGAATATGGAACTTGGTTCCGAAGAAGTCATTCCATAACGTGGAATGGATCTTAATTCAACGGTTCCCGTTCGATCGATTCGATTGATCCCGACCTATCGGTCCCGACCGAGTCGATAGCGACAGTGTTCCTTTCTCGCGCACCCCGTGGATGGACAACGGGGCACGATGTAGGGACGGGGCACTACACCATAACTAACTAAGAAAAAGTTTTGTCCTCGAAACTTAAGAACATAACCTACCTCTATGAAAATAATGAAGGAAACTTTTCCTTCATCTCTGACTCGAGTTCCCATGTCGACTCTTCTGCCGTATGGTTCCTCCAGAGTATGCGAACGAGAGGGATCGCCCGATTTCGCAGCAGCTTATCCTTGCGTTCTAAGATTTGAACCGGCTCTTCAACGTAGGATAAGTCGGACTTTAGCTCCAGCTGGCCAAAATCCACCACGTGGCTAGGGTCGTGCACGTACTTCCGCGGCTGGGAGACGTGTAAGATATTGTGCACACCTTCGAGCGTCGGCGGTCGGGCAATTCTATAGGCGACTGGGGCGACCCGCTCGAGTATTTCGAACGGTCCAACAAATCTCGGACTCAGCTTCCCCTTCGCGCCGAACCGAGTAACTCCTCGCATAGGCGACACCTTCAGGAACACATGATCGCCCACCTGGAACTCAAGCGGTCTTCGATAGGTGTCGGCGTAGCTCTTTTGCCGACTCTGTGCAATCTTCAGTCTTTTTCGAATTAGCTTGACCTTTTCCACAGTCTGTTCCACCAGCTCCGGGCCGAGTATCTGCCGTTCCCCGACTTCATCCCAGCAAATGGGCGATCTGCACTTCCAGCCGTACAAAGCTTCATACGGCGCCATTTGGATGCTGGATTGGTAGCTATTGTTGTATACAAATTCTGCCAGCGGTAGGTGGACGTCCCAGCTTGATTTGAAGTCAATTGCGCAGAGCCGTAGCATGTCGTCGAAAATCTGATTAACGCGCTCCGTTTGGCCGTCGGTCTGAGGATGGTAAGCTGAGCTGAACTGCAACTTGGTACCCAGCGCCGACTGAAGGCTATTCCAGAATCGCGACATGAACCGTGAATCCCGATCAGAGACGATGGATACTAGAACTTCGTGCAGCCGTACTATCTCGTCAAGATAAATCCGCGACAGGCGATCAACGCTCCAAGTAACTTTGATGACGATCGATCGATCGAAGATGACCCAGATGGCGTCGTTCCCCCGTGGTGTCTTCGGCAGGCCAACAATAAAATCCATAGTAACGTGATCCTACTTCCACTCGGGAATAGCGAGGTTCTGCATCTTCCCGCCCGGTCGCTGATGCTCAGCTTTCACCTGCTGACAGGCCATGCATTACGACACGAAGAGAGCCACATCTCTCTTCATCCCGTGCCACCAGAAGGTCGTACGGAGGTCCTTATACATCTTGGTACTGCCTGGATGCAAGGTATATTTTGTATAATGCGTCTCCGACATTATCTTCTTTCGCAGTTCTGAATTATCCGGAACACATAGTCGGCCATTCAATCTCAGCACGCCGGTCTTGTCTTCCGCAAAGTCGATCGCACTACCTGTTGAAATTTGCTCGCATATTTTCTTCAGGTACGGATCATCCTTCTGAGCGGCCATGATCTTTTCCATCAAACTCGGCTCTAAATGAAGCTGCGGCAACCGTATATCCCTGAATCGAACCCGAAGATCGATGCCCATTTCTTCTAGATCGTGTAGTAGTCTGCGGTTGATGGATAACGAGGCAAGATATTTTATACTATGAGCGTCCGCCACCACATTTCCCTTGCCCGGAGTGTAGTCGATCGTCAAGTCATAGTCTTTGATCAGTTCGAGCCAGCGCCTCTGTCGCAAGTTCAATTCCTTCTGGGTGAAAAGATACTTGAGACTCTTGTGGTCGGTATAGATTGCGCATGCCACGCCATATAGATAGTGACGCCGCAATTTCAACGCGAACACAATCGTCGCTAACTCCAAGTCGTGCGTAGGATAGTTCTTCTCGTGCGGCTTTAACTGTCTGGAGGCGAAGGAGATCACCTTATTTCGCTGCATGAGCACACATCCCAAGCCCTGGCCTGAAGCATCGATGAATATCTGGAAACCCTCTGCCCATCCGGAAGCACGAGTATAGGTGCCAAAATTAGCCATTGTTTCAGCTCTTGGAAGGAAGCCTCACAGTCATCCGACCACTCATACGCAACTCCCTTTTGAGTGAGGCGAGTCAGAGGCGATTTAATCTTCGCGAAGTCCTTCACGAAGCGTCGATAGTATCCCGCCAAACCAAGAAAACTTTGAATCTCACTAGCAGATGCAGGCCGCTTCCAATCAGCAACGGCTTCAACTTTCTTCGGATCGACTGCAATACCTTCGGACGAAATGATGTGACCGAGAAAGGATACGCTGCTGAGCCAAAATTCGCACTTACTCCGCTTTGCATATAACTCATTCTCTCGAAGTGTCTGGAGCACGGGCCGTAGATGTTCTGTATGCTGCGCTCTGTCCTTTGAGTGGACGAGAATATCATCAATAAAGACTACCACAAATTTATCAAGAAAGGGTCAAAATACCCGATTCATTAGATCCATGAAGGCGGCAGGGGCGTTCGTCAGGCCGAATGGCATCACCAGGAACTCGTAGTGGCCATAGCGAGTACGAAAAGCTGACTTTTGCATGTCGTCTGACTTGATCTTGAGTTGATGATAGCCCGAGCGGAGATCAATCTTCGAAAATACCGAGGCACCTTGCAGTTGATTGAATAAGTCGTCTATACGGGGCAATGGGTACTTGTTCCAGATGGTGGCCTTGTTCAGCTCTCGGTAATCGACGCACAGACGCATGGACCCATCCTTCTTCTTCAAAAACAACACGGGCGCTCCCCACGGTGAAACACTAGGCCGAATAAATCCTCTGTCGAGTAACTCTTGTAACTGGACCTTGAGTTCCTTCAGCTCGGCGGAGGCCATTCTGTACGAGGCCTTGGAAATCGGTCGGGTATCGGGAAATGTATCGATGCTGAACTCGATCTCTCTGTCGGAGGGCATGCCGGGTAGCTCGTCCGGGAACACATCGGGAAATTCTGCCACAACGTCGGTCTGACCCGCATTTGCACCATCCTGTCGCATGTCTCGGACGGACGCCAAATAGCCTTCGCACCCAGAATGCAGCATCCTCCGAGCAGAAATCGCCGAGATCAGCATGCAGGTCGACGACGCCTCACCACACGAAAAGCAGAATTCAGGCACTCCTGGTATGCGGAAGGTGACCGTCTTTCTAGCGCAGTATATGGTTGCGTTGCACGGCCCGAGCCAATCCATTCCAAGAATAATATCGAAGTCCTTCATGTCTAGGACTATCACGTCAAGACCGATCTTTTGACCGCCGATACAGATAATCCCGTCGGCGCAAGCTAAATTAGTGAGTATTGGTCTGCCCGACGGTGTGCTTACGCTAAGGTCGAGATCTAATGATATTATCGAAAATTTGTGCTCGACGGCAAAGTCCGCCGATATAAAACTATACGAAGCACCTGAATCAAATAGTACACAAGCAGGCACATTATTGAAACTAAGTATACCTGCCACGACCATATCTGACACAAGCACTTCATCGCGAGTCATGGCGTAGACGCAGCCCTGGGCATTGGGGCGACGGTCTTGGCCATTTTGTGGCGCAGGTTGATGGGCTCGAGGCGCTGGGACTTGATTCCCTGGACGGTGCTGTTTGTAGCACCCCGCTTTCGATAGGCGACGAAACTTCATAATATGCTTATGCCGAGTCAGATCGGCCGAAAACTTAGATGGCCATCTGACTCGATCGCTAAGCTTGGTAAACGTTAACACCTTGCGGCATCGATTCAAATCGATTTGGACGAAAGTTACGAGAATCGATCCAACTAATGGAACGACTTCTGTTGGAATAAGTCCTAAATGCAGCGGGCTGCGTCTCGGCGAGTGAGCTCTCTATAAGAGTCCCTTCGGCGGAACCGGACCGCTGTATGGTTTTCTTGGAGCTTTGCCGCTGGGCTTGATTGAAGTGCTTTCGCGTCGTTTTCATGGATGCAATTACAAATTTTGATACAAGGGGAAAAGAAGGAAATCTAACAAAGTGTTGGTGCCATTGCAGGAGCTCGCGTAACTAAAGATTGATGTTGCGTAGCGCTTGGACGATCGGCACGAAGCAAAGTAATCGGTGGGTGATTCGGTCCCTTCTTTTCTACTCTGTCCCGCAAACTTATTCCTTGCTTCGAATTCATTCAAATCGAATGATGCCAAGTTAATTGCATGCCAATCCACTAAGTCGAAGAACTCGGGAAAACGTATCGATTTAGAGAAATTTACTCTAAAAATACAAGTCTATCACATAAACCAGAAAGTTTAAGATTCTAGTAAAAAGATAGACTATTTTACGTGCTGCAAAATATTATGAAACGTCGATCGTGGGTTATGATGCCTCGGACAATTTGGTGCCTACGGAACGCTAAATCGGAGTACGGCTTGGGGAAATGAAACGTTGCATGAGTTGGAAGAAATGATAATGTCGTTCAATACTGTCCGCGCTATACAAAACTGGTTGCATATATAAACTGTTCACGCATTGGCATGGTCATGGACAGCTTGTGCACAAGTTAATATTTTCCTCGAATCGATATCCGGGGCATCAGAATCGACTCGACCTAGGGGGAATGATTAATCGTGCTTCGGTACTGATGTATTTCGAAACCGTCAGTCAGGCTTGCAACCTAGACTGAGGGGGCCGAAATGCCATTGAGATAGTCCCACGTGATGTGTAACATCAATGACCGCATATAAGATAGTAGCATGCTCACCTATTGTCTTATGCAGGTGTAAATATTATCTCTGTTTTCATGTAGGAACGAGCGCGGCCGTGGTAAGAAATATGATAAACTGCTATGGTTCACTGTATGCTTTATTACGCAAAGATGGCTATCGAATATGAACTGAATTCATTTAGTTCTAATAGAAAGACAACTCTAAAGCTTGCCTACCCTAACATTCAGAGTCGGTTTAGACGAGTGGATTCGTCTCGTCCACTTAGCAAGTGTGCTAATCCCATTCTCCCAATTTCCCCAGGTGCGACGGGCACGCTCAACTAAACTGAAGCTGAAGTACGGAGAGGCGTTTTGAAGCTCTTCCTATGCTGAAGTATTTTGAAGCCAATTCAAGTCAACGGCTTTGTATAAAGGGGCGAATGTATGGGACGGCAAGCGTAGTTCAGGCAACTTGTCGAATGTATTTTCTTTATATTTTCAATCAATGTAGCCGCAACGGTATCCAATGTAATTACGACTTGCACTTCGTTGCAAGCTATGAATGAAAAGCATTTCTATCTTCCTATACTGCGTCTTATATTCTGATGTAAATTGTGAAGTTTCTACTTGGCGTATTAATATCAAAATGAAAAGATAACCATTTGAGAACTTGTCATCTTGCCTTGTACGAGCACAACTCCAGGCTCGTGCGGCATCACGCCTTAGCGAGGACGATCGAATCGGCAAAGTAACACCGGGGACGAACGGTTTATCGACTCGGGGCGTGACAAATTGGTATCAGAGCTCAGTTATGTTTCCTCGGATTTTCGAAATATGTTTCATTGTTGGAATGTCCGTTGCGATTGCTTGATTGAATGCTTGTCGGCATGCTGCATGAAATACAAGTTCCATACTGGTAAGCCCGTAGATATTTTTGAAAAATACTAACGGGTTTACACTGTTTGTAGGAATGACTAAGCGAGATAAGAAAATTGCCGGCCTAACAACCCAAACCGTAGATAGTACGTCGAGCACAAAAAGCACTGGCCCTAACGAGACGACTATGGAGAAGATGCTACAGTTGATGGAACTGCAGCAGCAATAGCTTCAGACACAATTCAAAGCCCAATTTGAGGTGCAACAAAAATAGATGAATGCCCTGACTCAGATAGTGAGCAGAATGGCGGGCAATACCAAGACGACGGACGAAGAGCCCGAAGAAAAGCAAGGTGATCAAGAAGAAGACGAGGAGGAAGAAGTCTCCCCGCAAATGATGAATTCTCCTTCCATGTTCAAAGTGAAGGAGTTTCGCAAAATGAACCCGCCAAAGTTCAACGGCCGAGCAGAGCCCGACGTGATAGTAGGATTGCTCGCAGAGATGGAGGACTTGTTCGATCTCCTCTGCATCGAAGGGTCCCAGAGGGTGGCCTGTGCGGCGCTGCAGTTACAACTAAGAGAACATGACTGGGCGGCGAAGAAACAAGAGATCTGTGAAACCAATTCCAACAAAAAGATTTCTTGGGAAATGTTCAAGACAACCTTCCTTGAGCAGTACGTTCCACGCGCCATCCGTCGGCAGAAGGGGGATGAGTTCATGATGTTGAGGCAGGGGAATATGAGTGTTGAAGATTATGATGCAAGCTTCTCGAAACTTGCAAAATTTGCCGGCGCCTTTCTGCCTAACAAAGAAGAATGGTGCGAGCGTTTTCAGCAAGGCCTCAACGAAGAACTGCTTAGGGACGTCATGAACCAACGATGCCAAACTTATCGTGAATCCTACGAAGCCGCACTTGATAGCGAGCGGATCTTTGGCCGTATGTCGTAAAGGGCCATGCCTGTCGTTCGTAACAACTTCAACAAGCGTCCTAACGACGCCGGGGGATCGGGAATATCTATACGTTCGAACACATTTGATAACCGGGGCCATGGCGGACCACATTGCAGTAGATGCGGTAGGCAAGGGCACCAAACCACCGATTGCTTGACAAGAGCCTGCTTCAAGTGTGGCGAGGTAGGCCACATAGCGACGTATTTCCCGCAGAAAGTTCAGAATCAACATAACCCACCAAGGAACATTCCGAATCCGCATAAAGCGCCGAAACTGCAAGGCGCGAATGCGGTGCCCGTCAACCAACAGAACCAACGCCACGGAGCTCAAGGCCGAGTTTATGCCTTAACTCAGGACGAGGCGCTTGCGTCCGATACGGTTGTAACAGGTATATTACTCTACAAAGATATACTTGCTCGAGTATTATTCGATTCGGGTGCGACGCATAGCTTTATATCTGCTGATTTTGCGAGAGAAAATAAAATAACCATGCAATCACTAGATATAAATATTAGCATTAGCACTCCGTCGGGAGTCGATATGCCCGCAAACTTTATTTGTAGGGATGGCCACATTTGCATCGAAGGAAGATATCTATCCTTGGATGCCGTCGTACTAGATATCAAAGATTACGACGTAATCCTGGGCATGGATTGGTTGGGCGCTTGTCGTACAACGATCGAGTGCGCGGAGAAGAGAGTGGTGTTTCGTCTTCCTGGTGAGACAGAGTTCTCCTATTCGTGTGGTACGGTCTCGAAGACGGCAATGATGGTTTCGGCAATCTCGGCGAGGCGTATGCTGCGTTCCGACTGCGCGGGATACTTGGCATCAGTCCGAGACACGCGGAAGGATAATACAAACATAATGCAGACTGATGTTGTGGCAGATTTTCTTGACGTTTTTCCTGACGAGATGCCAAGGATGCCGTCGGATCGAAAAATAGAATTCAGCATCGACACCTTTCCGGATACACGGCCGATATCCAAGGCGCCTTACCGAATGGTTCCAGTAGAACTGAAGGAGCTGAAGGTACAATTACAAGAGTTGCTAGACCGCATATTTATTCGCCCTAGTGTCTCTCTGTGGGGAGCTCCCGTACTGTTCATGAAGAAAAAGGATGGGTCGTTGCGGCTATGCATCGACTATCGGGAACTCAACAAGGCGACCGTACGAAACAAGTATCCTTTGCCGCGAATCGATGACTTGTTTGACCAACTGCAAGGTGTGGCAATATTTTCAAAAATCGATCTTCATTCAGGCTATCATCAATTGAAGATCAAGTCCGACGACATATCGAAGTCTGCCTTCCGCACTCGATATGGTCATTACGAATTTCTCGTCATGCCGTTCGGTTTGACGAATGCCCCAGCCACGTTCATGGATCTGATGAACCGAGTCTTCCGACCTCAAATAGATAAATTTGTAGTCGTATTCATCGATGATATCCTTTTCTACTCAAAGAATCGTGAAGAACATGCGGAACATTTGAAGGCGGTACTGCAGATTCTGCGTGAAAACAAATTGTACGCCAAGCAGAGTAAGTGCGAGTTCTGGATGAGTAGCATGACATTCCTCGAGCACGTAATCTCTGCCGAAGGTGTTGCGGTGGACCCAAAGAAGATTGATGCGGTGGTGGATTGGAAACGACCTGCCTCGGCTAGCGACATTCGGAGTTTCCTGGGCTTAGCGGGCTACTATCGTAGATTCGTGCGAAGCTTCTCAAAACTAGCGTCGCCTCTGACTCGCCTCACCCAGAAGGGAGTAGTATTTGAATGGAGCAACGACTGTGAATCCAGCTTCCAAGAGTTGAAGCAACGGCTCGTCTCAGCTCCAATCCTTGCACTTCCAGACGGTCCAGAAGGCTTTCAGATATTCAGCGACGCATCGGGAACTGGCCTCGGGTGCGTACTCGTGCAGAGAGACAAAGTCATCTCCTACGCTTCACGGCAGTTGAAGCAGCACGAGAAAAACTACCCGACGTACGACCTAGAATTGGCGGCGATCGTCTTTGCGTTGAAGTTATGGCGGCACTACCTCTATGGTGTGGCATGCAGAATCTACACAGATCACAAAAGCCTGAAGTACTTATTTACGCAACGGGAACTCAACCTACG
Source organism: Iris pallida (assembly GCA_029216955.1). NCBI lineage: Eukaryota > Viridiplantae > Streptophyta > Magnoliopsida > Asparagales > Iridaceae > Iris > Iris pallida. The sequence continues at coordinate 2,465,732 of JANAVB010008197.1, forward strand.
ACAGCGACGTTGGCTCGAACTCATAAAAGATTACAAGCTAACGATCGAGTATACACCGGGCAAGGGAAACGTGGTGGCCGACGCACTCAGCAGAATGTTTATGGGAACACTGGCCATAAACAAGGAGATACAGCGAGACCTTGAAGCGATGGGTATCGAACTCAGAATTGAGTATCGACACCTGCACCTAGCTCAACTGAAGTTAGGATCGAGCCTGCTTAGCAAGATAAAGACCGCACAGGGGGACGACTCATTCTTGAAGAAAATGCGCGAGCTGATTTCAACGGGAAGGGCGACTGACTTTGTGGAAGACGGAGACGGGACGATGCGACTAAAAGGAAGGCTCTGCATTCCTGAAACTGCCGATCTCAGAAAAAAAATTCTGACGGAGGCGCACTATACGAAGTACTCGTTACATCCTGGAAGCACCAAGATGTACAAGGACTTACGCACAAACTTTTGGTGGCACGACATGAAGAAAGACGTGGCTACGTTCATATCGCAATGCATGGCGTGTCAGCAGGTGAAGGCAGAACACCAGAGGCCAGGCGGAGAGCTGCAGAACATCGCCATTCCCGAGTGGAAGTAGGACAATATCTCGATAGATTTTATTGTGGGATTTCCGAAGACGCCGCGAGGGAATGACGCAATTTGTATCATTGTTGATAGATTGACCAAGTCGACTCACTTCATCGCAATTAAAGTAGGATGGAGCGTCGATCGGTTAGCACAAATCTACGTCGATGAGATTGTTCGACTACACGGGGTACCGGCCTCAATAATTTCGTACAGAGACGGGCGATTCCTATCGCGTTTCTGGACGAGCCTCCAAGCGGCGATGGGGACCAAACTGAACTTTAGTTCGGCGTATCATCCCCAAACAGACGGTCAGACGGAGAGAGTCAATCAGATCTTAGAAGATATGTTGCGTCTGTGTGCGATCAACCTAAAGACTAGTTGGGATACGCATTTGCCGCTTGCGGAGTTTGCGTATAACAACAGTTATCAGTCGAGCATTCAGATGGCTCCATACGAAGCGCTCTACGGGAGGAAGTGCCGTTCGCCGATATGCTGGGATGAAGTCGGATAGCGATATGTGCTTGGACCGGAACTGGTGGAGCAGGCCGTCGAAAAGGTCCGCTTGATTCGAGATAGACTCCGCATCGCGTAAAGTCGACAAAAGAGCTACACAGATCTTCGTCGACGACCGCTAGAGTTCTTGGTCGGGGACCATGTGTTTTTGAAAGTAACGCCCATGCGCGGTGTGATGCGGTTCGGCGTTAAAGGCAAGTTGAGCCCGAGATTTGTAGGCCCCTTCGAGATCATTGAGCGAGTTGCGACGGTTGCTTATCGGATCGCACTACCTCCTGCCTTAGCTGATGTGTACGATGTTTTCCATGTTTCACAACTTTGAAAATACGTGCACGATCTAAGTCATGTGGTTAGCTTCGATCAGTTGGAGCTACGTACTGACTTGTCTTACTCGGAGGAGCCTATTCAAATTTTGGACCGCAAGGAGAAGGTGCTGCGAAATCGGTCGATGTCCTTAGTCTGCATGCTTTGGCGGAACCATACAGTCGAGGAGTCGACGTGGGAGATGGAGGCGGAGATGAAAGAGAAGTACCCTGCGTTGTTCATTTAAATTAAGGTCAGACCCTTGTTCTTAAGTTTCGGGACAAAACTTTTTCTTAGTGGTATATTATGTAGCGCCCCGCTTTCGATAGGCGACGGAACTTCATAATATGCTTGCGTCGAGTCAGATCGGCCGGGAATATAGATGGCCATCTGACTCGATCGCTAAGCTTGGTAAACGTTAACGCCTTGCGGCATCGATTCAAATCGATTTGGACGGAAGTTACGAGAATCGATCCAACTAATGGAATGACTTCTGTTGGAATAAGTCCTAGATGCAGCGGGCTGTGTCTCGGTGAGTGAGCTCTCTATAAGAGTCCCTTCGGCTAGACCGGACCGATGTATGGTTTTCTTGGAGCTTTGTCGCTGGGCTTGATTGAAGTGCTTTCGCATCGTTTTCATGGATGCAATTACAAATTTCGATGCAATGGGAAAAGAAGGAAATCTAACAAAGTGTTGGTGCCATTGCAGGAGCTCGCGTAACTAAGGATTGACGTTGCTTAGCGCTTGGACGATCGGCACGAAGCAAAGTAATCGGTGGGTGATTCGGCCCCTTCTTTTCTGCTCTGTCCCGCAAACTTATTCCTTGCTTCGAATTCATTCAAATCGAACGATGCCAAGTTAATTGCATGCCAATCCACTAAGTCCAAGAACTCGGGAAAACGTATCGATTTAGAGAAATTTACTCTAAAAATACAAGTCTATCACATAAACCAGAAAGTTTAAGGTTCTAGTAAAAAGATAGACTATTTTACGTGCTGCAAAATATTATGAAACGTCGATCGTGGATTATGATGCCTCGGACAATTTGGTGCCTACGGGACGCTAAATCGGAGTACAGCTTGGAAAAAATGAAACGTTGCATGAGTTGGGGGAAATGATAATGTCGTTCAATACTGTCCGCGCTAAACAAAACTGGTTGCATATATAAACTGTTCACGCATTGGCATGGTCATGGACAGCTTGTGCACAAGTTGATATTTTTCTCGAATCGATGTCTGGGGCATCGAAATCGACTCGACCTAGGGAGAATGATTAATCGTGCTTCGGCACTGATGCATTTCGAAACCGTCAGTCAGGCTTGCAACCTAGACTGAGGGGGCCGAAATGCCATTGAGATAGTCCCACGTGATGTGTAACATCAATGACCGCATATAAGATAGTAGCATGCTCACCTATTGTCTTATGCAGGTATAAATATTATCTCTGTTTTCATGCAGGAACGAGCACGGCCGTGGTAAGAAATATGATAAACTGCTATGGTTCACTGTATGCTTTATTACGCAAAGATGGCTATCGAATATGAACTGAATTCATTTATTTCTAATAGAAAGACAACTCTAAAGCATGCCTACCCTAACAATCAGAGTCGGTTTAGACGAGTGGGTTCGTCTCGTCCACTTAGCAAGTGTGCTAATCCCATTCCTCCAATTTTCCCAGGTGCGACGGGCGTGCTCAACTAAACTGGAGCTGAAGTACGGAGAGGCATTTTGAAGCTCTTCCTATGCTGAAGTATTTTGAAGCCAATTCAAGTCGACGACTTTATATAAATGGGCGAATGTATGGGACGGCAAGCGTAGTTCAGGCAACTTGTCGAATGTATTTTCTTTACATTTTCAATTAATGTAGCCGCAACGGCATCCAATGTAATTACGACTTGCACTTCGTTGCAAGCTATGAATGAAAAGCATTTCTATCTTCCTATACTGCATCTTATATTCTGATATAAATTATGAAGTTTTGACTTGGCGTATTAATATCAAAATAAAAAGATAACCATTTGAGAACTTGTCATCTTGCCTTGCACGAGCGCAACTCCAGGCTCGTGCGGCATCACGCCTTAGCGAGGACGATCGAATCGGCAAAGTAACACCGGGGACGAACGGTTTGTCGACTCGGGGCGTGACACTGTTGGGGCGCCATTGGACGGTATTGTTGGGGCGCCGTTGGGTTCGGCCTTCTGGTTGGATAATCAACACGATTGTGGCCCTTCTTGCCACAGTTCTAGCATCCATCCTCTGGTATCCGGCAATCGACGATAGTGTGACCGGGCCGGCGACAACGGATGCAGTAAGGCCATGGATTACGCCCTTGATACCCGCCTTGTTGTCCATTGTTTGGACGCTTGGTCACATTGTTTTCTCCCACGTGGCTAGGGCGTTTGTGAATGTATGTATGCACAGCGCCGGCAGCACCTGGAGGGTATTGGCTTTCAAGGCGGAGGGCGTGGTTGAGAGACTCCCCCATCGTTTTATATTGTGGAACGGACACATGGGCGTAGATGGATGGTCGTAGACCCACTTCAAACCGTCGAGCACGACTCGCCAGGAAGGGCAAGAATTCTCCAGCAAACTTGGCTAACTTGTTGAACTCTGCCGCGTACTGCCGCACCGTCATGTTCCCTTGCCTTAGCTGGATGAATTCATTTTCCTTCTCTTGTCGAACGGCTTCGGGGAGGTACTCGATCTCGAACGCCTCGCAGAAGGTGGCCCAAGAAATTGCCGCTGTCTCGTCGTCGCGTCTGATCGCTCGCTTTTGCACGGCCCACCAGTCGTGCGCGTTCGACCGGAGTAGAAGTTGAGCGCTTGCGACTTTCTTAGACTCTTCGACGCCCAGCAACTCGAACTTGTCTTCCAGTCCTCTAACCAGTCGATCGCCAAGGAGGGATCTTCTGTGCCGTTGAAGGAAGTACGGCAACTCTTTGTAAATTTTGACATGTCGAAGTTAGAACTTTTCGGTGCTGCATGTGTAGGCTCGGGTGCCTCCGGATCGAATTCACTTTGTCTGACCGCAGGCTCGGTTATGGCAAGGGTTGTCGCGGAGTTGTTGTTGTTGGCCACCACCGTCTGTACTATCTGCTGAAGAGTATCAAGCTGCTTCTGCTGCAACTTGAATTGTGCATCGAATCGGGCCTCGAACTGGGTCTGGCGTGCCTCTACCTCCCGTCGATGTGCCTCCGTCTCCCGTCGATGTTGCTCATTGTCACGATCCGCACTCGGATATACGGGTACGAATATGTGGGCCACGCCCAGCCTACGCCGCAGTATCGGCGGTAGAGCGCTGTCAAGCATACTATACTAACTATAACATCCAAGAATCCATAACTAGAAATGTACTCATGTCACATCACAAAAACTAAGGAAGATAAGACAAAAAATAATAACAATATCACTAGAACAACTATAATCTACAAGGATCATAAGACGGGAAAAATAAAGAATGAACAACAAAACTAACTAAGGATAACTACCAGGCAACTAACATAGAAGAATAGTGAGATCCACCTCAGCTAGCAACATTATGAAGTCCAATACTGAGGGCACAACTACTCCTAAAATTTTATCAACATATCCAGTCAGGATGGAACGAGCACAAATTTCAAATAACAGTTCTAATTATACGATATTGAAAATGTAGCAGTAAATAGAGAGAATATACAAGAAATCATGAAATGTACATGTGAGTATCATGGCAAGGTAAGCTGTAAATCTAGAGCTAGAACAAGGCAAGTAAAACTGATCATGGCATGTACAAGAATCAAGAATCATCTGTCTAAGTGTGTGAGTACTAGTTCAACATGTGGCCGGCTTGGGTCTCACAAGGTCTACTGATCAGCCAATCCTACGTGGGGTGTAGGATTGGTAGCATTCAAGGTCTACAAGAATAAATAAGGTGGATAATGACCACACATCTACACTAATACTCCCCGTCCCCGACCAGTATAGTGGATCCAACCATGACACATCATGACACTCGATTCTCCGAGAGGGTAGCTAGCCTTCGTAGGAATCGTGTCTATACAATGCACAAGAAACAAGAAAGACTTGCACAAGATATACCAAGGAGAGCGAGGAATAAAATCTCATGACGGAATCCAGGGAAATACTAATCCGTGTGAACAATGTGTCAAGAGAACAAGGGTATCTACACTAAATACAAGAAACATAAATGATATCATAAAACAAATATTATCAGAGAATGTACTCGCCTGAGATCTGGTGGAATATGTCAACTGGTCCAAGAACAGTGCCTCGAGGACCTATAGGTGGAAATACTGTATCAATATAAGGGTTTGGAAGTAAAATCAAGTCATACTAAGTCAAACTAGGTCAAGACAAGTCAAAGCAAAACAAACTAGGTCAATCTAAGTCAATGGTCGACTTACAGTTGACTTTTGGTCAACTGGTCAATTCTAGGTCAAACTTGACTAACGTTGACTAACAGTTGACTTTTTGGTTGACTGGTCAACTTCGATCAAGTTCTGGTCAATCTTAGGCTACAGTTGACTTTCGGTTGACTTTTGGTCAAAATAGTCAACTGTGGTCAACCAAGGTCAAAACTAGTCTAACCTAGGTCAAATGTTGACTCTACTTCGACGTTCAGTCAAAGTAGTCAACCAAGGTCAAATTGGGTCAAAGCTAGTCTCTACAAACATCTACAGGGTCAACACATTCAATTTCAGTGGTTGTAAAATTACTAGAATCGATGGATCTCAAAATACCACAGAGGAGAAGGATTATAATAATAGGATAAAAACCTACAAACGTTGTCGGATGATAAAATAAATATTACCAACGTGTCCAGAATGGTCAAATCAGCTAGGATAGCCTGTCCAAAAGTCCAATTTGGACACAGGGACAAAACGGTAATTTCGGGCCAAAATGATGTCCGCCGTTGGACATACTTTGCACCAAAAAATGTGTCAAAATAAAGGTGCACAAAATCTAACAAATTATATGTCCACGAATCCAGAATGACGAAGCGAACCCAACGGTATATCCAGAATTGGATTCCGTTGACCCGATCTCAAATTGGTCCGTTGACCGGGACATTAAAATTCGATTTACACGAAAAAGCGTGTCGGAGCCAATGTCCTCAAAACTCAGCAAATTATATGTCAACGAGTCCAGAATGACGATACGAACTCAACGGTATATCAGGAATTGGATTCCGATGAGCCGAACTCAAAATGACACGTTGACCCAGAAAGTGGGACCCGCTTTGCACCGAAATGCGTGCCAGGGTCCACGTTCTCCAAATCAAGCAAACTTTATATGAAAATATGCCAGAACGACGCCACGAGTCTACTGGTGGTGTCAGAAATTGAATTCGGAGTCCCGGATTCAAAAATGGAATTTTACAAGTGTAACACTAAGAATTCGAACGGCCAACTTTGGCGTCGAATTCGACCGACCTAACAAGCTCAAACTGAAATGAAATCTAAAGGGGACAGGAAGAGAGTTATACCAGCTGTGCACTGGAACTGGTAGCGCGCAAAACGGAGTTGCGACGACGAAGATACGAACTCGCGAAGTTGGCGTCGCAAAACTGTCCAAAAATAGTATAAATTAAAACGTCAACTTGGTGGCCGGTTTTGATGTATCAAACGACAAAATTAACGATTCAAACTTGACAGAGGTGAAGAGGAATATACCGAGATTGAGACAGAGTAAGGAGTTCGCCGATCCAACGGTCGGATTCTCCAGAAAATCGGTGCGAAGTTGCTGCGACGAAACACGAATTCTGAAATTCGTCCGCGCGCGCGTCGACGGGATTTCGACGTAAATGCACAAATAGCCTATTTGGCTCGTCGGGGAAGGTGGCGGTGGACTCGGGGTGGTCGTCGGGGGTGTGCCCGCGGCCAGGGGGGGTCCTCGCGGTGGTGGGCCGGCCACGGGGTGGCGCACGGCCTCGCGACAGCGCGCGCGCGTGCATGCCCGCGGCTGCTGCCGCTGGCGCAGCTGCTGCTGCGGCCGGCCGGCCAGGGCGGCGGTGGCACAGCACCGGGCACGGCGGGGGCGGCTGTGCGGTGGTGTTGGTAGAGGTGGTGGCGTGGATGTGGTGGTGGTGGGAGTGGTTTAATGGTGGTGATGGTGATGTCCTCTTGAAGAATCAAGAAGAAGAAGAAGTGAAAAAAAATGAATGAAATGGAAAATGAGAAGGAGTGTGTGTGTGTTTGAAATTTGGGGAGGGGATGTTGTTCCTGTACGTGGAGGGGGGTGATGGTGATGGGTTGTGTGTTTGTATAAGTGAAGAGAGAAAGAGAGAGATTATATGTATATATAATATATATGTATGTATATATATTATATAAAGAAAGAGAGAGAGAGAGATATTAAGATAGAAAGAGAGAGTTAGAGATGGGGGGGAGTGTGCTGGTCGGGTACAAGGGGGAGAAAGAAGGTGATGTGAGGGCATGAGATATTTGTGTGAGTGTGAGTGATGAGAGAGAGAGAGACATATATTATATATATTATATTATATATATATATATATATATATATATATATATATATATATATATATATATATATATATATGTGTGTGTGTGTGTGTGTGTGTGTGTGTGTGTGTGTGTGTGTGTGTGTGTGTGTATATATACAAAGAGAGAGAAATAGATATTTTTGAGTAGGGAAAAATGAGAAAATATCAGTGGGGTGTATGGGCTGTCAGCTGAAGGGGGAAGTTAGGAGAGAGAGAGTGAGGTGAGGATGAGAGAGAGAGATTATATATATATATATATATATATATATATATATATATATATATATATATATATATATATATATATATATATACACACACACACATGGAGAGAGAGAAATAGATATTTTTAAAATAGAAAAAAATAGGAAAATTATGTGGAGTATTTGGGCGTCACGAGAAAACAATATGGAGCTTGGGTTCGGGTTCGATCGAGCCGGGTCGGGCCAAAATCGGACAGGAGGCAATATTCGAATTAAAATGGGTGTTTATAATCATGGGCAAATAAGTAACATGCGGGGACTCAAATAAATGGGACACAAGTGTCAGACGGGTAGTAGGCTTCGTGTGGGCCATGTCCCTATTTGGGTTCGAATAGGTTGGGTCGATATCGGGTCCCGAAATTAAATTGAAATTTAAATCAGGTTTTACGGTAGATAATTAATTGGCCTAATTTGAACCGAAAGTTGTGCGAAGGAAATAGAACACAAAATGGAGTGTATGAGTGGGACACGAAGGTCATGGGTAAAGAGCGTCTCGAGTAGATCAGACATGACAAGTTGGTTTCGAGAGAATGACTAGTCTGGTGCTCCTAAATTAAAAGTCACGACAACGTTCATATGATGATCAAGGAAAAGAGTGGGAATTCAATTAATAATTAAAATGGTCTAATTTGACCCGAACTTGTGCGAAGCAAAAAGATCACAAGGGAACAAGTTCGAGTGGGACACGAAGTATCACTGTGAAGATAATCTCGTCTACTACAAACTCCAAGAAGGAAGTTTCCAGAGACTGGCATCCCTGATGCTCTAGAATTCCAAGTCACGGTAAAGAGCATTAAATTAAATAACAATCAAATAATAATATTTATTCAAAATAATTGATTTATAAAATAAAAAATAAGCCCTAAATTCAGGGGCTTACACTCATTCAGGCGTTGATTCTCCTGAGCTTGTTGTTGTTGCGCTTCCAGCATGTGCAACATCCGTTCCATTGCATCGTTAGAGGGTCCGGGCCTTGAGCTACTCGAGCCGCTCGAAGCACTTTCTTCTTTCAATGCCACGTTCACCGCCGTACCTTCTGGGATTTTGAAGGTAAAAATACATTAGTCACAAAACTTATTACAGACTCCCTCGTATGGAACGACTTATCTCATCGACACGAGACCAACAATTTGAGACTAAAAACTCGACACTAGAGGCCAAGGACGTAAAGTCGTGCTCTGATACCAATATGTCACGCCCCGATTCCATAGAATCGATAGTCGTCCCCCGGGCGTGATGCCGTGCAAGCCTAAGTTGCGCTCGCACAAGGCATAGTCATAAGGTTATCCGAAACACAACAACAAGAGAATGCGCAGAGTAAATTGAACACACATTATAGAGAAGAAAATTTAAGCTTTATTGATAATGAACATCATTTTACAGACTCGATACAAAGGCGCCGCGCGGGCTTTTTACAAACTGACTCCATTACAAGATGAATGTCGACGAGATAGCCATTCCATACATTTCATCCCTTGATTACAACCAGCATTACAAAACCACCTGGGATGACGGAAAGTCGCTCCATCTGTCTTCTTGGCCTTCGACAGCGGAGTCTTCAAAAGAGGTTGGATACAAACTTCGATCGCAAGGACGAAGCTTCAAAACACACGAGCGTAGCCTCCCTTCACGCGGCACACTCCTCCTGATTTATCGCACCTGTAGAGAGAGAGCGAGGATCGGTAAAATCAACATGTACTGGCAAGTGGCTAATTAGTTTCCAGGCTCTCATTTGGTTCAAGAGTTTAGATAAACATTTACACAACTTGCTTTTCGTGATCTTTCTAACCATCCTAGGTAATTTCATACGAAGTATTTAACAAAACATAACCCAAGTAAGTTACACCAGAATTTTTCCTCGTCAGAGTGCGCCGTGCAACATGAAACTTACCATCACCTTCCCTGTTAGTTGAATAACAATTTATATCAAGTGTTTGAGGGGGAGGTCACTGGCATCAACTAGCCATCCTGGAAATAGCCTGGTAATACGGGACCCTTGCAACGCAAGTAGCGAGCTCCGATGCAAGTCTCCGTCTTACCGGTTGCTTTATACCCAGCTCGGCTATAACCTGTTTCTTCCTAGACCGAGTCGGTCCCGTGGCCCCGGGTTGCCGCTCGAAGAAACCATCGCCCTTGTCGACAAGTTGTCCATGACCTTGATAGGTTAACAAGGTATATTTGGGGTACCGTTGGGGCTTGTTATGTAATCGATTCATTCAGTTATTTTGCAGGCCTAAAATAATTCTATCTCTTTTCTACACAATTCATCTTTTCTCTACTCAAACATAGGACTTGTGTTTTCCAAGCGAATCATTCCATTTTATTACCATTACCCAAGTTCTCATTTTTGAAATAAAGGGTCGAGATGAAGGAGGTCAGCCACTCACCTTGAGTTTTTGCTTGAGGCGAGGGACTTGTTGGCTGCACTAGACGTCGCCTACGCGATCATCTGAAATCGCACAAGCAACCGATTAGAACACTGTGTTATGCAAGAGTTCGATAGGAAATACGAGTTCGAAATGTAAACCATGAAAACCATCGAAAACATTCACGAAAACGCATTCAGAAAACCAAAGCCCAAAACCAACGCAAGCGGCGTGAAAAGCAGAGCAACGGGAGGTCTCTTCCGACTCAGCCGCAAAGTCAATCCTTGAGGCACTACCCGCTGAATATGGGACTTGGTTCCGAAGAAGCCATTCCATAACGTAGAATGGATCTTAATTCAACCGTTCCCGTTCGATCGATTCGATCGATCCCGACCTATCGGTCCCGACCGAGTCGATAGCGACAGTGTTCCTTTCTCGTGCACCCCGTGGACGGATAATGGGGCACGATGTAGGGACGGGGCACTACACAACCGGAAGTCAACTATAACCTAAAATTGACTAGAACTGGACCAGAGTTGACCAGTTGACCCAAAGTCAACTGTTAGTCAACGTTAGTCAAGTTTAACCTAGAGTTGACCTAGGGTTGACCAGAGTTGACCAGTTGACCAAAGTCAACTATAAGTCAACCATTGACTTAGATTGATCTAGTTGACTTGCTTTGACTTGCCTTAACCCAGTTTGACTTAGTATGACTTGATTTTACTTCTAAACCCTTATATTGATACAGTATTCCACCTATAGGTCCTCGAGGCACTGTTCTTGGACCAGTTGACATATTCCACCAGATCTCAGGCGAGTACATTCTCTAATAATATTTCTGTTTTATGATATCGTTTATGTTTCTTGTATTTAGTGTAGATACCCTTGTTCTCTTGACACATTGTTCACACGAATTGGTATTTCTCTGGATCCCGTCATGAGATATTATTCCTCGCTTTCCTTGGTATATCTTGTGCAAATCTTTCTTGTTCCTTGTGCATTATATAGACACGATTCCTGCGAAGGCTAGCTACCGCTCGGAGAATCGTGTGTCATGATGTGTCATGGTTGGATCTACTATACTGGTCGGGGACGAAGAGTATTAGTATAGATATGTGGTCAATACCCGCCTTGTATATCTTGTGAACCTTGTGAATGCCAATCGTACACCACACGTATGGTTGGCTAGATCATGACCTTGTACAGACCCAAGTCGGCCACATGTTGTAGCTAGTACTCACACACTTAGATAGATGATTCTTGATTCTTGTACATGCCATGATCAGTTTTACTTGTCTTGTTCTAGCTCTAGATTTACAGCTTACCTTGCCATGATACTCACATGTACATTTCATAATTTTTTGTATATTCTCTCTCTATTTACTGCTACATTTTCAATATCGTCTAATTAGAACTGTTATTTGAGATTTGTGCTCATTCCATCATGACTGGATATGTTGACAAAATTTTAGGAGTAGTTGTGCCCTCAGTATTGGACTTCATGATGTTGCTAGCTAAGGTGGATCTCACTATTCTTCTATGTGAGTTGCCTGGTAGTTATTCTTAGTTAGTCTTGTTGTTCCTTCTTTATTTTCCTGTCTTATGATCCTTGTAGATTCTAGTTGTTCTAGTGATATTATAATTATTTGTTGTCTTATCTTCCTTAGTTTTCGTGATGTGACATGAGTACATTTCATAGTTATGGATCTTAGATGTTGTAGTTAGTATAGTATACTTGACAGCATTCTACCGCCGATACCGCGACGTAGGCTGGGCGTGGCCCACGTATTCGTACCCGTATATCCGGGTGCGGGTCGTGACAATGTTGATTGTACTAGTTTCACGAGTTGTAAGCCTTGTGACATCGTTCATTGCAATATGATCCAGTGTTGTAGTCGGCTTGTTCTTTTGCCCTAAGAGATGTTGGAATTCCGCTACAAATTATCAATAAAGCGAATCATTTTTCATACACCTTGTGTCAATCAACTTTTCTTCTTCTTTTTTTTACTACGACTTTATTTCTGAGATATTTTGTCGGCTTTCTTTGTTCTTCTCTTGTACATGTATAATTTAGGTTTGTACGATATCACGTCCAGTAATGACTTTTTGTCATGCAGGATCGGGACGTGACACTCACTGTCAACCGACGCTACCACAACATGCAACAACTTTCAACTGCACCGTTATTCGATGGCAGTCTTGGAAATCCATTGGCCGACTAGTTCACGACGGAATCATGGAGTTGGGAAAGAAAATTGATTACTTTATTATGTTTGGGTGCCAAAGAAATTGAGAAGGAAAAGAAAGTGGTTTCCAATGGAAGGAAAATTAGGGGGGTTGATTTCATCCATCCAAGTAAGGAATCAATTTTTCAAAGTATTCACTTTATTTTCCAAATTCTTTGACATTTTCAAAACGTCGGAAAGGAAAATCAATAAGAATTATAATTTTTCAAAAGAAAGAAAATGTCAAGGAATTGATTTCATTTCCCTTCCATTCCGCGGACCAAACTAGGCCTAAGATCTGATATAGAAGATTGCCTGATTTGGACTATTTTATCCCTATTCACTCTTCACCTAGCCTGATCCATATCCCAATGCAGAATTCCACAGTGGGTTAAACCATCCGTGTTCCATTAATTATAATTAACGAAACATATGAAATATTGAGTTGACATTATTACTATGCTTTGTTCTTGAATTTCTATGCCAATAATCCAATATTTGGAAAGTTAACCAAAAGACTCTAGAATCTACAAACGTATATTTATCTACAAACTAGTGCATATGTGGAAAATGTTTTATAGATTAATATCTATGAGTGCATCCAAGAGCTTTAATTTATCGAATTTCTAATTCTGATTTCATTCTTACATATTTTATCAATATTAATTAGTTACTTCTATCTACTAAACCTAACCATAATCATTATACCATATTGGTCATCTACTTTTTGTTTCTAGCCACTCCCATCTTTTCTAGTTGCTTTCTTTTAGATCGGCTACTTCTTTTCATTACACAATAAGTGATAGTTCTACAAGAAGACTAGCCTTAATGTTAAATAAGAAGAACCCTTTTCTTATTTCTGTCCCTAAGTTGCACAGTTCATTTTGACCTTCTTTCAAACTAGTTACAAGCTAAGAGATCGAAACCGTATATTTCATTCACTCATTGTTTCATTCATTTCTGACTCATTCTTTATTTCTTTCAACCATTAGTTTGTTCACTTTGCTAGGCTTACCGATGGAGAGAAACTTCTTTTAGAGATGAGAAATTATACACAAGTGGGATGTGTTCTCTTGTTGCTAAAACAGTAGAAAATGATCCTCAAAATATATTATGAAGTGGAATGATATTAATTGATTTTGCTTGATAAAAAGTGTATGATGATAGGATGATGCTCTTATATAGCATATGAATTGACATAAGTTACATGGTTATTAAAGAGAGACGTTTAATAGAAAGTCAAGGAACGAGGAAATGAACATGACAGACAACTGAGGATGTTTCTCCTCCTCATCGAAGATTTGTAACTCTTCGAGTTTGTAACTCTAGTTTATATTTCCAACACTTACATGGTTTAGGGTTGAAGTACTATTAAAGAGTACGTAGTTAGATCAAACTTGTAAGCTTCTTGGTTAAAATCTCGAATAAAGGACAAACATGTTATAATTTACATGTTACAGAAAGTTAATTTACACAAAAATTATGATCTTAAGATACAGTTCAGCAAGAATATAGCAAGCAAAAATGATATTTTGTCCGCAGTTTGTAACCTGGTATGACCGTCGGCCGACGTGGTGGCCATCCATTGGCTCCCCTTGCTATCTCCAGGCTCCATCCGGACCGGGGGCCAACGGCCGGCCGCCACGTCGTTCGGCGGTCACGTCCACGGTTACAAAACGCAGCTCCGTATAGCAAGTGATCATACACTACCCCTCATCGATGGCCGCTAAATATGTTGTCCAGCCATTCGGGATCGTTCAGTGACTCCGCAGCGATATCCGTCAGCCTCGCGTTCGTCTCCTCGCTCCGACGGATGCTGTTGTGCTGTCGCAACAAATCTTCAACTTGGTGGACTTGCGGAATGTACACGTCGTTGTCCATGTCCGCTTGCTGCGCAACGTTCGGAGCCATCATCGTGAACTGGCCGACAAATTGCGTGGCGGGAGCTGGCTCGCTCCTATGCGTCAGCCCCCAGCTTCGGTTCACAGCCGAATGGTAGTAGTTGCTAAATAAGCCACCGATCTGCTGTTGCTCCTCGGCCGGCACCGGCAGGCTCGACACTCCGGTCATGTCCGCTGAGAACAGCTGGTTGAAACCTAACCCGTATCAGAGAGTTTCTGATACACAAAATCCGTCGCTAATAGTCACTAATACTCGACGACAGAGCGACGGATTAGCGACGGGATATCCGTCGCTTAGGCTCTGAAATTTTTTATATTTCCAGAACCTTAGCGACGGTTAATCTGTTGCTAATCCATCGACCTTCGTCGCTAACTGAAAATTCTCCAGTTAGCGACGGAATATTCCGTCGCTCAGCCATCGCCTTCCGTCGCTAGGTAGTCGCAAGTCCGTCGCTAACTGAAAAAATTTTAAATTTATTTTACATAAAATAGAGCATTCCCTGTTCGTACAATATCCGAAACATCGAAACATCACAATATGCATCACACCTCACACAAACCAACAAACCAATATCATCACACACCAATATACAAATATCTATCACAAATACATCACACAAAACAACATACATCAATGAGACCCGGAGCAACCCTCCGTTGAATTTCTAGAAAATAACAAGTCTATATAATAGCATCCAAAAATATCCAAGTCTAGAAAATAATCATGTCTAGAAAATAAAAAACGTCAAGAGTTGTAAAACCATCCAAGTCAAACCCAGAAATAAGTCTACCGGAAACAAATCCGGTCAAAAATCATATATATATATATATATATATATATATATATATATATATATATATATATATATATATTGTCCTCTACGTAGGCGCAGAGAGATCTCCCTCCTTAGCCACTGCGCATAAGTGGGATCCACGCCAGCAAGATCAATATCCAGAAGAGATGGATGACTGGAACTCCCGGTGCAACTGCCCTCTGGTGCCACCTCCTCCTTCACAGCTATCTCTGCTTTAGGAATCACTTCCTCCTTAATAGTAGGAGAAAGTTCTTCCTTGACCTTTATCTCTGCAGTAGGTACCACTACCTTCTCCAGGAGGAAATACTACCTCCTCAGTAGCAGGTGGTACCACTACCTCCTCAGCACAATCAACGAAGTAATAGTTCTATAAGAAGTGATAGTTCTTCCTTGCTTTCTTTTAGATCGGCTACTTCTTTTCATTATACAATAAGTGATAGTTCTATAAGAAGACTAGCCTTAATGTTAAATAAGAAGAACCCTTTTCTTATTTCTGTCCCTAAGTTGCACAGTTCATTTTGACCTTCTTTCAAACTACTTACAAGCTAAGAGGTCGAAACCGTATATTTCATTCACTCATTGTTTCATTCATTTCTGAGTCATTCTTTATTTCTTTCAACCATTAGTTTGTTCACTAATTTGCTAGGCTTGCTGATGGAGAGAAACTTCTTTTAGAGATGAGAAAGCACATGTGAGATGTGTTCTCTTGTTGCAAAACACTAGAAAATGATCCTCAAAATATATTATGTAGTGGAATGATATTCATTGAATTTGCTTGATAAAAAAATGTACATGATGATGCTGTTATATAGCATATGAATTGGCATAAGTTACATGGTTACTAAATAGATAAGTTTAATAGAAAGTTAGGAATGAGGAAATCGATTTGAAACTTATATATATATATATATATATATATATATATATATATATATATATATATATATGACCATGACATATAACCAAGGATGTTCCTAGTTGAAGACTTGTAACCCTAGCTTATATAACCAACACTAATTACATGGTTTAGGGTTCACGGAAGCCCTGACATTACATCAAAATTGAAAAAATTGCTCAATTCCTAAACAAATGATCAGTAATAGTGTTGAAGTCCTATTAAAGAGTACGTACTTAGATCAAACTTGTAAGCTTCTTGTTTAAAATCTCGAATAAAGGACAAACATGTTATAATTTACATGTTACAGAAAGTTAATTTACACAAAAATTATGATCATAAGATACAGTTTAGTAAGAATATAGCAAGCGAAAATGATATTTTGCCCGCGGGGTGTAACTGCGGGTGTGACCGTTCCGGCCGACTCCATCCGGACCAGGGACCAATGGTTGGCCGCCACGTCGGCCGGCAGTCACGCTCGCGGTTACAACCGCGGGCAACGTAGCAGCTCCGTGATCATACACTACCCCTCATCGATGGCCGCTAAAAATGTTGTCCAGCCATTCAGGATCGTTCAGCGACTCCGCAGCGATATCCGTCAGCCTCGCGTTCGTCTCCTCGCTCCGACGGATGCTGTTGTGCTGCCGCAACAAATCTTCGACTTGGTGGACCTGCGGGATGTACACGTCGCTGTCGATGTCCGCTTGCTGCGCAACGTTCGGAGCCATCATCGTGAACTGGCCGGCAAATTGCGTGGCGGGAGCTGGCTCGCTCCTATGCGTCAGCCCCCAGCTCCGGTTCACAGCCGAATGGTAGTAGTTGCTAAACAACCCACCGATCTGCTGTTGCTCCTCGGCCGGCACCGGCAGGCTCGACACTCCGGTCATGTCCGCTGAGAACAGCTGGTTGAAACCTAACCCGAGTCCAGCAGCGGACCGATGATACCAGTGGCGGTCGACCGGCGGCGCCGCGGTCGTCGTCGGCAGCTCGTGTGGCTGAACGTGACATCTTCGCTTGCGGCTGATCATACTGGTGCCTGCCTCCAGTGCAGAGGGATCCGCAGTCCCCTCCTTGCCATAGGTCCCCACGTTGAGCTCGACAGCAATGTCGTCCCACGAGTCCGGCGCGGGCTCGCCGGGGTGGAGTTCCTTGTAGGCCCGCTCCTCGCGGTCGAGGACCGCGGAGAGCAGCCTGCACTCCTTGGCGGAGAGCCTCTCCTGCAGCTTCGTCGAGTGGTTGACGACGCGACGGATCCTGTTGACGTCCTTCGACAGGTGCTTGATGACGCCGATGATGACCCCCACCTTCCAGGCCTTCTTCAGGTCGTGCGGCTTCTTGTACGGCGGCCTCCCCAGGTCCGCCGGGAGCCCCGCCTCCGGCCACCACTCCTCCTCCGTCGTCGGCCACCAGCCCGGCGGGACCCCCTTCTCCAGGGGGAAGGACCTCTGCGGGGGGGAGCAGTGCGGCATGAGCGCGGACAGGAGGGAGCCCAGCGTCGAGTCCTGGAGCTCGTTGAGCATGTCCGGGATCGACGCGCCGGCGTCGTCCTGCCGTTGGTTCGGTAACGATGACGAGGCGGAGGTTTCGGAGGCGTACTTGGCGACGGCGGCCGGGCCGTTGCGGTGGAAGCGGACGTGCTCCTGCCACCAGTCCTTGAGGTTGTCGGAGGCCACGCTGACCGGGTTGCCGTCGTCGGGGATGATGCCGTAGACGAACCCCTGGGCCTTGCATTCCTCCACGGCCTTCACCATGTACTCTTGGATGACCTCTTGCGTCATCAAGAGCTTCCTCCTCGTTTGGGAAGGACCACCACCACCGCCACCTTGACGACGATGTTTAGCTACTCTAGCTTGACTCGAAACATGGTGCATTGCCCTCAAGAGCTTAAGCCTCCTTAAATCCCTCCTCATCCGACCAAGTATCGCTTCCTCGTCCATCTCGGTCGCGATGGATTCTCGGTCGTCTTCGTCGACCTCGTCGTCTTCGCGATCGCCAAGGATGGCAACAAGAAGATCTTCGAGTAGTAGAAATGGGTCATGAATTCTTTCTCTGGAGGCACCCAACCCGAGGGAAATCGTCGGTGTCGAAGCCGAGGGCGTGCCATGGACTGGCTGGTTGTAGCTTGCGTAGTGATGGGCTATGTCTCTCATGTTCATGGGACTGCGCTCGTCCATTTGTGAAGGCTAAGCTGTTCAAGAAGCAGAGATAAAGATTCAAATTTTAGATGAATTTTTTAAAGTTTCAATTGTAACCAAGTGTTTCAATAGTACATGTAAATGTTGTAATGCTTGACAATCAATTAATGTAAATGTATATATATGTTGAATCTGATTATACATTTAACTTATCCATACTAATATAGATAGTAATATAAATAGGCTCTCTACTGAAGAAATTTTAACCATTTAATTAGTTTCTCTACATATTAGTCTTCAATAGAAAAGTTACTTTTTATATACATATTAGTCTTCAATAGAAAAGTTACTTCAATAGAAAAGTTACTTTTTATATTTTACATTATATATATATATATATATATATATATATATATATATATATATATATATAACAAACCTAAAATATATCTTACAAAATTCATATAGTACCTGAAAGTTACTACTTCTCTAGTACTTCTTCAATGTTTGATGTGTAAGATTTATGCAATTATACTAAACAATTTCGAATGCTTAGAACTCTTAAGTTACTTGCCTACCAATGAATTTAAAACAATCAACTTATTCATATGATCCAGCCAAATATACTAAAATCTTGAACAATTGAACTATTCGCTTAACATTCCTCTAATTAAATAAGCATTACTCATACTTGAATCTTAATTATCACCATCCACGCCAAACAAGCTTGTAACAAAAATAAGGGTCTATAGCACTTAAAATCAGTACATTGTGGTTGCTGAACATATTAAATCATGCACAAATCTAATAGGTAAAGTTTTCATAATTACTTAGTTTTTTTGTGGAAAAGAAAGGACGTAGATGCACCATCTTTACAAAAAATATTTGGTCTCTTTAATATTTAACTATGAGTCTATGACAAGGTTTGAACATATGTACAGTCAAGACCAAACTAAACGTAATATAAATGAATATAGTAAAACCTATACAAATCAGTTCAACTATGACAAGACAGTAAAAAAAGATTTATGACTGGATGATATGATTTCTTCCCATTCTTTATAACTATATTTTTTTTCGCTTATTGAAAAAAAAAAATGAAATATGAACTAATTGATACAAGCATGAAGATGCAAAATTATAAAACATTGAAAACAAAAAGAAAGTAATATTAAACTTGTTCACTAGCATATGTGATCACATGACAGGAACAAATAAAGAGAAAAGGCAAAGTATTCAACTTCTTAACCAGTCTTTTTTTCCCTTTCTTGATGAGGAACTCTTAACCTGTCTTAATGTTGCAAACACAAAACTTGATCTGATTTATCTCAATATATATTTTTTTATTTAATTTCTACTACTTTCTGGTTGTGATGTTTGGATTTTGTTAATTTAAACTATTTTCAAACAATAGTTACTAGAACATAAAAAAAAGTAAAAAAATATTTTTAACAAAAATGGTAGACTCTTTGTCAAAGCAACATCTCATGAAAACAAGTTCTTGATCTTTATTGGAGCATATAAGAACTATATTATCTTAAATGCAATAATGTGATACCATTCGATAAACCATAAAAGATTATGATTAGAAGATAGATTTTCTTCTCCATGATAGCTCTTTATGCAATCAAAAACCATTCAAGAGAAAAAGGTTTAAAAAATGAATAACAAACACGCAATACCCAATGAATATAATGAAATATTTCTCAAGATATAATCTAGAATTCACAAGAATTGATCTAATTAAATATAAATAATGTTTTATTTTCCTCAATTTCTGGTTTTATTTGGATTACTTTCTAACTTTTGTGCCATTTTGACTTTCTTAACATTGATTTATTCTCTTATTAAAGAAAAACACATAATTAAGCCACACTGCAGCACACATTATCTTTCTGATTTATTATTTTGATAACTAGATGTAGCGTTAACAGACCAAAATTTAAAATCGTTTGTAATATTTGAATTGCCAAAAGATCATACAGTGAATTGATAACATGGTCATTTCTAAGAAGAAAAAAGAAACTATTTACGATCACATCAATACAAGAGGAGAACATAAGTTTATTCTTATTGATATAATCACAAGGGAACATTTCAGAAACAAAAGAGCATAATGTAAGTTCAAACTTATTTCTAAAATAGCAAGGTCCATGAGGAATAGAATAGTTCAACAAATTAGTTACTAGAGCATAACAAAAATCGACTCTATTTTAGAATCATATATCTTGTGCAAATCAATTGGTAGACTCTATGTTAGAATCATATATCTCATGATAACAAATTAAACAAGGTGTAACTTGGTCTCTACTGGATTATATATATAATATTAAAGACTACGAGTATATAAAAAGGATAAGTAAAAAAAAAAGACCATCTAATATATCCTTCAAATACTAACCTAGAAAAGAGCTATTTCAGATGGAAATATTAATTCCAAAGATGAGATACACTCAAATCATACTGAAAGTAATGAAGCAAAGACATATTATAAAAGAGGTATCATATTTATATTCAATATTGTATTTAGAACATTTAAGCTTGAGGACAATAATGTGTTTCAAATATATGGGAGACATCAAAACCCTTGAATAAAACATAATTAAGAAGAAAAATTGTAATTGATGTATTCACAATCATGAAAAAAATTCTGAAATGAAAATTGGAAGGTGATGGAATCATGTGGGAAAACTGAGGTCCGATTGGAAGATAACTCTTCTTCTTAATTAATTCAGACAGCTCTTTACCCTTTCAAATACCATTCAATAACCAAAAGCAATAGTTAAACATGCAAAAACAAACATTGAATAACACGATATTTGTACACATCGAATAAAATGAGCATGAATTAAAACCTAGCAAGAGAATGAGGCAAAGAGTGTATTTTTTTTTTTTTTTTTTTTTTTTTTTTTTTTTTTTTTTTTTTTTTTACTAAAGCTTATATGTCGAAGCGAAAATAAGATGCCATACGTTATTAAATAACAAAGAATAAATAAATTGGAAAAGATAAAAATGTCTGGGAAATTGTTGGATGGTAGCTTACCCTTCCCAATCAACTCTTTCCCAGTCAAAAACCATTCAAGAATAAATATTAAAAAAATAATAAAAAACAAGCAACACGAATAAATTGAAATACTTCTCTAAAAAATATAAAAATTAGGAAAAAGAATAAAACTGTAATTAGGAAGAGAATGAGGCAAATAGTATAATACACTACCCCGCTTGTGCTCTCGTATATGAAACTTATACGAGAAAGAGAAAAGAAGCATACATACATTTAGTTACTGAACAAAAAAAGGATGAATATATGCTTGAGCTAGAGAGAAGAGAGAACCTTGAAAGTATGAATTGTATATGATGAGAGAGTGTGGGAATTTTTTGTAATATTCTCAATTGGATTCAATTGGATGCATGTGAGAGTGAAATGTTGAGATGGAGGGAGGGGGGTTTAAAAGAAGGTCCAAATGTCCAAATCAGACAAGAACTCATTGCACCCCCCACGCATTCCATGCATCTTAAGGGTTTTTACAGGAAGTTACATATCTACCATTTCCTTCATGCTTCTGTCTATTTATTCACTTGGATAATAAATATTATACCATTTTTTTTAATTTTTTTTGTTAAGAACTTTTATCACTTGTCAGTTGCTAGATTGACCAACTATGATTAGTTCATTATACACACAAGGCCTAGGTCGAAGAATATCTTGGCTAATTACCATGTACTAGCTTGTACGTAATTTGCATGCATTTTAATTAGAATATCTTAAGGTCAGTTGTTATTTTTGTTGTCTTTTTCAAGTGATTATTCATGTGTATAGTTTTTTTACAATGCCAAGAAATTTAAAGTACAATTTTTGTTTTTTTTTAAATTTTCTATTGAGAATAATAATATTTGGAAAATGGTAAGGATATAAATTTTTTTACTATTGGAACATGAAAAGTTGTATAGAAAAAGGAAACTTGCATGCAAACTTTATTGCTTTAAACCCTTAAACATAAATGACATGCAAGTTGACATAATAACATAATGTTTATAAAATACTCGAGGGGTATTTTAGGAATTTAAAAGTTTCACCACCAAATTTTCATATTATATAGTGGAATAGATGTGGGCTTTGTTGTTGTACTTTGATGTCTTGTATTTGTAGTCGCAATAATTAAGATTTTGCCAACAATTATTTACTCGGAGAAGAAGTGACATTCTTTTAGTTTTCAAAACTGTTAAAATGTAATATGGGTGACATATTTGAGATTTATTCCAATATTCATTTTATACAAGGTGGCCATATTTACTTTTATTTTTGCAAGGGCAGTTGAGTACAAATGTGGGGAAAAAAATAAAAGGTGGTTTTTGTACTTAAACCGTGTCCAACAATCATTTCACTACATCACTAGATTTCAAAAATGATTCCCTAAACAAAATTTAGGCGGGCAAATATAATGGTTCATTGTAATATATTTTTGATTAGGACAGTAAAATATAGGAAGGTGATTAATACATCATTTGTAGAAAGCTTTTAGAAGGTATCCTACCAAATCTGACTTCCATTTCAAACATAGCCATCGAATGGGATCTCAACAGTCTCTATAAAAACAACCCTAGAGAGGGTGAATAGTATTTTATGAGAATTTGACATAATTAATAAGACTACGAATAATTAAAGTAAGGTTGATGCTACGTGAATCGGGGGATTAGCCCATGGTTTTGGCCCGCCCGGCACATGGTGCTATCACATTGACAGATCAACTGGTGGCGGACCCGAGCAAATAGGGGAGGCCAATGGAATTGCGCCATGTGACGGGGGGGGCCAAAATCGCTGGCCAATCCCGCGTTTCACATATCATTTTCCTTAAAGTAGATGCAAAAGGATCGACCGAGGTCGTAAACACTCGATGTATTCTGGCATTCTATATATGAGAAACTCTAGTTCCAGAACTCTTTTCGATTTTAATCCACTATTTTAGAAATAGTACAATGCAATTAAGCTACGTCTACAGTACACCAGCTTTGATCACGAGAGATCACCGACCTCTAGCACAAGCTTTAATACGAATGCTTGTTGATTTCAGCCTCTATTACAGGATAAGGTTGATCTTCTTGCAAAGGGTGAAGATCTATTTTACAACTCTCTATCATAAGAGAGTGGAAGCAATTGAAGGCACTAGGTGTGAATGGGGTTGAGATTTTGTCGACTATATCTATAATTCACCAACAAATCTACCAAAATTTGATCGTTTATCTTCATGCCAATATATCGGTTGGGTTGCAGATTACTAGTGGACCAAAATTAGGATCACCAGTATGTTGTATACTGTCAATATACTGTGTGGACGAAATTTGAGTTTAAAACCCCCACTAGATTGAAACAAGGGTATTGTTATTACACTAGTGTAGAAAAAAAAATCAGTAGCATGGTTAGGGATAAAAGCTTTTTGGTTTTGTGAAATAGATGAGAACGATTGGTTTTGGTTAAAAACCTAACTCCAAATCTTCATATGTTTAGGTATTAGCTTCTAATTATTTTTACCCACTAATGTTACACCAAGAAGAGGAAAGGAGGAGCTCATAATGTCGTCTCCGGCATCGGCGTATAAGGCATGCGCCCTCCCCCCCCCAAAAAAAAAACCTCCGTCGCTTTCTCTGTACCATTCTTCTTCTTCTTCTTCTTGGGTAAAGTGCATTTAAACCCTCCCTAGAGTTGCCTCGTTTCCAAAATAAGACATTTTAGAAAACTTAAACAGTTTGCACCTCCAAAAAAATCTGTTTTGTTTAGAATGGCCCTTATCCGTTAAATGGCCGTTAAAATGGCCGATAAGACTAAAAGAAAATAAAAAAAAATTAGAAACTACCTAAACTACCCCCCCCCCCCCCCCCCACCCTTCCCTACCAGCCCCTACCCCCCCCCCCCCCCCCCTTTCCCCCACTCCGCCGGCGACCCGACCCCCCACACCCTCCCCCGCCCCTCCTCCCTCCACCGGTCATCCCCGACCACCCCCCTTCTCCCTCCGCCGGCGACCCGCCCCCCTCCCCCCCCCCTCCTCCTTCCGTCGACGACCCGCCCACCGACCCCCTCCCCCCCCCCCTCCTCCCTCCGCCGGTGACCCGCCCCCTCCCTCCGCCGGCGACCCGCCCCCCTCCCCCCTCCCCCCCTCCTCCTCCGCCGGTCATCCCCGACCCCCCCCCCCCCCTCCTCCCTCCGCCGACGACCCGCCGCCCGAACCCCTTCCCCCCTCTGCCGGCCATCGCCGACCCCCCCCCCCCGATCCGTCCCCACCACCGGAGAGAGAGGGGGGGAGAGGGGAAGGGCAAAATCGTCTTTTAAGACAATTTTTACGGATTTTAACAGCGGGGGGGGGTGATTTGAGCATTTTCGTAACGAACTGTCTTTTTTCGGATCAGCGAGTCTTTATTTGCATTTTCGTAACATCTAAGGAGGGTTTAAATGCACTTTACCCTCTTCTTCTTCAATCTCTTCTTTTGATTTATTTTAATATTGCATGATTTGTAATGCTCTCCTCCGATCGAAGGTGTTGTGTTGGTTGATTGGTTGACTTGAATAGACTGACAAATTCGAATTGTGCGAGAAATCATGGGATTTAAATGATGACGTATACTTGTTTAATTAGGTCAGATTGGATGGTTTATTAAGTAATACTCACCTGTATGATTATACCAATTAAGAAGATCGTGCATCACAGTAAATTATATCTTTGAGAAATCATTCGGTATCTGCATAATATGACAAAAAGTTAACTCACCAAATAGTGAGTGGTGTTGATCCTTCTTTCATTCATCTTCAGACGCCCTAATAAAAGAACTCTTTTTTTTCCGTTATAGTGTATTGATAGTTGCCTTAATAAAAGATAAAGGTAAAAGAAATCACCAATATTATTGTCATTAGTTAAATGTCGGATTCGTAAACTATTGTACACTTATGCACGAGGATTAATCACATTAAGCCCTCGAATGAGTGTTGTCAATGATGATGTATTCGAACCTTTCACGAGAAAGTGTTATGAAAATTGTTTGGTACCATTGAATCATGAGTAGTGATTTGGGACCGATGGGTCACCAATTGTGATAACCCCGAACTGGGGATATTACTTATGAGCGGTGGTTGGAGAATGTGAAGTACAAACGAAAATTTTATTGCATTTGTTTTGAATTTCATTACCATGCATTATATGTTTTATAGATAGAGCATAAGCAATATTGCATGGTCATAGATTTGTATTCGTTTCTTCGAACGGAGTCCGGCACTGAAACAATATCGACCTAGGAGGAAGCTATTCGGATGTGCTAACAGGCACAAGGTATCATGAGACCTTCATTAATTGATGCTAACTACCTGCTCTGAAAGGACGCGTTACAATACTCTGTAAAAGTGATATTTCATGGTGCTGAAATCATCAGTGATTATCATATAGTTAGACTGCATACTAATTAATAAAACTATTATGGAGGCCTAAACAATCTGATGCATGGACGAACTTGTGATACTTATATTGTGATTTCTAATCCTTTTTTTGCAAGAATGGACAAGTCAATTGTAGGTAAGACTACACTGTAAAAGTGACAAGTTTCATGCTATATTCTATATACTTGATTATGAACTTTTAATATACCAAAATCAAATGTGTTGACCCCCTCCTTCACAGCTGCAGGAAGTCGTTTCGAATGTTCTGAGACGTTTAGAGCTTGTTTGGCGACTTGAAACGAAACTTTTTTTTTGGAAGATGCCATCTTTTCTATAAAAGACATAATGTATGAAACGTTTTAGAACACCCCGGAGTATAACGAGCGTCACCCGTGTATCCGAGAAGTTCGGAAAGTCAATAATGTAAGGGTGGTCAATTCGAGCCCGTATCCTAGTATGTGTAGAGCTATATCAGAGTTGGAAGTACACTAGCAGTAAGTCACTAGTTTAATGCCGGTATGCCGCCAACTCAAGTTTGGGTTCTAGAATATTAATCTTGTATACATGCCGTAGGGGCTGAAGGCCCAAATTCGATTTTTAATCAACATCGTTAGATAGCGTGATCAACAATCCATGTTATTTTGGTATTGATGTGACTTAAGTAAGTTTCCTAACCCTAATCCTCAATACATAATTTGAAAGGAAAGAGTTTTCTCAAATGGTACAACTTTCAAAAAAGAGAGAAGGATTCGGAGTTCTAGGGTTGATTTGGAGAAATTGATTGCTTCGAGTAGTTATGCGTTCGATACTCCGTATTTCCTTAACTAAACTTATTCTTTCGGCTTTCTCCTTTCTTCATTGTTCTCTCGTCCCCGGTAACTTTGTTTTCTAGTTGTAATCTATTTTCATTATTGATTTGAAGTGTTGCGGTGGTCTGTGTGGATTGATGGAGAAGTTTGTAAAGGAGTAGGCGTATTTACTTTATTTCTTAGTGGATGTTTGTTGAGATTGGACTCCGATCGTTCTGTAGTTTTTTTTTTTTTCCATCAAGGTTTTCAAAGTAAATAACGTTGTGTTTGCATTGTGTTTTTATTGTGAATTTTGGAATCATATCTGGGTTATGTCTTCTCTTCCATTATCTACATGTTTCTTACTGTTTGGAAACCATAATCCCCTCCCCCCCCCCCCCCCCCCCCCCCCCCCCCCCCCCCCCCCAACCACACACACCCACCACCACAAATTTTGTGTCCGTTCTCAACATATAGCAAGCGAAACACCTCTCATTGATAGCCACTGTCAGCCTTGCGTTTGTCTCTTCGTTTTGATGGATGTTAGTCTGCTGCTGCAGCAAAACCTCGACTTGCAGAATGTACACGACGCGTCGTGCAAAGATCCCGGCTGTGCAATGTTTGGAGCCATCATGAGTTGGTCCGTAATTTGAGTGACACCATTGCACGGAGCTAGCTCACTTATATGTGTCAATCCCCAACTCTGGTTCACAGCAGAATAGTAATTGATTGTTAAATAAAGGACGATGCTATGTTGTCCGCGGATTTGGACCGCAGTCCTGGCCTGCGGTGTCATCGTGTAATTGGATGGAGGGGACGGGTGGGGCCTGAAAAGAGGAGGGGGGCTGTGGGATGGTGACACGCGGCGTGCGGGCACGCGCACGGTCACGCTCCGCAGGCCACATATCATTTCTGTTAAATAAACCACCTATCTGCTGCCGCTCCTCGATCGGCACTTGTAGACCGGACAGTAATCTACTACTCTCCATCAATCCCTTTAAACTTATACCTTGATCTTGTATTCTGTACATGAGACTTTCTGTACTTGTAATTTTTTTTTGACAGAGTTCCAGTTATGATCTTAATTCCTAGGACTGGAGTTCACTTGGGCGATGATGAGCCTGGTCTGTGCGATGCGGGGCATCCACAACGTCGTAGGACTGACGAAAAAGGGCCACGATCTGAGCTGGCGTGGGACAGAATGGGACGCCCGCGCATGAAAACTCAATGGCTAGGGCGCCGCGCGGACGGTCGAGGACCGGCATCATTCTACCACAGGTATAAACGACGACCGACCATGCGGTCCGTCGTGCGGTGCCGTACGGACGTCGAGAAGACGTCGTAAGGACGTCGTGCGCATAGAGCGGGTGGCTGAACGGCATCGCCTGTCATAGGCGTCGTGAAAACGTCGGCTGTCCCGTGAGGCTCTGGAGCGCGCGGAGTGCGAGGCGTACATGTGGGGCGATGATGAAAAAGCCAGTGCGGACAAGATCCGCACGAAGAGTCCGAAACGACATGACGACCGTATATCGTCTACGGAAAGACACACGATTTAACTGAGCCCGCACGTGCTGGAAAGAAGAAAAAAAAAAGTTCACTTATATATATAGCATGTGGGGGGTGACAAGTAGACACCCTCCATAGGGTGGCACCTCACCTCCCTCATCCTCTATAGAGAGAGAATAAGGGAGGTAGGGTGCCACCTCACGGGGGATGTCTACTTGTCACCCCCCCATGCTATCATCATGCACATGGGTGCATGATGATAGCATGTGGGGGATGACAAGTAGACACCCTCCATAGGGTGGCACCTCACCTCCCTCATCCTATATATATATATATATATATATATATATATATATATATATATATATATATATATATATATATATATATATATATATATATATCGAAAATGTTTTGTTGTCCGCGGGTTTGGACCGCAGTCCTGGCCCGCGGACCACGTGTCGCCATCCTCCCGCCATCTTCCGGACCCACCCACCCTCCTCTCCAATTAGAAGGCGACACGTGGCCCGCGAGGCAGGACTGCGGTCCAAGCCCGCAGGCAACGTAGCAATGCCCATATATATATATATATGAACCACTTCTAACAATATGAAAACAACTATCATATTATCATGTGTCAAGTACATGCTTATCTACTCAAAGCACTAACATATGAATTCAAATTTTACTGAATTGAAGTATGCCCAACGATCGAGAACTAGACACATGCAATTGATTGTATCAATTTATGGAATTTTCTCTTAATACAGTCAAGAAAGCCAGTTAGCAGAGACAAGAGATGTGACAAGAATAACAACAACAAAAAATTGCACGAGAAGTCTAACGTATATACAAACCTGGGTGTAGCCCTGGGATTGAACCCTAGTCCTTAAAAGGATTTCTGGCTCTTTTGGTGAAGCGACTCCAAGATCACTATGCATCATTGTTACAATAGGATGCATGATCAAAAGTCATGTAACAATCCATGGTGATGATCATTCTTAGATCATTTGTCCATCGATTGGATTGTTTTGTCTCCAGCGCCTCACTCTTTTATGGCTTATATAGATATAACATTAGCACAATGATTTATTTAGTTCAATGTAGGGGATCATCCTCCAATAATGATGTAATTTCTCGTGTTGTCATGCAAAATGTGAAGATATATAGATGCGCGAACCAACTAAATTGTACTTTGTTCACAATTTCTTGGTTTATGATTTTTCTTTCGACAAATATACGTTACAGCAAAAAGAGATTTGTTATATATATGCAACTTGGAATATTGCAGTTAAGAGTACTAACCAAGCGCATCAATTAGATATACGTTTTCGCATCTAATGTTCATATATATTCATGTTTGCAATCCCATAGCTTACTGTGACATGATATAAATTATTTCTACATTGAGTCATGTGTGCATTTAAGAGAACTGATTAAGCATGTCAGCTGTCTATTAGCACTTTCTTAAACAACATTCACTATACATGATAATATATGGAGAGAGTTATTTGAGATGTTATATAAATGTGCAATTTGGGCCACTATGTGAATCTTGAGAAAGTGAAAATCATAGTAGGTAGAAGGAAATTCTAGCTTAAGGATACCTAAGAGGTAAAATGGATCATATGAACATCAAAACTGAATGAGAACATGAACCAACCAAGAACCAACCAAGAGAACGCGCAAGAGCTCAATCAATTTTAGGATAGAGATTGCCTCTCTCCATGAACCCCTTAAAATTTGAATTTGGATGGCATGCAGCCAAATATCTAAGTAGGTTGGGCCGTATCTTGCAAGATACAATCGAGCATATATAGTGTCGCCTGATGCAGCCCATATATATAAATAAGGTAGGGTGCATCATGCAACACCCCTATTGACATGCGCTAGGCATTACGAGATATTGGATACAGTGAATCTGAAATCTAAAATTTCTATGAATTATGTCTATAAAGTGCATATCGTACGCAGTGGACTTGGAATTATGTAGACAAGAACTCTTCTTCATTTCTTGTGTCAATTTCATTTTTTGTTGATGATGACTGTTTGTTGATGATGACAACTGGTGTTACATTCACCAAGGTATACTTTCTCATTTGATAGAAGTATAGTCACAAAAGGAAAATTGTATTGTGAGAGAAGCATACCCATTAGAGATGATTCTTTAAAAACCCAAAACACAGCCAACTACAGTTGAAAACAAAGATAGACCATTTCTATTCAACATTTCTGTTCTTTTATTTTATTTTTTTATCTAGTTTTCATGTCAGTATCTCAATTTATGGATTTTGAGAATGATAGAATTTCAGTTCCAATTCTTGTTGGTGCAGAACTAGGTACATTGAATTCCAGTGTCTACTTTTAATCTGTTCCTATATTAATTTTTTTTTTTTTTTTTACATTTTATCGATATTAATTACTTTTTTCTACTGAACCAATTCATAATCATGAATTCTACCATATTTGTTGTTTTTCACTAATCCAATATTTCTAGCTGCTTTCTTTTAGATCAGCTATTTCTTTCATTTTACTATCGTGATATCTCCACTGGTATAAGAGCGCTTCAAAACAGCTCAAGATTGAGCCGTCTAAGCCGTGTATATTTCATCAACCATTTTGTTTTAAAATAATAAAAAAAGAATGTCCTTTAACCGTAGTTATTTTTCCATGTAGTTTAAAATAAACTTAAAACCTAAAATTCTCCTAACTGCATGAATATGTATAAATACTAAAATATTTAGAATTTAAATTATATCTAAAAATAACTACATGATATTATCTAACTAAACACATATCCAAAAGTTTAAAAATATATTTATAATAAATCGTAACTAAATTATATTCAAATTATATTTAAAATACTCTAACATAATTTATATTTTTATTCTCAATCATATTGTAGATTTTTTTTTAACGTGCAACGCACGTGAAAGTAACTAGTATTTATAAGAAGAGCCTTTGTTAAATTATAAGAACAAGCCTTTCCTAAGTAATTCTCAATTAGGCAATTCATTTGATCCTTGTTCTAACTAGTCACAAGGAAAGAGATTTCACTCATTCTTTCATTCATTTCCAAATCGTTCACTCTCTTTTTTTCAACCTTTAGTTTGTTCGCTTTGCTAGGCTTACATGGTTTATGGAAACCCTAATGTATCTTCATTATATTCTTGAAGAAGTTAATAGTAACATTGCATTAATATTACATTCTAAAATTTCAAAATAGGAAATAGCAGTCAGATCAAGATTGCGAACTTGTTCTTTGGCATATTGAAGAAAGGCTGGATAACTATTTTACAATGTACATGTTACACAAGGACAATATGTATAGATTTACAATTTAAGGATACAGTAGTCCTGTTGGAATATGGCAGGTAGCTAGTACACTTCTCATCGATGACTGCCAAGGATGCTGTCCAACCCCTTGTTAACAATTCGGCAAACCGGAAAAATTCGGGACGACAAAAGTACGAGTATAAATCGGCTCAATGCAAATAAAACACGTTCAAAAATTCGGTCAAATATTAAAAAATAGAAATATTGATGTTAGAAACTTCACATTCTTAAATATGTTGTCAAATTTGGTTAATTAAACAGATTCCCACCATTTTTTTGTG
Source organism: Iris pallida (assembly GCA_029216955.1). Lineage (NCBI taxonomy): Eukaryota > Viridiplantae > Streptophyta > Magnoliopsida > Asparagales > Iridaceae > Iris > Iris pallida. Next base: position 2,497,559 of record JANAVB010008197.1, read on the forward strand.
CCAAATTTTTTAATAATTTATTCGGAACATGTTTAAAATTTGCATGCTTAAAATTTACGTACTGATTTGAATCTGTCAAAAGTACGCAAATATTATACGTTTCTGAAAGATACGAAAAAATTCGCATATAATACGAGTTTTATTCGGGTGATTGCTCCAACCATTCCGGATCATTCAATGACTCTGCAGCAAAACCTGCCAACCTTGTGTTCGTTTCCATGGACGTTACTTTGCTGCTGCAGCAAATCTTCAATTTGCAGGATGTACAGTCCCTGCCCAGGGGTGACAAGACTTTGGGCTCCGACAACCCCCTTCCATAGGGCAACCCCATGATCATTTGGTGTTCTTAGGACTGGTCAAACCCAAATCCAACTTAAAACCTATATTCCAAATTTCAATAGGGATGAAGGGCAACCAAAATTAGTTCCGGCTAAAGCAACGACTTGCCATGGTTCCTGCAGAGATCCCGGCTGTGCAATTCATTAGGGCTCCGATTCATTAGGGAGCGGTTCTGAAATTTTTTAAAAGAATAAAATTACCTACATGCCATATATAAACAAAAGCCCTCCAAAGCAAGGTTATATCATTGCACATTGTTAGGTCATAATAAGAAATAATGTGATTCTCAATTCACTACTAAAACAGGACAAATTAGCGACGTCATTATACGTCGCTAATAATGGAAAATACGTCGCTAATCGTAATTAGCGACGACTTTAGCGACGGAAATGAAGGTCGCTTTTAAGCTAGTCGCAGATGTCACATTCGTCGTCCTACGTCGCTGTTTGCGACGTCACAGCCGTGTCGCTGGGTCGTCGCAAAGTTAGCGACGGAGAGCGACGAAAACTTTGTCGCAGAATTAGCGACGTAGTGCAACTACTTAGCGACGTTTAGTTCTATTTATGTGATGACGTGGCATGCCTGCCACGTCAGCAAGGTGGCGACGTACAGCGACGTAACGCCGCTAATTAGCGACGTATAACGACGTCCCGCATCCGTCGCTATACGTCGCTATCCGTTGCTATCCGTCGCAGAATAATGAAAAAAAATTAAAAAAATATAATGTGTATTTTTGTTATGCTGTGTGTTTGTGTTTACAGTGTGTGTGAAGTGCAGTGCTCGAACCATCGACAGTTTCGCTTACTGTTCTATGTTTTATCTTGGATAGAAAGAGCAACAGTTCATGGTGCACTTCTCAGAGCTTCCTCTTCACGTCCTTCACCTTCTCAGGATCCTGTACGACGTCCCGAGAGAGAAGGATATGAAAATAAAGCTCTCAGAAGTACACTCTGAACAGTTGCTCTTTCTGTCCAAGATAAAATATACAACAGTAATCGAAACTATCGATGGTTCCGAACACTGTATTTCACATACACTGTAAACACAGACACACATCATTACAAAAATACATATTATATTTTTTTAAAATTTGGGCAGCACCTCCTTTGTATATCAGATCATCGTTTATAACCCAGCGTAGGTATATTTGTCATCCCCGTCGCAGATATCATCATAACTAATAGTCTCCCATCATAACAGTCTACAACTAATAGATGAATAACAGTCTTCCATCATAACAGTCTACAACTAAATATCATACATGTACTCAATGAAAATACCAACAAATTAAATATCACAAACATACATGTCCAACAAACATACATGTCCAACAGAGTCAAATAATAATAAAAATCAGTATACAGAACGGTCAATGGGCCCATAGGGCCAATAAATACAAAGATGATAAAAAAATCTACTGGATCACTAAGGACCCCTGCCGCGCATCTGGGATAGCATGTACTCATACTGCTCATGTGTGAGCTGCACCGTAGGGGCCGTAGGAGGCAGTACAATGTCTGGAGTCGACGCCGTCGATGGACCGGGAGGACGTATCTGTTCCAGCTCTCGCAGTCGCTCACCATGCGCAGCAAGGGTACTCACCATCCTCTAAGTACTCTCCTCAATCGAAGCCGATACCTGAGTGAGTGAGGCAAACATGGTCCTCTGCGATCCCTCCAGCTCGACCTGTCTACGCTCTGTGCGCTGCGTAGACTCGGTGAGCGTGTGCAAGCTGGCAGCTGTAGCCTGCTGCAGACTCATCGGCTCCTGTATACTGCGCTCGACCGCATCAAATCGTCCGGTGATCATCGGAGGGTCGGATCGTCGCTCTGCGGTAAGGTGATCAGAAATCTGCTGCTGCAACTCGCGACGCAGCTCGTCGATCTGACGACGAATATCCTGAGCTCGTGACGACGCCTGCGAAGCCGAAGACTGCGCACTGACAGAGGGGGCCCGGGATGACTCCGAAGCCAAATACGTGCCGTAGGATCCCGTACCGTAGTACGTATCCTTCCAACGGCGGTCATCCAGAGGTCGTCCGACGATGGAGCTGTAGGCGGCTAGAAGGAAGTACCAGCCCCTCCCTCTGCTGGCGCACTAGCAGCAGTAGCCGCCTCCTCTTGTAGCCGAACAAACTCGGCCTAGAACAATGTTTGCTAACGTGTAAGTGTTTGCTAAAGTCTATATTGATATCTATTTTCCTGTTTTCTAAATTATAGTAAATTAATATAAAGAATAGAACGTACATATGCCTGCGTCGCCCTCTCGTCAATGAACTCTCCAGCCCTCCGATGGGTGACCAGGAAGACGGTCACCATGTTCGGGTCCTTACCCTTTTTTACCTGTTAAAATATATTATCTATTATTAGTATTAAACATTCTATCCAACAATATATAAAATGATGTCCGTCATAGGAAACGTACTAGACGACGAAAATGCTCCGTCATCGGAATGGAGCCACCACACCACTTACTGTAATGCTCCGCTCCGCACGGTGCATTATGCTGAGTCGTTGACTCGAAGAGTCGCGTTGACCCAAGGAAATGTATCGATGCAAAGCGATACGAGAGTTAAGTTGTCCCGAGCAACGCATCGAACTAAGTTGATACGAAGAGTTGCCTTGTCCCGAAGAATGCATCGAGTGAATCGATGCGAAACCGCCGTGTTGCCCCGAAGGATGAGTGCGTTGAATCGGCTCAAAGATTCTAAGAAATCGAATCGACCAAGGCACAAGTCTGAATCGTTGCAAGCATTGATTTTAGTTGGTTTCGTGTGCAGGTTATACTTTGACGGAAAAATATTAGAGGTCGATCTTTTGCAATATTTAGTAAGGGGTCCGCGAAATCAAATTGTCGCCTTGCGACGGGCCGAGACTTGGGCACGCTAAGGCAAATCGGACGTATAACTCAATGAAGCACGAAGTGCTCGAATGGCTAAGTCAGGAGAGTGGCCGTGCAACAAATGTTATGAAATCGAGCCGCATCGGCTCGGCGAAACGACGAAGGCGAATCGACTCAAGGTGGGAGGATTGACTTCTTTTTACTCCTTCATTCGATAAGTCAAATATATCATTGTATGCTAAAAGTTAACTTATCGACGCCATGGGCGTGGTCCGATCGGAGATAAATCATAGTGTGAGTCGAACACTAAGTTAGAACAATTGAAATGAAACGTGCATCAATATGCACGAGTCGCTATGGGACATTGGATATCGCTAAGGCGAGCGCCTCGGTGCGCAAGCCGCAAGAACATGGGATAACTGTAGTCGGCAAGTGCCTTAGTGCACGAACCATACCGTGCCTTTGCTGCACGAGTTAGACGGCTAAAACATTGGAAGACAATAGGCGAGCGCCCTAGCGCGCAAGCCCCGAACATTGAATGCTAAGTTATAGAACAGGGAAATATGGTCGAAACGTGCCTACGTGCATGGGATAATAAAAGATGGCTTCGTTGCGAGAGAATACAGTTGTGGCATAAATGTGGCGAAACTGTCGGATATGATATGGTGCCTCGAAAGGTGTTCGAGACCTTCGGGTCGTTCGGTTGACGAGCATTGAGTTGAGGCATGATGCCATTGAATCATTGAAACGAAGTATGAAATGTGAGAACATAGAAAGTTAACGGAACAAATACGAGACGATAAAGTCCGAGTCTTGGACTCAAGGCTATGCTTGGTTGTTTGAATGATAGTGCGTTGCATGGTCGAATGGAATGGACTTGAGATAATTGCGATGATATCTTCCGTGCACGGAACGTTCCCTCCGAACGGGCGCACCGGGGCACCGGGACCGTTCGGCCTAGGAGGGATGATAATCTTTGATAGGCGCACATTTGCGAAGTCCGATTAGCACTCGGTCGTAAATGGGAGAAGCCACAAATGATGGTAGGCACGCGGTAAGTTTCGGTTGTTGGGATAGCAACCCAACCCGTGAAACGCCGGGCTACCCAAACGAGAGAGAAAAAAGAAGGAGAGAAAAGAAAATAAGAAAAGATAAAAGAGAAACTCCTTTAGTCCATTCCGGCGCGGATACGCCCACGACCTTCATATAGTTAAGGAACGATGGATTGAAAGTATAGGCGCAGATGCGTCCCGCATAGAGATCCTGCTTAGAGATGCACATATAACATGACAGGAAAGGAATACGGCGTATTCACCTTGCGTCAGTGCAAGGGCGAGTGCATCGACTTGGTAAGAAGTCACGAATCAAACACGAAATTGTTTGTTTGCTTGCCTATTCAATTCCATAACATGCTGCTATGATAAATGATTTACGTTTTCAAAGATGCCATGAAATTGACCCTAAGGAGAACATAGCAAGATTATAAGCTAAGTTGCATGATTCAACATAAATATTAAAAATATCGGTTTGGAAAGACGATCTTTGCTTCAGTACATGCGAGGACGAACGTACTGATCTCCCACCAGCTTCATGCAGGGTGCAGGGAATGGATTGCTCGTGGCGAAGCGTTGCTTGAACGTGTTAAGGCTTGGAATGCCGAAGCGCATTGAAGCATGCTATCGTATTGACGTTCGGACTATGCAGCTGGATTGATGCGGCCGAGATATAGAAGGCATGATGTATGGAACGGTAAAATCCTTTGTGGGCAAGAGAGAACCTGAGTGTTGTAGCCAATCTGGCATATATTGTTAGGCTATCGAAAGCCATTGTAATCTCAGTTTCAGATATTAATAAAGAGAATTGTTTCGTATACTCTGTTTCCTTTCGTTGTTAATATCAAATCAAAAGATAACCATTTGAGAACTTATCATCTTGCCTTGCACGAGCGCAACTCCAGGCTCGTGCGGCATCACGCCCCCTGCAAGGACGATGATTCGGGTGATTCCGGATCGGGGCATGACAAATTGGTATCAGAGCTCTAGGCTCAATTTCCTCTGGACGCTCGCTTCATTACAATTCTAAAAGTTGCCCACCACCACTTGATATCACTCTTGACTCTACTCGATACCGCACTGGATGTTCCATACAATAAGTCTAATACAAATCGTGAAATTTTGTCGCATGTGTTTTGAAAATTTCATGATGTTTGCTAAGAAAGTCGCGAAGGGTATATTGCATTGAATGTAAACGAGCCATAAAATGTTAGTTGCTGCAAGCGTAACAAATTGTGAAATACGATTTGAAATATTGTCGCAATGTAACATGTTGAATGAGAAATAAAATGATGCACGAAGTGCAACGAGTAATGGTGAATATGCGTTAAAATGAAAGTGAGAAGTGATAAGCCAATATCGAATGTGTTAAAACGGATTGTGCATTGACTTGGAAAGTCGAGAGTAATTCGTTGCACGAGGTACGATAAATGTCGGAAATGATCGTTGCACGATGTGCAACGCGTATTGAAAGTAAAAATTATTGCACGTGGTGCAACGCATATCAAATTAATCGTTGCACGAAGTGCAAAGGAAATTGGAAATGAATCGTTGTACAAAGTGAAATAAAAGTGTCGGAAATAAATCGTAGCACGATGTGCAACGCGTATCGAAAGTAAAATTTGTTTGTTGCACGGGGTGCAACGCATATCAAATAAATTGTTGCACGAGATGCAACGTAAGAAAAGAATTGAAATCATAAATCGATAGAACGAATCGTTCGATTGCACACCAAACTTATGTTGGCAAGCAAAAACATTGACCGAATCGTGTCGGATTTGATAGAATCAAAGTTACGGTTGTGATCAAGCACGATCACTGCAGAAATCATGAGTCGGAAGAGATCGTTTGTTTACACTAAGTATAGTACGAGGGAAATGGCTTGAATTTTGAGTGGTATATGCCATACCACGTAGGCGATGAATGACTCGATTTCGAGTGGTATATGGTATATCACTTGTGCGATAAATTGCATCGACGTGTTGTGAGAATTGTGGAAGAATTGTCCGCAACGGACGGGGGAGTACCGAGACTCGATTGAAAATTTGTATGGCGATATGTTGATGCAAGTGTTCTTCGAAAATCGGTTGGGACGATAAGGCGAGACTCGTATCGATGAACGATACGTCGGACGGAAGTTATAAGTTGGTCAGACGACCGAGACTAGCGAAACGATTATGTCTTGACACAATAATCGGATCGACGGGAAAGGGATACTCGAGCTTACAAATGAGTCGCACGACTTGCGATCTCGGTAAAAATGTTGGGCGAGACGAATCGAATCGCACGACTTGCAATTTCAATAGAAATGTTAGGCGATACGAATTGTAATCGAATCGCACGATATACGACTTCGGTGAAGAGTTGGTTGATGTGAGTAATCGTGCCTAAGAAATAGTTGGTTACGTTACGGCGACACTCATTTGAGTACGACTGGAAAACATGCGAAACTTAGAGGGTGTGATCGTATAACTCAAGGATTCGATGTTGGATAATCGGTAAATCAGTTACGCGATCAAAGTATAGCGGGATGCGGCGAATCGGAGAACGAGTGGATGCGTATGGAAAAGTTCGTTGCAAACTTGGATGTATGCGATGCTAGTTAAGTCGACGTTGAAACGGATTCTAAGTCGACCCACTTGCTATCGAAATTGATATGAACTATCAAGATCGATACGCAAGAAAATGTAAGCACGATGTGAGAATACAAAATGGAGTGCGCCTTGCGCTATCAAAATTTTTGTAAGTAACGATACGAGAATGAACGAACTTGGTTGATCGTAAATTTTGTGATTAATCAAGACGAGACTATAAGTCATCGACGATTGCTCGATGCGTATAGCATCTCGTGTGTCGACCCGTGAATAAGATAGACTCGAACTTGATGCGAGTAGATATTTCATAAATTGCGGAATCATCGACGACAGTGCATGACTTGACTCGGAGGATAATTGCGCATCAGTTGCGCCGATAGAAACGGTTTTATCCGAAATTGGGTAGTCGCATAGAATTGTCGGAATGTGATTTGGCTTCGAAATAAGATATAGCATGGTTCATAGTAAACTGTCCTTCGGTGATGATACACAGTTATCGAGCGTAGCTTCGGGGCAGCTGACCCTAGAAGACTTGACCGCCAAATCAAATTGAATGCTGCAGACCGTAAGATGACCCATGCGATATCGCATATGAGATTGCACCGATAACAAATATAACACGGTGCATGTTGACGATAAGTCTAGGCGATCGAGAATTGTTGGAACAGCTTTCGATTGAGAATGATAAGTTAGATTTTGAGTATTCGTCGGATGAATACTTGAATGGTTATGTTGGTCGACGGTCGAACTAGAATTCACCAACGGACTTGGTGATTCGAATAGGCATTTGCGAGAATCGTACTATGCACGAGAGGGAACGATAAAGAAATGACTTACGAGTTGTACCATTAGATTCGGATTCACCTCGCCATTTGAGCTTGCGTGAATCGAACCTATATTCGATGTTGCGAGACGGGTAAGTTGGAAATTTGGCTAGTAAATTCCTACTCGTTAGGAATCGAATGTAAGACGTATCGTAAAGACCCTCGTGTCAAGGAGATCGTTGTCTTGAGCACCGTCGCCTTGATGTAAACTATTGAGTCGAATAGATTGTGGCCTTTGTGCAATGTCAATTTAAACTTGCATCGGAAGGATTTGAGCACGGTGCCTAGGTAAGTAACCTAGTGGACGTAGTCCTGAATGTTGATGCTTTTGTAAGTCAACAAAAAGAATCATGTCGAGATAGGATACGAAGTGAAACATCAAAAATCGTTGGATAGTGACGCCGAACGCAAGGCGTTGCGGAGACTCGTTGTGATCGGATGCGCGACGGCTTGACGCGACGTGTAAGAATTGGTAGTCCCGATGAAACATACAAAGTAAGAAATGCGATTTTTGAATCGCATCGTGTGCCTTAACTTTTGTTGAAGAATCGCGTATGTATCAATATGCATGTGCGCTAGAATTGCGAACAAGTAACAGAGCCAAGTCCGATCGAGAATACGAGATGGCAAGCTATTGAGAATAAGAGTTACATGTTTGCGTTGTTCCGATATCTTACAACTGAGCTTGGATGAAATGCATATATTGGTGGGACGCCTAAAATATGTGTATGATTCTAAACTAAGTTGTACGATCCAAACGATAATGAGACGAGATCGTGGAACGATCTAATGAAACCCTTGGAAATTTAGTACTGGTTTCGGTTCGGGACGAACCTTGTTTTGAGTAGTATATTCTGTAATGCCCCGCTCCGCACGGTGCATTATGCTGAGTCGTTGACTTGAAGAGTCGCGTTGACCCAAGGAAATGTATCGATGCAAAGCGATACGAGAGTTAAGTTGTCCCGAGCAACGCATCGAACTAAGTTGATGCGAAGAGTTGCCTTGTCCAGAAGAATGCATCGAGTGAATCGATGCGAAACCGCCGCGTTGCCCCGAAGGATGAGTGCGTTGAATCGGCTCGAAGATTCTAAGAAATCGAATCGACCAAGGCACAAGTCCGAATCGTTGCAAGTATTGATTTTAGTTGGTTTCGTGTGCAGGTTATACTTTGACGGGAAAATATTAGAGGTCGATCTTTTGCAATATTTAGTAAGGGGTCCGCGAAATTAAATCGTCGCCTTGCGACGGGCCGAGACTTGGGCACGCTAAGGCAAATCGGAATCGGACGTATAACTCAATGAAGCACGAAGTGCTCGAATGACTAAGTCAGGAGAGTGGTCGTGCAACAAATGTTATAAAATCGAGCCGCATCGGCTCGGCAAAACGACGAAGGCGAATCGACTCAAGGTGGGAGGATTGACTTCTTTTTACTCCTTCATTCGATAAGTCAAATATATCATTGTATGCTAAAAGTTAACCTATCGACGCCATGGGCGTGGTTCGATCGGAGATAAATCATAGTGTGAGTCGAACACTAAGTTAGAACAATTGAAATGAAACGTGCATCAATATGCACGAGTCGCTATGGGACATTGGATATCGCTAAGGTGAGCGCCTCGGTGCGCAAGTCGCAAGAACATGGGATAACTGTAATCGGCAGTTGCCTTAGTGCACGAACCATACCGTGCCTTTGCTGCACGAGTTAGACGGCTAGAACATTGGAAGACAATAGGCGAGCGCCCTAGCGCGCAAGCCCCGAACATTGAATGCTAAGTTATAGAACAGGGAAATATGGTCGAAACGTGCCTACGTGCACGGGATAATAAAAGATGGCTTCGTTGCGAGAGAATACAGTTGTGGCATGAATGTGGCGGAACTGTCGGATATGATATGGTGCCTCGAAAGGTGTTCGAGACCTTCGGGTCGTTCGGTTGACGAGCATTGAGTTGAGGCACGATGCCATTGAATCATTGAAACGAAGTATAAAACGTGAGAACATAGAAAGTTAACGGAAGAAATACAAGACGATAAAGTCCGAGTCTTGGACTCAAGGCTATGCTTGGTTGTTTGAATGATAGTGCGTTGCATGGTCGAATGGAATGGACTTGAGATAATTGCGATGATATCTTCCGTGCACGGAACGTTCCCTCCGAACGGGCGCACCGGAGCACCGGGACCGTTCGGCCTAGGAGGGATGATAATCTTTGATAGACGCACATTTGCGAAGTCCGATTAGCACTCGGTCGTAAATAGGAGAAGCTGCAAATGATGGTAGGCACGCGGTAAGTTTCGGTTGTTGGGATAGCAACCCAACCCGTGAAACGCCGGGCTACCCAAACGAGAGAGAGAAAAAAAGGAGAGAAAAGAAAGTAAGAAAAGATAAAAGAGAAACTCCTTTAGTCCATTCCGGCACGGATACGCCCACGACCTTCATATAGTTAAGGAACGATGGATTGAAAGTGTAGGCGCAGATGCGTCCCGCATAGAGATCCTGCTTAGAGATGCACATATAACATGACAGGGAAGGAATGCGGCGTATTCACCTTGCGTCAGTGCAAGGGCGAGTGCGTCGACTTGGTAAGAAGTCACGAATCAAACACGAAATTGTTTGTTTGCTTGCCTATTCAATTCCATAACATGCTGCTATGATAAATGATTTACGTTTTCAAAGATGCCATGAAATTGACCCTAAGGAGAACATAGCAAGATCATAAGCTAAGTTGCATGATTCAACATAAATATTAAAAATGTCGGTTTGAAAAGATGATCTTTGCTTCAGTACATGCGAGGACGAACGTACTGATCCCCCACCAGCTTCATGCAGGGTACAGGGAATGGATTGCTCGCGGCGAAGCGTTGCTTGAACGTGTTAAGGCTTGGAATGCCGAAGCGCATTAAAGCGTGCTATCGCATTGACGCTCGGACTACGCAGCTGGATTGATGCGGCCGAGATATAGAAGGCATGATGTATGGAACGGTAAAATCCTTTGTGGGCAAGAGAGAACCTGAATGTTGTAGCCAATCTGGCATATATTGTTAGGCTATCGAAAGCCATTGTAATCTCAGTTTCAGATATCAATAAAGAGAATTGTTTCGTATACTCTGTTTCCTTTCGTTGTTAATATCAAATCAAAAGATGACCATTTGAGAACTTGTCATCTTGCCTTGCACGAGCGTAACTCCAAGCTCGTGCGGCATCACGCCCCCTGCGAGGACGATGATTCGGGTGATTCCGGGTCGGGGCGTGACACTTACTGGCGCTCGACCGTGCCACGTTGGCCTTGTCAGACCGCTCCTGGTACCTGACCTCGGCGAATCTAGCCTTCATCGCAGTCCACTGCTCTGGCGTGATCCAACCATGGATCGGCTTTCCGGAGCGATCACGAGACTTCTGGTCGTGGATCGCATCACGGATGAGCTTGCCTGCGACGGCAGAAAATTGGGCCTCGATCTTCGCCGCCCGGTGTGGTGGATAGAAATAGGTCCTCTACAAGAAGTAAAATAAAAAAGTTATATAATATACACAAATGATTATTAAAATTTAAAAATAAATAAATTTTTTACCTTGAAGTGGGCCAACCAAAAGGCCTTCCTATCTGCGGGAGCATCTGAGTAGTTAATCCAAGGCCCACCATAGTTCTGCCTCAGAGAAAGATGCAGATGAAAGTGAAGATGTAGAGGAGGAGGAAGAAGAAGAAGAAGAAGAAGAAGAAAAATAAGAAGAAGAAGATGAGCTAAACGAACTAGATAAATTTTTAGAAGAGGATTAAATATGTACGTTTGTTTTATCATCATATTTGACACTTTAGTGACACTTTTATCATATAAATCTGTGACACTTTAGTGACACTTTTATCTGTGACTATGAGATTTTTGAAAAATCTGTTATGTCTATCATATAAATATGTATATTTGTTTTATTATCATATGTTATTATCAGGTATGACTAGACCCGGACGACGCGAAGGATATTATGTTAGGCAGTCCCGTCTGCCTCGGGCTGGGGATGCAGATTCTGTACCCTCATCCTCATCTCCGAGTACGCCAGTGTACCATTCTGTTCCCGGTCCATTACCGGGACAGGACAGTTCCAGCAGGTTGGCGACTCCTTCCTCGTCGTCCAGCATTCCTGATCCCGTGTCCAGCATTCCTCCCGCGTCCAGCATTCCTCCTGCCGACGGCTCCATGGGGAGAGCCGACGCTGAGCATATGGAGGACGATGATCAGACTGATCCTGCCCAGCCTGGAGGTGAGAGCGACCCTCCATGCGCTCCCCCAGACGAGACGCGTATGGAGATGAAAGTGAAGATGTAGAGGAAGAAAAATTCTGCTTCCTGGAAATATCGTACGTGTTAGAGCCTACTTCCTATAACTGATTCAACTCATCTATCAAAGGCTGTAAGTACACATCAATGTTCCTCTTGGGATTGTTCGGACTAGGATTTATAACGATTAGAAACATGTACTGAGTCTTCATGCACATCCAAGGCGGTAGGTTATACGGAGTGACAATCACAGGCCAGCACGAATACTGGGATCCTGAAAGACCAAAAGGAGTAAAACCGTCAAAAGATAGCCCCAACCTGACATTATGCGGATCTGAAGCAAAATCAGGATACACTCGATCAAAGTGCTTCCACGCTTCTCCATCGGATGGGTGATCCAACACTCCTTCAATCTGTTCTCGCATGTGCCAACTCATATTTTCGGCCGTCTCTTTCACCATAAATAATCTTTGCAACCGCGGCGTTAAAGGCAAGTAGTGCATTGAATCGGTCGGTCTTCTTGCACCGGTAGACCTTCCTGTACTAGTGGTCTTATAGCGATTTGCACCACAAAATCTGCATACATTTGCGCCTTGTCGTCTTTGTAGTACAACATGCACCCATTACGACAAGAATCAATTTTCTCGTATCCCATCCAGAGCGATCTTACCATCCTCTTAGACCGATAGAAGTCTTTAGGTAACTTAGCACCCGCCGGCAAGATCTCTATAATCAACTCCAACACTCGGTTGTAGCATTCTTGCGACATGTTAAAATCTGACTTAATGCTCAACAGTCTTGTAACCACCTCCAACGGTGAATGATCCTCACAACCAGGATACAATGGAGTCCTTGCATTCTTCAGCAACTTCATAAACTTTGCAGCATCGACATTCGGTGCCTCCTCAGCTGCATCATGAACGAAACTAGGCCCCACAGCGTCGAAAACCATGTTCACGCACCCGTCGTCGTATGCATGATTATCTGAAACAAAATTAGGTCCCACATGCATATACGGCTCAACATAAGGCTCCGGCTCTGATGCTAAAGACACAAGTTCTCCGTGTGCGGTCTACTTATAGTAATTAGACGTGAAACCCCTCGAGTACAAATGATATGTCACTTCCACTTCTGGATAATATTTTACGTTATGACATTTCATACACGGACACTTAATTTTGGTGTCGTCCATGTTCTGAGGGAACGCCTTAGCAAACTGCAGGAACTGCTCTACTCCCGCTATGTATTCATCCCGCACACCACACATATCATCAGGACGACTATTGTACATCCATGAACGATTTCGCAAGTAGTAATTCATATCCATTTGGAAATAATTCTGCAAAGATGGACACACATTATCCAATAGGCACAAATTCATATATTATATATTATTATGGGACACACATTAGTAGCGGACAGTTACTAATAACTATGCTATATCGGACATAAGTTCTTGTGCATCCAACGTGTACACATACGCTATCGATTCTTACTGATGTCAATCTCATTCAGACACACTAGATTCGTTTCGATATCGCCAGGGTCAAGTTGAAAATTGTCTTAATTAACATCAATTTTCAAGACTTGAATATAATGTCACCTACAACCGATATCTAAGACCCCATGACAAAGTCAAGTAGACCCCATGAATATAATGTCACCTACAACCGATATCTCATTCAGACACACTAGATTCGTTTCGATATCGCCAAACCATATATATATAATGTCACCTACAATCGATATCTAAGACCCCATGACAAAGTCAAAGACATTATTGACAAGACTTGAATATAATATCAACCAATATCCTAAGATACTACTTAGAATCCTAGGATACTATCTTAACTCTAACATATTAACTGGCTAACTTAGGATACTAAATGTATCCTCTAACATCTTATGTATCCTAGATATCCTAACATCTATCTCTAACACATATATATAGGAACTAGCCGCTGCCGCTGCCTATTGCAGCTGATACTACTGCAATTGCTATCTAGCCGCTGCCGCAGGTGCACCCTGCATGCTGCTACCCTGCTGCCATGTACTGCAGCTGCCACTGCAGCTACTTGTAGCTGTTGCTGCTCTATCCTGCAGCCATTATGCTATGATCCCCCTTCTATCATACATACTAACACCCTCACATCCCATATCTAAATTCCCCCTACATCACATACACTCACAAGCACTCAAACACACATACTCCTCTCTACAACACATAACACACTTAACTCTCTCACTTCTCACTAACAAAACACACATACAAACTAACACCACTCTCAAGCACACTCACAAGTGCACTACCACCTCAAGGCACTACCAACACACACACCAATATATATATATATATATATATATATATATATATATATATATATATATATATATACACACACACAATAACCCCCAAATCAGTCCACATATATAATATATACCAAAATTCATGTATCCACCTACAAAAGTGACTTGTAGGCCAAAAATACATAGATACTAACACATGTATTCAAATAAAAACCACTTGGGACATCCTAACCATGGCTAATCTATTCTCTAACATATACAATTCTGAAATTAGAAGACAAAATAGCCTATTGGGCATAAACCCATCCTAGCCACTCTCGGAATTTCTCCATGGGTGATATCAAACACATCCTAACTTCCTAATGAGGACTCAAAAGAGCCTCAAAATCGAACCTATGGATTCAAAACACACACAATAGCTGTGTGTGTGTCCGTGTGTGTGTGTGTGTGTGTGTGTGTCCGTGTGTCCGTATGTGTGTGTGTGTGTTCGTGTGTGTGTGTGTGTGTGTCTCTGTGTGTGTGGGGGGGAGAGAGAAGGAGGAGGAGTGTTAGGGTTTACCGGAGAGAAGGAGGAGCAGCTCGGATTGGGGGAGGAGGAGCTCGAGGAAGAGGAGCTCAAGGAGGAGGAGCTCGACCGGGGGGGGGTTGCGGTCGCCGGGGGAGGAGGGAGTCGCCGGGGGGGAGGAGAGGGAGTCGCCGGAGGAGGGAGGGTGTGTCAGTCCCTTTTTTTTCAAAATTGATTTAATTAGTGTTAATTAGTTTCTAATAACATATTTAGCTTTAAAATAATTTATTATAATTTTTAGGAATTTTTCTAGAATTTTTAAATAATTTTTAAATAGTTTTTAAATCAAAATATATCAATTTGTAATTAATTAAAATATTTTAATATCACTTTGTAATATTTAAATTTGTTTTGATATCAAATTGTAATTAGTGAATTGTTTTTATTTTGTTTTGCAAATAATAATTTGCATACTGTTTGGCGTGGGGTTATTGTGCAAACCTCAAAAAGTTGGGGGACCTAAATGTTAAACCGCCGTCACCTACCCCCGACGACTGGCCAGCTGCCCTCCGACGACCACCCGCCTTCCCGGCCGACCTAGACCGCCTCGACGCCCTAAATTGCCTATAAAGACTCCCGACCCGAAACCCTAACCCTAGGCTAAATCCCGACCAACCGTCTCCCCCATTCTTCACCGTAACCCTAACTCCGGCCATACCCCACCGCCACTCCACAGCAGAATCATCACCATCCACCACCACTAGACGCCCCGACGAGTTGAGTCCAGCGTCGCCCAAGCGCGA